>BLSH010552741.1:247781-292010 GCA_018402905.1 Glandirana rugosa | reverse complement strand
GATTCCTGTTGTCAGCTCTGGGGTGCTCACTGCTGGGGCTGCACTCCTGCTGTGATTGGACACAGTGGGAGCCAATCAGCAGGTCCGGTGGCCCCGATCATATGTAGGAAAGGCAGAATGGCGGTCTGTCTATGTAAACAGGGCAGAACACTGTTCTGTCATAGAGGAAGAGAGATATCTTGTGTTCCTGCTAATCAGCAACACAGATCTCTCTCTTCCTTTAGTGCATCCGTCCCCCACACACTTAGCAAGCACTCTCTAGGGACACACTTAACCCTTCGATTGTCATTTATACAGTGACAGTGCATTTTTTTAGCACTGTTCACTGTATTGGTGTCACTGGTCTCCAAAAAGTGTCACTTAGTGTCAGATTTGTCCGCCGCAATGTCTAGGGTTGCCAGCACTTCCCTTTAAACCCGAACACATATGAATTACACAGGTTGTTCTGTGGCTGGTAAGGTGGGAATTAAACTTACTTGGTGCCTCATCTGCATTGAATCGACCACAGAACATCCTGTGTATGTGTTCAGGTATAAAGGGATGAGGTGGCAACCCTAGCAATGTCGCAGTCCCGCTAAAAATCGCAGATCGCCGCCATTACCAGTAAAAACTATTTTAAAAAAAAGTTCACAAAAATATCCCACAGTTTGTAGACGCGATAACTTTTGCGCAAACCAATCAATTAACGCTTATTTGGATTTTTTTTTTTTACCGAAAACATGTAGCAGAATATAGATTGGTCTAAACTGATGAAGAAATTCGATTTTTTAAAATTTTTTACAGGAAATATTTTATAGCAAAATTAAAAAATATTGTTTTTTTTTTTTCAAAATCGTCGGCCGTTTTGTGTTTATAGCGCAAGAAATAAAAAACTCAGAGGGGATCAAATACCGCCAAAAGAAAGCTCTGTTTGTGGGGAAAAAAGGACACCAATTTTATTTGGGTACAACGTCGCGCGACCGCGAAATTGTCAGTTAAATCAACGCAGTGCCGTATCGCAAAAAACGGCCTGGTCAGGAAGGGGGTAAATCATCCTGGTGCTGAAGTGGTTAATGGCACCCCAAATGCGATGCGATTCTTCCGCGACTGTCGCATGACAGGATTACAAGGCAGACCGCGCCTTTGAAAAACCGCGTGAAGCTTGGCAGCTGAGAAGGAGCAGGGGCTTATTTTCGGGTGACCGATGTGCACAGGGAAGCCCATTCCAGTGAACCGGCTGGCGGTACGCAACGTGCAAAATCTTGTGCAACCAAAATCGCAAGCGGATACTCTTGTTCCCGCTAAGTGGGAATTCAGCCTTAACTACTTGACCCCCGGAAGATTTACCCCCCTTCACGACCAGGAGATTTTTTTTGTTTCGGCACTGCGTTACTTTAACTGACAATTGCGCGGTCGTGCCGCTCTGTACCCAAACTAAATTGATGTCCTTTTTTCCCACAAATAGAGCTTTCATTTGGTGGTATTCCATCCCCTCTGCGTTTTTTATTTTTTTTGCGCTATAACCAAAAAAAAAAAAACTATTTTGAAAAAGGAAAAAAGAATATTTTTTACTTTCTGCTGTAAAAAAAAAAATGAAAAAAATCGAATTTCTTCATCAATTTAGACCAAAATGTATTCTGCTACATATTTTTGAAAAAAAATTCCAATAAGCGTTTATTGATTGGTTTGTGCAAAAGTTATCGCGCCTACAAACTATGGGATAGATTTATGGAATTTGTATTTATTTATTTTTACTAGTAAAGGCGGCGATCTGCGACTTATAGCTGGACTGGGACTTTGCAGCGGACAGATCTGACACCTAAGAGACACATTTATTGGGACCAGTGACACCAATACAGTGATCAGTGCTAAAAATATGCACTGTCACTGTATTAATGAAACTGGCAGGGAAGGGGTTAACATCAGGGGTGTTCAAAGGGTGAAATGTGTTCCTGCGGAGTGCTTGCTAACTGTGTGGGAGGAGGTGCTTTAACTAGGGGAAGACAGAGATTGGTGTTCTTGCTTAGCAGAAACATAAGATCTCTGTCTTCCCCGTCACAGAACGGCGATCTTCCTTGTTTACATCGGCAGACTGGTGTTCATTCTCTCTCGGGAACGATCGGTGGGCCCTAGTGGACAAGGGGTACGCCGGACCCCCTAATTGGCTCCCACTGTGTCCAATCACAGCGGGAACGGGTCGCCATGCCGCAGACCTGGAAGTGCAGAATCACGTACAAGTACATGATTCTGCACAGGGGAGCCGACTTGCCACCATATATATATATACAGTATACAGTCGGCAAGCGGTTAATGAACGCAGAGCTGCCATCATTTGTATTCCTTTTTTCAGCTATAGGGCTCATTGACACAACAATCTCTGCATTCACTGTGCGTTTCTGCATGCGCGTTTGCATGCGTTTTAAATTTTTTTTTACGTTTGCCTGCATTTTTAGTGCATTTTTTCTTTTTTTTAAAGATTTTTCTTTTATTTCAATTTATTTTCTAGACATGTGCACTGCCGAAAAATTTGGCACAGTGGTGTAGTGGATAGCACTTTCACCTGGCAGCAAAAGGGTCGTACCACGACACTACCTGCCTGGAGTTTGCATGTTCTCCCTGTGCCTGCGTGGGTTTCCTCCGGGTACTCCGGTTTCCTCCCACACTCCAAAGACATGCTGGGAGGTAAATTGGATCTCTCTAAACTGGCCCTAGTATGTGTATGAATGTGAGTTGGGGATCTTAGATTGTAAGCTCCTTGAGGGCAGGGACTGATGTGAATGTACAATGTATATGTAAACCGCTGCGTAAATTGACGACGCTATATAAGTACCTGGAATAAATTATTTTTCTTTTGTTTTATTTGTTTTTTTTTTCTTTCGTTTTTCGGATCATTCGTTATTTCGATTCCATTCGTGAATTCGTAAAAAATTTAAATGCGGTATGTTACAATCATATAGATGCGGTATTCATTATTTAGAAAATTCGTAAATTTGTATAAATTCGTATTCATTACGTTCACTAACAGTTAGCCAAATTTCGAAGGAAATTCCAATACCTATAATTTAATAGTTTATAACGATTATTATAGCTTTTATCATTATTATTATTATTAGTATTATTCATGAAGAATAATAATAATAATAAACTATAGTAATGGTTAATAATTTGTTATGTTCACTAACAGACACATTTGAAAAAAAATTCCAATACCTATAATTTAATAGTTTATAACTATTATTGTAGTTTTTATCATTATTATTATTATTCACAAATATTAATAATAATAAACTCTAATAATGGTTAAAAATGTGTTACATTCACTAACAGCGAAATTTAAAAGGACATTCCAATACCTATAATTTAATAGTTTATAACTATTATTGTAGCTTTTATCATTATTATTATTATGATTATTCATGAATAATCATAATAATAAAACTATAATAATGGTTAATAATTTGCTATGTTCACTAACAGAAAAATTTGAAAGGAAATTCCAATACCTATAATTTAATAGTTAATAATAATGATAAAAATTACAATAATAGTTATAATTATTATTATTATTATTATTATTATTATTATTGTTCAGAAATATTAATAATAATAAACTATAATAATGGTTAAAAATGTGTTACATTCACTAACAGGGAAATTTAAAAGGAAATTCTAATACCTATAATTTTATAGTTTATAACTATTATTGTAGTTTTTATCATTATTATTATTATTTATAAATAATAATAATAATAATAAACTATAATAATGGTTAATAATTTGTTACGTTCACTAACAGCCACATTTGAAAGGAAATTCCAATACCTATATTAATAGTTTATAACTATTATTATAATTTTTATCATTATTATTAGTATTATTATTATTCATGAATAATCATAATAATAAAACTATAATAATGGTTGATAATTTGTTACTTTCACTAACAGCAGAATTTGAAAGGAAATTCCAATACCTAAAATGTAATAGTTTATAACTATTATTATAGTTTTTATCATTATTATTATTATTATTATTATTCATAAATAATAATAATAAAAAACTATAATAATGGTTAAAAATGTGTTACATTCACTAACAGCCAAATTTGAAAGGAAATTCCAATATCTATATTAATAGTTTATAACTATTATTATAGATTTTATTATTATTAATAAATAATAATAATAATAATAAAAATATATGAGAATGGTTAAAAAACTTACTAATTTAATTATAATAGAAATTATCCGAAATTATCTGGATTGTCGAATTTTTGTTCTTATTTTCAGATGTTTGTTCTTTCGAATTTTCGTTCTTATTTCCGAATTTTCCTTTTATTGAGTTTTTGCTCTTTCGAAATTTTTGTCCTTTTCGCATTTTTGCTCTTTTCGAATTTTCGTTCTTTTCGAAAACCCGTTTTCGGAAAAATTCGTCAAACGCTTTTTCCATTAAATCGGATGTTTCTGAATGAACAAATATTCATAATTTTGCCGAAAAACTAATTTCGGAAAGAAACAAATTGCACTTATCTATTATTTTCTTTATTTTTGCATTTGCACGCGTTTGCGCACGACTGCGGTGCAGGAAAAATGCACCTTTTTTTTTTTAAACGCACAGGAAAAGCACTGCGGTAGGCTCATTTTTCTTGCCTATGCGTTCGCAATGATTTTTTTTCTGCGTTGAAAAACGCACCTGGCTGCCTGCGGTGTAAATGAGCCCCTTAGTGACACCGTTGCATGGGCGCAGGCTCTGGAAGTTCCCATAGAAAAGGAATAGATTTGTGGTAAGGTGTGAACCATGTTGTCATCCGACGTGCCGCTGCTGCCGGAGTCCAGCGTCTTCTCTTCCCACGACCCCCCCAGCTCCCCGCCGCCCCCCCCCCGGCCCGTTCCCAATTTTCTCCTGCTGCTGCAATTGTCATTTTCTGATTTTCCCTGAACGTCTGTTGGTGGGAAAGAATGTTCTCTGTCAATGAATTGCAGGCTTCTGCTCCCACACCGGCCCAAACCACTGGATTTTACGGCTTGTCCGCGCTCCAGGCTCTGACTCATCCCTGTAATATTGTGTGACTTTATACTGAGCAGGATATATATCCTTACCATCACCCAACCGGCGGATATAATCACCGGCGCACATGTGCCCCGGTCACCGCGCCACTCTCACTCTCCAAAAATAACGCCGCCCTTATTTATAGAATCCTTAAAGGGGAATGGCAGCCTGGCAAATCTTCCCTTCAGCCCTGCACAGTTGTGCCGGCTCCTCTCCCGGGCTGACGTTGCTTACCGCACACTGTGAGCTTCTCACAATGTGCATCAGAAGCTGCGGCAAGTCAGACAGGACCTGACCAGCATCATCTAGGCCAGTGATCTCCAAACTGCAGCCCAGGGGCCGAATGTGGCCCTTTTCTTGATGTTATCAGGCCCTTGGGGCATTATTTCCCTCACTGTCAGCAACAGTGGGGCACTATTCCTCCCCACTGATACCAATGATGGGGCACTATTCCTCCCCACTGATACCAATGATGGGGCACTATTCCTCCCCACTGATAACCAATGACGGGGCACTATTCCTCCCTATGATTCCAATTATGGGGCACTATTCCTCCCACTGACACCAATGATGGGACACTATTCCTCCCACTGACACCAATGATGGGACACTATTCCCCCCACTGATACCAATGATGGGACACTATTCCTCCCTCTGATACCAACAATGGAGCGCTATTCCTCCCACTGATACCAATGATGGGACACTATTCCTCCCACTGACACCAATGATGGAACACTATTCCTCCCACTGACACCAATGATGGAACACTATTCCTCCCACTGACACCAATGATGGGGCACTATTCCTCCCACTGATACCAATGATGGGGCACTATTCCTCCCACTGACACCAATGATGGGGCACTATTCCCCCCACTGACACCAATGATGGGGCACTATTGCCCCCACTGACACCAATGATGGGGCACTATTCCTCCCACTGATACCAATGGTGGGGCACTATTCCTTCCACTGATACCAATGATGGGGCATTGTTTACACCCAGTGACGCTAAGACATTTTTTTATTCAACTGGTCACAGTCTGGCTGCCTTAAAGTTTGAAGGACAGTAATCTGGCCCTTTGTTGGGAACGTTTGGAGACCCTTGATCTAGCCTATTCTCCGCAGCCTGACTGTCGTTGGCCCGACCCTTTCATTGCGTTTTACCACCTTCAATCCTGGAGGCTCAGCATCACATGTGGGCGTTATCTAGGGCGGTCTGCATGCAATTATGGGCTGTCTAGGAACGCTCACTCCAGATGGACATCCATCCATCAAGACAACTTTATTGCTATCACAAGGCATGAACAACATCTCATGGATTGGCATGCACACAGGGTGTGCCAGATGTGCCTGGGCACACCTTAATCAACCCATGCGGCATAGATTCCCTCTGCTGCCCGGGCCCCCCCCCCATATCACCCCCCTTCCCCTGTGGTGTTGCCAACCTTCCTCCTCTCCTCTTTTGCTGGCTGCAGCTATATTTCAGAATGGAGAGCGGGGGAAGGGGCAGGTAAATATGTGATTTCTAATCAGTGCTGATCACTCAGTGTGATTGTACAAAATTTGTCAAAATAATTTAAAATATTGTAAAATATAATATAAAAATAAAATAATAAAAATAAAAAACTACTGACTACCATTCACTGCCCTACTGACACCATCCACTGCTCTACTGACACCGTCCACTGCTCTACTGACACCGTCCACTGCTCTACTGACACCATCCTCTGCCCTGCTGACACCGTCCACTGCTCTACTGACACCATCCACTGCTCTACTGCCACCGTCCTCTGCTCTACTGCCACCGTCCTCTGCCCTGCTGACACCATCCACTGCTCTACTGCCACCATCCACTGCTCTACTGACACCGTCCACTGCTCTACTGACACCATCCACTGCTCTACTGCCACCGTCCTCTGCTCTACTGCCACCGTCCTCTGCCCTGCTGACACCATCCACTGCTCTACTGACACCATCCACTGCTCTACTGCCACCGTCCTCTGCTCTACTGCCACCGTCCACTGCTCTACTGACACCGTCCACTGCTCTACTGACACCATCCACTGCTCTACTGACACCGTCCACTGCTCTACTGACACCGTCCACTGCTCAACTGACACCATCCACTGCTCTACTGACACCATCCACTGCCCTACTGACACCATCCTCTGCCTTCTGACACCATCCACTGCTCTACTGACACCATCCTCTGCTTTACTGACACCGTCCTCTGCTCTACTGCCACCGTCCACTGCTCTACTGACACCGTCCACGGCTCTACTGACACCATCCACTGCTCTACTGACACCGTCCACTGCTCTACTGACACCGTCCACTGCTCTACTGACACCGTCCACTGCTCTACTGACACCATCCACTGCCCTACTGACACCATCCTCTGCCTTCTGACACCATCCACTGCTCTACTGACACCGTCCACTGCTCTACTGACACCGTCCACTGCTCTACTGACACCATCCACTGCCCTACTGACACCATCCTCTGCCTTCTGACACCATCCACTGCTCTACTGACACCATCCACTGCTCTACTGACACCGTCCACTGCACTACTGACACCATCCTCTACTCTACTGTCACCGTCCACTGCCCTACTGACACCATACACTGCCCTACTAACACCATCCACTGCTCTGCTGATGCCTTTCACTGCTCTACTGACACCATCCACTGCTCTACTGACACCATCCACTGCTCTACTGATGCCTTCCACTGCTCTACTGACACCACCCACTACCCCACTGACACCGTCCTCTGCTCTACTGACACCATCCACTGCTCTACTGACACCATCCACTGCTCTACTGGCACTGTCCTCTGCTCTACTGACACCATCCACTGCTCTACTGACACCATCCATTGCTCTACTGACACCATCCACTGCTCTACTGACACTGTTCTCTGCTCTACTGACACCGTCCTCTGCCCTACTGACACCATCCTCTGCCCTACTGACACCATCCACTGCTCTACTGACACCATCCTCTACTCTACTGTCACCGTCCACTGCCCTACTGACACCATATACTGCCCTACTGACACCATCCACTGCTCTGCTGATGCCTTCCACTGCTCTACTGACACCATCCACTGCTCTACTGACACCATCCACTGCTCTACTGATGCCTTCCACTGCTCTACTGACACCACCCACTACCCCACTGGCACTGTCCTCTGCTCTACTGACACCATCCACTGCTCTACTGACACCATCCATTGCTCTACTGACACCATCCACTGCTCTACTGACACTGTTCTCTGCTCTACTGACACCGTCCTCTGCCCTACTGACACCATCCTCTGCCCTACTGACACCATCCACTGCTCTACTGACACCATCCTCTACTCTACTGTCACCGTCCACTGCCCTACTGACACCATATACTGCCCTACTGACACCATCCACTGCTCTGCTGATGCCTTCCACTGCTCTACTGACACCATCCACTGCTCTACTGACACCATCCACTGCTCTACTGATGCCTTCCACTGCTCTACTGACACCACCCACTACCCCACTGACACCGTCCTCTGCTCTACTGACACCATCCACTGCTCTACTGACACCATCCACTGCTCTACTGGCACTGTCCTCTGCTCTACTGACACCATCCACTGCTCTACTGACACCATCCATTGCTCTACTGACACCATCCACTGCTCTACTGACACTGTTCTCTGCTCTACTGACACCATCCACTGCTCTACTGACACCGTCCTCTGCTCTACTGACATCATCCACTGCTCTACTGACACCATCCATTGCTCTACTGACACCATCCAGTGCTCTACTGACTCTACTGAGCTTTGGGGTGCACATCCTAATGCAATAAGCTGAGCACACTTATGATCCCCTGTAATAGCATGGTGACAGGTCCTCTTTATGGAGAGATCTGGGGTCCATTCACCTATTCCCAGGCTGGGATCTTTTCCTCTTGGACTAGAATCATGCTTCTCCAGGCCTCAAACTATTTATGCTCTTCTCAGCCACCTACTGGGCATTCTTCTCCAGGGAATGGCCAAAACTACATAAATATTCAGGCCAACCATTTGCCCCTTGCAACCCACTGCATTCTAGAATTCACTAGACAGCAAGGAGAAATATTTCAGCCTGCAGCCCCAGAGCAGCCAAAAATAATCACACCCCACTCCAAAGATTACAGAGGAGCACAAAAAAAAGAAATAAATAGTTTTACCCAAGTCTCTCTATTATTATTGGTATTATTATTACAGGATTAATATATTATATATTATATAAATACAGGATTTATTTAGCGCCAACAGTTTGCGCATCGCTTTAGAGGTGGTTTTGGCCAGCACGGTTGATTGCTTTAAAAAAGGCCTGGATTCTTCCCTTAATGTAAATAATATAACTGGGTGCTGACATTTTTAGGTAAAGTTGATCCAGGGAAAATCCGATTGCCTCTCGGGGGATCAGGAAGGATTTTTTTCCCCCGTTATAGCAAATTGGATCATTGCTTTGCTGGGGGTTTTTTGCCTTCCTCTGGATCAGCTGTGGGTAAAGGATTGAATAAGGGATTGTAGGGTTATATATCATTTTTTTGGGGTTTTTTTTGGTTGAACTAGATGGACTTTTTTCAACCTGACTATGTAACTATGTAACAACATGGGGGCAGACAGTACAATTACAATACAAATCAATACAATACAAATCAATACAGGAGGAATCAGAGGGCCCTGCTCATTAGAGCTCTCAGTCTAGAAGGGAGGGTCAAGAGAGACAAAAGGTAATAACTGTGGGGGATGAACTGATGAAGAAAATGAAAATGTAATTGTTAGGTGTGGGTAGAATAAGCTTCTCTGAAGAGGAGGGTTTTCAGGGATCATCTAAAAGCTAGTAGAGTAGGAGATAATCAGGCAATTTGGGGTAAGGCATTCCATAGGATTGGAGAGGCTCTAGAAAAGTCCTGGAGGTGAGCATGGGAGGAGGTGATGAGGGAGCTAGAGAGCAGGAGGACTTGAGAAGAAAGAAGAGAACGGTTAGGTTGGTATTTCGAGATTAGGCTGGTGATGTAACTGGGAGCAGAGTTGTGGATGGCTTTGTAAGTAGTTGTTAGTATTTTGGATTTAATTTGTTGGGTGAGTGGGAGCCAATGGAGGGATTGACAGGTAGGAGTAGCAGACACAGAGCGATTGGTAAGGTGGATAAGTCTGGCAGCAGTGTTCATGATGGATTGAAGGGGGGATAGTCTATGTAAAGGTAAGCCAATGAGAAGGGAGTTGCAGTAGTCGAGGCAAGAGATGACCAGGGAGTGGATTAAGAGCTGTGTTGTGTCGTTGGTTAGAAAGGGGCGCATTTTGGAGATGTCGCGGAGGTTGAGGCGGCAAGATTTGGACAGTGATTGGATGTGGGGCTTAAAGGAGAGTTCAGAGTCCTGAACTACACCTAGGACCTTGGCATGCGGGGATGGGTTTATAGTTGTGCCATCGATTTTGACAGGGAGATCAGGGGAAGGGACATATGAGGAGGAAAAATGATAAGTTCGGTTTTGGATAGATTGAGTTTGAGGAAGTGGTGTGACATCCAGGCTGATATATCCATAGGCATGGGAGGCTATCAACTGACCCAGGGAGGAGGTGTAGATTGAGACTAGGAGAGGTCCAAGGACAGAACCTTGGGTGACACCAACAGAGAAAGGAAGAGCAGAGGAGGAAGTTGAATTGTAAGTAACACTAAAGGTGTCGTTGGATAAGTAGGAGAACCAGCAAAGAGTACAATCACGGAGACCAAAAGCGTGGGTTTTTTTTGAGGAGGAGGGGGTGGTCAACAGTATCAAAGGCAGCAGAGAGGTCCAGGAGTAGGAGTACAGAAAAGTGTCCATTGGTTTTGGCTGTTAGTAGATCGTTTGTTAGTTTTAGGAGAGCAGTTTCTGTGGAGTGTTGAGGACGAAAACCAGACTGAAGGGGATCAAGAAGGTTATTATCAGCAAGGTGGTAGCACAGTCGGTTGTAGAGCAGACATTCAAGGAGTTTGGATAAAATGGGGAGCCAGGAGATGGGGTGGAAGTTGTCAAGATTGGATGGGTCCAGGGAGGGCTTTTTAAGTATGGGGCTAACTAGTGCATGTTTTAGAGAGTTGGGAAAGATGTCAGAAGAGAGGGAGAGATTAAAGATGTGAGTTAGAGAGTGTAGAATAGAGCCAGAGGGTGAAGGTAGCATTTGCGAGAGAATAGGATCCAGAGGGCAGGTGGTGAGATGGACATTGGCAAGTAGTTTAGCAACATCGTCTATAGTGGTGGGGTTGAGAGAGGGAAGTAATGATTGAACCTGTGGGCATTAGGTGTAAAGCATGGAGGGTGTCTGAAAAGCAGAGATCTCCTCGCGAATTGTATCAATCTTCAGTTTGAAGTGATTGGCGATCTCTTGGACAGTGAGTGAGTTGGTGGGTGGAGGCAGTGGAGGACGAAGTAGAGAGTTGAAGGTAGAGAAGAGTTGACTGGGACGGGATGATAAGTTTATAATGAGAGTGATAAAATTGGCATTGAGGGGGGCCAGTGAGTCCATTGAGGCTAGAGGTGAAGTGTTGTAGACAGAAGTGGCTAGGTCGGTGCAAGATAGGGGTGAGATTTTGTCATATAGGTCGTCAGTAGTAGAGTAGAGAAGAGAAGGGTTGAGATGATGTAGGTTTCTGCGGGTGACTTTTAGGCGGTTGGAGGGAGAGGAGGTGGTGGAGAGGGAGAGAGTGAAGCTAATAAGGTCGTGATCAGAGAGAGGGAATGGATAGTTGGAGAGGTTGCACGGAGTGCATAAGTGGGAGAAAACTAGGTCAAGGGTATTGCCTTCAGAGTGAGTAGGGGCATGTATCCATTGCTTCAAGTCAAAGGAGGAGGTTAGGCTGAGAAGTTTGGAAGTAGCAGGAGTGTTATTATTAATAGGGATGTTGATGTCACCGAGAATGATTGTGGGGATTTCAGAAGAGAGAAAGTAGGAAAGCCAGGAAGAGATGTCATTAAGAAAGGTTGATACCGGCCCAGGGGGCCGTTAGATCACAGCTATCCTTAGAGAAAATGGAGAGAAAAGACGAATACAGTGTGCTCCAAAAGAGGAGAGTGACAGAGAGGGAGGTGGGTGAAGTACCTGAAAGGTGCTATGAGGGGCTAGAAGGATTCCAACACCCCATCCCTTACATCCACTGGATCTGGGGGAGGGTGTCCAGAGAAGACCACCATGGGATAGGGCTGCAGGGGATGCAGTGTCGGATTCATGAAGCCAGGTTTCGGTAATTGTGAGTAGATTAAATGAGTTAGCAATAAAGAGGTCATGGAGAGAAGTGAGTTTGTTACAGGCAGAGCAGGAATTCCAAAGGGCTGCTGCCAGGGGGTGTGGGGTAATGGGTGTGTTGAGTACAATTAAATGATGGAGGCCCAGGGTTTGGGGATATTTCTCCAGAGGTTAAGAGAAGCAGAAGGGTGAGGGAGGTAATGTGGGAATGTGATTTATATGAAGGGATATGCCCCAGTGTCCTGGAGATTTTTGTGTGTGTGGATTTAGTATACACAGGAGTTGGTGGGTGCAGTAATAAGGAGAGGGCAGAAGTAAGGGTAATATATATAAGCTGTGGGGTGGAGAAGAGAGCTGAAGGTAAAGGAGAGTTAGCTTAAGGATAGAGGACAAAGCCGTCAGAAGGAGTGGTAGAGCGTGCATGTTGCGAGGAGAACGAGCTGAAGGGATAAACAAAGCCAACTGTTGCCTGTGTGGTGATATTCTCTAGCAACCTATTTTAGGAAGGCACTATACGGATAACATACCCCCTTTCTGTAAAAGGGTGGGCTTACAGCTGCCATATTGTCAGTGTGTGTTGGATCTGTTACGGAGAGCTGATGCTTTTGTTCTTTTAATTTAATGTTGGCATTGGTAGAAACATAGAAACATAGAAAAGTGACGGCAGAAAAAGACTGAGTAGTCCATCGAGTCTGCCCCTTTTTATTTATTTTTTTTTATTTTTTTTTATTTATTTATTTTTTTACATTAACCTTGTTGTCTGACTATGGATTTATGTTTATCCCAAGCATGTTTGAAGCCATTTACTGTTGACTGTCTCACAACCTCTGTTGGTAGTTTATTCCAATCATCAACCACCCTTTCAGTAAAATAATACTTTCTAAGATTAGTTTTGAACTTCCCCCCAGTTAGTTTGAGGTCCCCGTGTTCTTGATTTTGGTTTCATATTGAAAAGACTGCCCTCCTGAACCTTATTCACCCCCTTGAGGTATTTAAAGGTTTCAATCGATGTCTCCCCTCTCCCTTCTTTCCTCCAGACTGTACATATTAAGTTCCCGAAGTCGCTCTTGATATGTTTTATCCCCCAGACCTTTCACCATTTTTGTTACCCGTCTCTGAACTCCTTCTATTTTATCAATATCTTTTTGTAAGTGAGGTCTCCAGAACTGGACACCGTATTCTAAGTGAGGTCTCACTAAAGATCTATATAGAGGAATCAGAACCTCCTTCCTCCTGCTGGTGATCCCTCTACTGATACATCCCAGAATTCTATTTGTTTTTCCCACTGCCTGGTTACACTGTTTGCTCATTTTGCAATCATCTGAAATAAGCACCCCCAAATCTTTTTCTTCTGTAGTGCTGGCCAACACTGTGCCCCCAATGCTGTACTCTCTACAGTGACTCAGGATAATTGGCGGTGAGAAATTGTAGCGTATGCAGGGAGCAAAACTTCAGCTTGTAGCCTTGGTACATGTCCTCCATGGCAGAGTCCAGCTTCCCATAGCTTTTGTTTGACAATAACTTGCTTATTAGCCCTGCAAAAGATTCACTCCCAATAGACTTCAATGGGGTTCACTGCAAAGTTGGTGAACTTTGAACTTCAAACAAGATTTGTTAAACTGTTCATGAGCCAAACTCATAAGTAGGTGGCTACAGTCTCCAATATTTATCTTTATACCTTTTACATTTTCTAGGTTCTCCCATAGTAGAATCAGGATAAATGGGATGCAATCACAAGATTCATTTAAATGACTTTTTAAGGAATTAACACCTTGGCCACAGCACCGTGCCATGGGCTCACCACGAGATACCCTATTGACAATACGATCAGCAGATGTAACGTGTGTAATGAGCCGTGTCTTATGCAGTGAAAACATTCAATTGTTCCAAATCAATACAAGATGTGAGACGGAAGACCATCCGTCACAAGGGGCACCAGCACACCTAGACCGATGGAGGATCTCCGAAGGCTTCGGGTGAAAATTATAATGTCTCTCGTTCCTTATTCAAATCTGGGGAGAGAATTTCTTTTACATTGCTTCAAAACCACTTGAGACCAGATAGACATAAAACCTTCCGGAGGTAACTAAGCTACCTCCGGAAGGTTTTACCTCCTTCATGACCAAGGCATTTGTTTCTATTCAGCACCGCGCTACTTTAACTGGCAATTGTGCGGTCATATGGTGTGATTACGGTGGAAATGGCGCTGCTCTACTCCTGTCTGAAGTGTTAATCTGTTTCTATACAGGTTATTCCTGTCTGTAAAGGTAAACCGGGTATGATATGAAAAATGCGACACTCCTAAGGGATATGTGAAAAAATATATGATAAGGTAATGATGTAGGACCAAGTGTATATAATGTCCACAATATAGGTGAGAAAAAAATTGAAAATACAGTATGTGATATCAAAGTGAATGAATGAATAAATAAATCAGAGCTTCTGTCATCCAATCTATGGATCAATATAAATACATGATGTGATATCAAACCAATAAATGAATAAATAAATAGATAAATCAAAACTTCTATTATCCAACATGTGAGTCAGTGAAAATCCGTGAAAACACTAATATTTTATCTACTCTTAGTGATATGGATACCAATGAAAATGTGGATGTTAATAAAGAAAAAATCTAATTGAAATATAAAATATAGACAGTAAAAAATATATATATAAAATCTATATATATAAAAAATGCAAAGGTAAGCAAGCCAAGTGATAAAGTGCCAAGTGCTCAATCAAAAACGTGCCCAAATAATACTTGAACAGTGTAGACAGTCCTTATTATATATTTAACATGGAAGACCAAGGGACACTCTCTTCAAAATTAAAGTGCAAAAGGTGACAGTCCACATTTAAGCTTTTGTGGTGCTCAGATGATAAAACCACTACAACAACGCAGTGCTTCCGGTGTTACACTCCGTGCGTATCCCATTATGCATCCACTCACCGGACAGCACTCCCCATTGAAGGGGTATGCACCTTGTAGTAGTAGCAGCTTTTGGTGTTCCCCACCTTCGTTTCAATTCCAGGTATATAGAGGGAAATGAAAAGACAGACCCAATCTTGCGCAGTATGTTTAGTTAAAGTTTAATCAAATGCCATAAACACTCACATGTAAATACCGAATGTCCAGCGTTGAGTTGTAATATCGCTGTATACAATACAGCAACAGATAAAACAAGGACGCCGTGTTCTCTGCGTTCCACGGCTCGTACCGGAAGTGACGTAGTGATGTAGAAGCTTTGTCCTACGCGTTTCGTCATAGGACGTCGACTGGAGCGGTGCTGTCACTCTCCACTCCCGGTCTTAAGTATTGTAGTCAATTTAAAAAATTTTTAGTCGCTCCTGTGGATCGTGGCCATTTTGTTGGATGGAGCAATCAAACATGGCTGAGCGGATGTCGCTCAGCTGGATGGTCGCGGCCATGTTTTTGGAAGGTGATAAATTGCCAGCCCAATATATAGGAACGAGATATTTTAAAGAGTCCTTATGGTCCGCAGTGAACATGTCGTAATACAATGTATAATTCCAATATTAAAACGGTACAAAAATCTCTAGTTACATGGGTGCGAAAGCGTATATGAACAACTATAATATATAAATAGAACTGATAAAAATTATAATAAAAAAACTATAATAAAAAAAATATATATATATTGTGCGTAGACTTTATTCATTTGTGGTGAAGAGTGCAAGAGTACACATGTTACTTATCTCCTCGAATGTCCATGTAAAATTCAATATATAGGCCGAACTACCAGACCCTTATACAAGAGAATATGGGAACACATTAGAAACATTAAGAAGGGCTTTCCCAAACACAGTGTCTCTAGACACTTTAATAAATACCACCATAGAGACCCTTCAGCACTATCATTCTGTGGCATAGAGAAGAATACGGGGCATTGGAGAGGAGAAGACGTAACGAAAAAAGTATCCCAAAACGAAACAAAATGGATATTCTTAACCACTTCAGCCCCGGAAGGATTTGCTGCTTTAGGACCGGAGCCCTTTTTGCGATTCGGCGCTGCGTCGCTTTAACTGACAATTGCGCGGTCGTGCGACGTTGTACCCAAACGAAATTTGCGTCCTTTTTTTCTCACAAATAGAGCTTTCTTTTGGTGGTATTTGATCCCCTCTGCGTCATTTCTGATCGACGCTATAAACAAAAGAAGAGCGACCATTTTGCAAAAAAACACAAATTTCTTACTTTTTGCTAAAATACAAATCCCAAAAAAAAATATAAAAAAACATTTTTTTCACAGTTTTTGGCCGATTTATATTCTTCCTCATATTTGCGATAAAAAAAATCGCAATCGGCGTTTATTGATTGGTTTGAAGTGGTCGTGTTTACGGATGATGAGAATTCATTTTTGGGGTTTTTATTTATTTATTTTTTTTTTACTAGTAATGGCGGCGTTCTGCGATTTTTAGCGGTACTGCGATATTTCAGCGGACATGTCGGACTATTTTGACACTTTTTTGGGACCATTGGCATTTATACAGCGATCAGTGCTATAAAAATGCACTGATTACTGTGTAAATGCCATTGGCAGTGAAGGGGTTAACCTGCAGGGGGCGCTCTAAGGGTTAACTGTGTTCCCTGGGCGTGTTCTTACTGTAGGGGGACTGCCCTAGCTGGGGAAGGGAAGTGGTCACAGCCTTCGTATACAGGAAGGCTGTGATCACAGCCCTTCCCCCTCACACAGAACGGAGGTTCGTGTTTACTTACACGGACCTCCGCTCCTTCGCTCCGGGGGGGCCATCGCGGGTAGCCGGCGGCAATCGAAGCCGCCGCACCCGCTCCCTGGCCCTCCCTGAACACAGTGAGTGCGCGGGCGCGCCTCTGGCGGCGCGCGCTCACTAGGCTCGTGAGCGCGCCCACCGTCGTATGACGACGATTTGCGCTCACGAGCCACCTTGTCGCCGTCAATTGCCGATCAGCGGTCGGCAAGCGGTTAATGAACACCCTCCAACCTGACGGAATGAATGTAGAGATAGAGCTCAACTGTTTTATTACCGACTTTTAACCATTCCTCATCCATTCATCACATATGCATGTTGGGATTCTCTCCTCCCCCTGTTTCATCTAGCACACCCCCATCAAGTCCACGAGAATTTCTTCCTTCGTCATCCCCATTCAAGCTAATATTTGAGGATACCCCACCACTTTCCTCAGAATATTGCCCTCCCTCTCCAACCAGCAGTCTTAAGATTACTTTTATCTTTAAGAATATTCATCCAGTTTTATATGTAATTTATCCAATTTTTTATACATATATTTTTTATATATATTTTTTTTATATGTATAGTTTTTGTGTATATAATTTTTTATATATGTAATTTTTTCCCATATCTATCTGGTACCCATTTCTATTAAAGTGTCATTTACTTACCCAACATTTTTTAGTATTACTCACATTTTAACCCATAGGTATTTTATTATGTGGACCACACACCCCCTTTCCTCATTTCCTCCTCCAAGTAGAACCCTCCCGTGACCAATAAAAAGATAAAGTTCCACCTCCACATATTTAATACACTAATGTTTACTGCATTTTAAAATAGAGACATATCCTATCCTGTTGTTACTACATTGTTACTATAAAATAATTCCCATATTTTTATACACATACGTTTTTGATATACACACAGTTTTTAACCTTCACCACAAATGAATAAAGTCTACGCACAATATATATTTATTTTTTTTTTGTTATAGTTTTTTTATTATAATTTTTATCAGTTCTATTTATATATTATAGTTGTTCATATACGCTTTCGCACCCATGTAACTAGAGATTTTTGTACCGTTTTAATATTGGAATTATACATTGTATGACGTCATGTTCACTGCGGACCATAAGGACTCTTTAAAATATCTCGTTCCTATATATTGGGCTGGCAATTTATCACCTTCCGAAACATGGCCGCGACCATCCAGCTGAGCGACATCCGCTCAGCCATGTTTGATTACTCCATCCAACAAAATGGCCACGATCCACAGGAGCGACTAAAAACATTTTAATTGACTACAATACTTAAGACCAGGAGTGGAGAGTGACAGCACCGCTCCAGTCGACGTCCTATGACGAAACGCGTAGGGCGGGGCTTCTACGTCACTACGTCACTTCCGGTACAAGCCGTGGAACGCAGAGAACACGGCGTCCTTGTTTTATCTGTTCCTGTATTGTATACAGCGATATTACAACTCAACGCTGGACATTCCGTATTTGCATGTGAGTGTTTATGGCATTTGATTAAACTTTAACTAAACATACTGCGCAAGATTGGGTCTGTCTTTTCATTTCCCTCTATATACCTGGAATTGAAACGAAGGTGGGGAACACCAAAAGCTGCTACTACTACAAGGTGCATACCCCTTCAATGGGGAGTGCTGTCCGGTGAGTGGATGCATAATGGGATACGCACGGAGTGTAACACCGGAAGCACTGCGTTGTTGTAGTGGTTTTATCATCTGAGCACCACAAAAGCTTAAATGTGGACTGTCACCTTTTGCACTTTAATTTTGAAGAGAGTGTCCCTTGGTCTTCCATGTTAAATATATAATAAGGACTGTCTACACTGTTCAAGTATTATTTGGGCACGTTTTTGATTGAGCACTTGGCACTTTATCCCTTGGCTTGCTTACCTTTGCATTTTTTATATATATAGATTTTATATATAGATTTTATATATATATTTTTTACTGTCTATATTTTATATTTCAATTTGATTTTTTCTTTATTAACATCCACATTTTTATTGGTATCCATATCACTAAGAGTAGATAAAATATTAGTGTTTTCACGGATTTTCACTGACTCACATGTTGGATAATAGAAGTTTTGATTTATCTATTTATTTATTCATTTATTGGTTTGATATCACATCATGTATTTATATTGATCCATAGATTGGATGACAGAAGCTCTGATTTATTTATTCATTCATTCTCTTTGGTATCACATACTGTATTTTCAATTTTTTTCTCACCTATAGTGTGGACATTATATACACTTGGTCCTACATCATTACCTTATCATATATTTTTTCACATATCCCTTAGGAGTGTCGCATTTTTCATATCATACCCAGTTTACCTTTACAGACAGGAATAACCTGTATAGAAACAGATTAACACTTCAGACAGGGGTAGAGCAGCGCCATTTCCACCGTAATCACACCATATTATTTAAGTACACTTTCAGTGCAGTCCGGTGGAGGCAGCAGCTCTTAGAATAATAGTTATATTTATATATCTATCCGTTTGCGCGGAACATATCTATTTTTTCCCAATTGTGCGGTCATGCAACACTCTACCCAAGCTAAATTTTTATCATTTTCTTAATTTCTGTTATAAACTTTTGGCAAGAAAAAAATAATCTTTCTTAACCACTTGCCGACCGGCATCTGACGGCGGCAAAGTGGCTCGTTCCCGCAAAACGCCGTCATACGACGGCGGCCGCGGGAACGAGTTTAGTGACCGCGCGCGCGCCGCCGGAGGCGCGCACGTGCGCTCACTGTGTTCGGGGAGGGCCAGGGAGCGGGTGCAGCGGCTTCGATTGCCACCGGCTACCCGCGATGGCCCCCCCGGAGCGAAAGAGCGGAGGTCCGTGTATGTAAGCACGGACCTCCGCTCTGTGTGAGGGGGAAGGGCTGTGACCACTTCCCTTCCCCAGATAGTGCAGCCCCCATACAGTTAGAACACGCCCAGGGAACACAGTTAACCCTTAGAGCGCCCCCTGCAGGTTAACCCCTTCACTGCCAATGGCATTTACACAGTAATCAGTGCATTTTTATAGCACTGATCGCTGTATAAATGCCAATGGTCCCAAAAAAGTGTCAAAATGGTCCGACATGTCCGCTGAAATATCGCAGTACTGCTAAAAATCGCAGATCGCCGCCATTATTAGTAAAAAATAAAAAAAAATAAAAACCCCAAAAATTTATTCTCATCATCCGTAAACGCGACCACTTTTGCGCAAACCAATCAATAAACGCCGATTGCGATTTTTTTATCGCAAATATGAGGAAGAATATAAATCGGCCAAAAACGGTGAAAAAAAAAATGTTTTTTTTATATATTTTTTTTGGATTTGTATTTTAGGAAAAAGTAAGAAATTTGTGTTTTTTTGCAAAATTGTCGCTCTTTTTTTGTTTATAGCGGCGATCAGAAATGACGCAGAGGGGATCAAATACCACCAAAAGAAAGCTCTATTGGTGGGAAAAAAAGGACGCAAATTTTGTTTGGGTACAACGCCGCACGACCGCGCAATTGTCATTCAAAGAGCGACAGCGCTGAAAACCGAAAATTGGTTCGGGCAGGAGGGGGGTTTAAGTGCCCAGTAAGGAAGTGGTTAAGAGGCATGGCAAATTTTTTGAAGTTGTCATTTTTTTGTCACAATTATTTGGGAAATTGAGAAATTAAATAAAATGTATTTTAGTGCAGTGCAGTGTCATTGTATTACAGGCGTGGCAGTGATCAGGGACACTGACTGGTGACAGTATGTTAAAAAATATATATATATTTTTCTTTTTTTAACATTTTTTTTTTTTGCATACTGTCATCAGAGTAGTACGGTGCCACCATAGTGGCAGTTTTCTAATCTGGAGGAGGGGAGGTGCTTATAAGGGTAACCATCACTGTTTTAAGCAATAGTTTTACCTGTCAAGAATAGGGATGGGCCGAACACTCACCTCTTCGGTTTGCAGCAGAGCTCCCGAACAGGGGATGTGTTCTAACCTGAATGGCAAACTCCAGTGAAGTCTATGGGAGCCGAAAAGGAAAATCAAAAAGTGCCTATTTTGAAGGCTTATGAAAGTAATTGACCATAGAAAGGGTATGGGGGTCTGGGTACTGCCCTGGGGGGTAACATTTTTTTTAAAAAAAGTAATAGTTTTTTCAGGAGCAGTGATTTTAATGATGCTTAAAGTGCAACAATAAAAATGAAAAAGTCCTTTAAATATAGTGCCTCTGGGGTCCCCTTAGTCTGTCTGCTGCCTGGCAGGTAAGGAAAGGGGGGCACAAGCAAGCGCCCCTCCACACCCCCCTTCAACCATGACAGGCCACATGCCCTCAACATCGTGGGGTGGGTGCTTTGACCCCAAGAAAAAATTTAATAATAGTATCCCCCAATGTGCTGGACATGTGACCTAACAAGGGGGAGGGGCCACTGGGTAACATGGCCAGGTGGCCCCTCCCCTTACCTATGTAAGAAATTTTAAAGCACAGAGCAGGTATTCAGCGGGAGCGTTCTTGATTTTTTTGGGTCAGCGGGCGGCGTGGTTGACGATGGATTTACATCGAGGAGCACTATTTTTTTTTTTTTTTAATAAAGGAATTGTCAAAAACTTGTCTCTTGTGATAGTTACTTTTTGACACTTTTTTGGTGAATGGGTAGGGGTTAGGGTTGCCACCTCATCCCTTTAAAACCGAACACATATTAATTACACAGGTTCTGTGGCTGATTAAGGTGGCAATTAAACTCACTTGGTGCCTCATCTGCACTAAGTTGACCTCAGAACAACCTGTGTAATTCACATGTGTTCGGGTTTAAAGGGATGAGGTGGCAACCCTAGTAGGGGTACTATGCATCTGATACTCATTCACATGGGGGGGGCGGGATCTGGGAGCCCTCTTTGTAGCGGGGGCTTCCAGATTCCGCTAAGCCCCCTGCTCGCAGACCCCCACAACCACCAGCCATGAGACCCAAAGGGCCTGGTATGGACTGGGTGGGACCCACGCCATTTTTTTCTTTATTTTTTAACCGGCACTTTTTTTTATTGTTCAGCTGTCAGCAGGGAAACCCACTGAAAGCTGATGACTCATCGGTTGTTAAGGATGCCGTGGCCGGCTTCCCGGCCCCACTCCTTAACAACCAGCTTACACTGCACCCTGATTGGGCAAAGCTTTCCCAATCAGGGAGCAGAATGCACTGTGCAGAGCTCAGTACATTGCAGGGTGTTCATCAGGGCGAACACCCTGCAAATTCGGGTGTTCGGCGAACGGCCGACCAGACAAATGTTTGCCCATCCCTAGTGATGAATGGCTTTCATTCATGACAGCTTGCTTACTATTGTGAGGTTGTTATTGGCTACAGCTAATCACATGGTTAGGCATCAGAGAATGTTTGGTGGAAGTTGCAATCACCGATTTAAGACCATTCAGTGTAAAGTTGGCCATACACTAGTATAAATCTCCATCAGTGTGTAGGTAGGCGTGTTTCGCCTTCTTCAAGGGTGGCACTGTTCGGTGGCCGCTGTGCAGAGAGGGTGCAGGTCAAGGGGGAACTCAGGTTCCTTTGAGGCCTCCGTAGGTGTCATCAGGGGAGCATCTGCTGGATTTGATATTACGGCCCGACTGACCTCAGTGGTCATCTTTGTTGTGGGCAGTGCTAATATATAGCACTGTCCCTCCTCGGGCCAGCGTGCATTTTACGTAAGTCATGGACAGAGCCCCACTGATTACGGACAGATTGATTGACTTAGGTACAGGTTGCTGTGGAGGAGGGACAGAGTAGGGACTGTTGCTGTATCTCTGCAGTAGCCTTCCTCATCAGGGGCCCCATTGCCAGTCTGCCTTATAGCCATCTCCTCTATCGGATGCTGTAAGCTGTACAGTGTGCACAGATCTGCCTTGCCCAATTTGTTGTAAGTGCAAATGCAGTGTAAATCCTGTGTGGCCATGTCCACAGAGTTTGATGTTCTTCTCAGTACTATCACATGAATACCAAATCAACTAGTCTCCATGTGCATTCTCTTCCCCTGTGGGCAGTGAACCTGGGTCCCACCTACAAGTGTGTGGCTTGCTTCTCTCTGCTTCTCTCTCCTGATTCCTCCTGATCAAAACACATTGGGGTATGAAGACATTAGTGAGGAGTGGAGCAGGGTAAAGACACAAGTGGTTACCTAGGGTAACAGAAATTTAAAAAGCAGCCTGTTATATGTGGAGTGGCCTTTAGCAGCAAGGGAGATGTTGTTGGGAATCCTTCCGCCAGCGGTCTGTCTCCCATATCAATGGGAGTAGATTCTTTGCCACAGAGGATCCCATCCTGTACAGAGGTACGGAAGTTCAAGAGTTATGGTAAGTGCACGTGTGGAACCTGACCATGTGCATGGTGGGGCCCACTCCGCTACTAAGAAATGGTTATGGAAACACTGGACAGGCCCTAGTGGACAAGGCTCAGCATGTCCCTCCTAAATGCAGATTACAGTGAAGGTGTACATTGTCACGGGAAACCAAGATTTAACTGAAGAACAGTTATGGTGCAAGAGGTCCTTCTTAAGGCCGAGTATTCCCCCACTGCAGCCTCAGCTTTGTCTCAGGGCATTGGTAAAAATGGCACAAAGCAAAGCAATGAACACAAGTGACCCTGCACAAGGTGCCTAGCACAGTCCACAGAAACCCACTCTGGGGTGGGTCTCTCATGTGACCCTTGCTTGGCACCCAAAGAGAAAAGAAACATGGAGGACATGAGGACCACTCTGTCACTTATGACACCATCTACCCCCCCCCCCTTACATATGTGTCCCTGTATTTAGAATACTGGGTCACCTGTGTGTCCCTGGATTTGGAATACTGGTTACCTGTGTGTCCCTGGGTTTGGAATATTGGCCACTTGTCTGTTCCTGGATTTGATTCGCTGGTCACCTGTCTGTCTCTAGATTTGGTTTGCTGGTCATCTGTGTGTCCCTTCATTTGGATTTTCTGGTAAAGGGTACATTAATCATTCCATTGAGCTGTACATCTGACTGTTTGAGAAACCCCCATATAGCAGTTACATCATCCAAATAAATTCAGTTCCCCCACCCACAGAATCAACAGGAACCCTTGACAGTGTTTAGGGGAGGCACCATCTCCATTGGCCAGCTGACCATGAGTAACCTCAAAGAACAGTCCAAGGGTTCCCATAAAAACAAACATTTCATTGTATTTATTGCATGCCTCCATGATTCAGTTAATGGGCCCTTATATCTGGAACCTTACTTTTATAGAGTGCTGATTGTTTTTGGATGTTTGGAGAGCAGTAACACCAAAACAGAACATTAATAAACTGCTTTTTATGGTTCTTTTTGATTTGCCTTTTATGGCCACATCTGGGCTGCTGTTAGTTTGGATTGGGTATACAGGCAAATGCAGAGCAGTGTCAGGTGCATTCAGTTTGCAGTTGAGATCAAAATGATTATGACTTCCTTTCCTCCTCCTGATCTCCGTCTGACCTGCTTATTAAAGAGGTTACTGCCTTGCTAGGCTACATGTACACTAGCCTACTCTGACCGCGGCCACAGGAAACCGCAAAACGCGGCAAAACCGCGAAACACATTTTTGCAGCATTTTCCTGCAGCCTGTGGTCAAAACGTTCCTATCCTGAACGTGGTTCTTCCGCAATCAGGAGAGGGAGGCTTAGCCTCACCTGCTCCTAAACTCTGCTAAAAAGCCCATGTGTACATGGATACATAGTCTTTTATGGAGTTTACGTTAGGAGCTTTGGCAAAAAAAAATGCCAAAAGCTCCTTAACACAAGTTTAGGAGGTGCCAGTGTACATGAAGCCTTAGTTTGTCCCCCCATCTGAGTGTTTAAGTTTATTTCCTTCCTGGAAGGTCTCCACCCCAAACGTTTTATTTGGGGGTTGGAGAAGCTAGGTAGGAGTTGTCCGGGGAGACTGGTAAGGGAGATGGATCAGTAGACATGTCCACGCTTTTCCCATCAGGAATAAGCAGACCGGCTTTAGGCTCAAGGTCAGGGAAAGAAGAGAACATGCAGTTGGGACAATCACCTCCAAACTGTTTCACAAGCACACCATCTATGATACCCAACTATTGGGATCAGTTTTGCTATATTTTTGGCCTGAAACTTGTAAGGCCTAAGCTGTGATAAATGGGCTGAAATGGTTGTAAGGTGAGATGCAAGAGCACAAACAATACTTTGGGAAAATAGAAATCTAGCAGGCAGCATTAGTTGGGCACGAGTGGTGGTTTAAAGACAGAGGGTTGGCCAGTGGTGGTGTGGTCGGGGCCTACTAGCCCGCACGCGGTGGTACCTTTCACTCATGAAGCACTCATCAATGCTTGGGACCAGGTGGAGACTTTTTCATGTGAGTGATTCAACCCTAAGGCAGTTCCCCAACTTAGAGATGTGCCCTCACTGTGTGCGGTCATTAAAGTACAGAGTTCCTCTGTGAAGTGTCTTGTCCTGTGCCACTCTATACTGTAACTTGATGTATGTTGCATTAGGAGGGACGTGCTGAGCCGGCGCCCACTCCACCAGTCCAGTGTCCCTCTGTTACCTCACTCCCAGTAACAAAATTGGGTCCCGCCATGCACATAAAGTGGACCTCATGCATGCACTTGTGAACTTCTTCACTTCCCGTACCTAATGACCAAGCCACAGATGTCTGTAACACAGGTTCGGATCCAGTTGCTATTGGATACTGACCACTAGGGAGGGAGCCAGACATCAACCCCCTCACTCCTAGAGGAACTGTCACCTATATCAAATACCACGCGTAACGACTGGTTGCTTTGTGTCTTGAATTTGTGCTTGTTTACTCTTAGCAACTACACTCCTCTTCCTTATCTTGCCGAGTTAACCCTCTGTAATGGTCTTACTTCATACCCTATAGTGCATTTACAGACCCAGGTTCTTTAGATACACCAGAACCCACATGCACCCCTTTGAACAACTTCAGGCTAGGATCATAACAATAAGGCCTTTTTCACATGGGGCGGACCCCGCCAGGAGTCCTCCTGCTCAGCAGGGAATGCAGAACAGACAGACACAGCCCAATCTCCTCTATGAGCAGTCCTGTGTGAAAGGGGCCTTAATGTGCTTTACTGAATAAGTGTGGCAGAACAGTTCAATATAAATAATGTCTTTCCCCTAATTCTAACTATAGTGTGGCTACCCAAGCATACCTTTGTGCAGTGAGAGTCCATTATGGCATTGTCCTTGGCATGGCTGTCTTCGAAAGTCCCGGTGTCTTCAATCCCACCTCAGAATACAAACAGAACCCAGTCAGCTAGGAAGATGCGGCCAAGAAGGGAGTGGCAGCCCCAGTCCTCAGCCTTTTTATATCACAATTGGGCCAGCTAGGACCAAAAAGCCTTAACTTCCACAAGTTAACCCCTTCCCTTGGCCAGGGCCAGCCTAACTCACTAGAACCAAACACAGTTCAACCTGCCTACAACAGTGACTGGAAAGGCTCCTTGGGTGCCTGTGCCCCCATTCCTATGAGCGTCAGGTGTTGGACATCAACCCTAATGGACTAAACATGGAAGTTGAGGCCTTGTGAACAAAATGTAAATCGGGATTCATGACCAGGCCTAGAATTGCAATAAAGTGGAACCTGAGTGTTTACAGAGCATCAGCTTTCTGCCCTTGCTGAGCCGTGGGCCCCAGGACCAGGAACTATCTTAACAATCCAAATGCCAAGGTTCCCCCCTAACATGCTTCTGACTTCCTTCAAGCTACTTGAGTTGTTTTCACAAGCCTGCTACCTTTTGTGGAGAGAAAAGCGGTTCTGAATTGAACAAATGCCCAAGTACACCTTTAAGTTGGTCACAAATAACTTAACGCGACCTTGTAAAGGGATGCCCCAAAAGGTCAACCTGTAAATACTTACTTCTCCAGCTGCCCGCTCTGCCCTAGGACACTCTCCTCCAGTGAAATAATCCTCTGAACTTTTCTGGTGGTGTTTATCTCTTGGGTCTCCCTGCAGAGTTCAATTACTCCTCCTCTTCTCTACAGTAGGAGAGAGCAAAATGACACAGAGGGGCTTATCTCTGCAATACCCCTCCTTTCACTATCCAGTTCCAGACAGGACTGTGCTGAGTAGCAAAGCAGTGTAAATCTCAGGACTGGATAGACATAAATATAAACAATTCAGCAGGCAAAACAGCCCCCTTATATGTACTTTGTCTGGGTAGTTAAATGATAACATAGTGTTCAAGCTTACGGCTGAAGCTCCAGTCACCTGAGGCACTGTCACTGAGATGAGAATGGTTTAGCCATTTTCTGTGCAACAAACTGCCTGAATATTAACCTCAAGCTCTGTGTAGAAGAGAAGAGCGTCTGATGTAGCACCCTGCTAGGTAGGTTGCTTGAAAGGCTAGGTACATATAGTTATTTTTGGCTCCCCTGTAATCAGTCGAACAGTTTGTGATTGCTTTGGGCTGTTCCTTGCTTTACTGACTGCAGGTTTGATTGTTTCCCTCTGCCTTCTGGAGGATTCTAGAATGTAGTGGGTTGGGAAAGGCAAATCAGCAGCCTGACATTTATGTTGTCTCAGCCAATCCCTGGAAGAGGGTGCCCAGAAGGTGGCTGAGAAAAGCATAAAAAGGCTGGGGTCTGAGGCAGCCCTGTTCTTGTGGAAGGAGAAGTTCCCAGCCAGTAGGGCTTCTGCCCTTCTGGGCAGTGCAGCTGAAGTTTTTACAGGAGCTCATCGAGGTCCCAGTTAACCTAAAGCTGGGGGGCGTACTATTCTCAGAATAGCTGGAGCAGATCAAGGGATTCCACTGAGGATCTGGTCTGGAGAGTTCACAGGGGAAATGTCTGTCTGATATTGGAAGGAGGCACCCAAGTATCCAGGGATATTGTGAGTACACCCCTGAGTGTAGGATCCTAGGGACTGTGTGTTGCTACTATCCCTTGTGTGTCAGTGCCAGAAGCTTGCTTGATTTGGAACATTGCTTATGGTGTCTCTAGAGGGGCTGTAGAAAAAAGCTTGGGCAAAGTGGAGAGTGTCCCCTTGTTACAGAACAGTGTTGCTGGAGTATCCCACAGCTCCCCACACCCCATCCAAGCTTATTCAGCAATACATCCCAAAAGAATAACCCCTAAACCAGGGGTTTCCAAACTTTTTAAACAAAGGGCCAGTTTACTGTCCTTCAGACTTAAAGGGGGCCAGAGTTTGGTCATTGGGAGTAGAAAAGGTCCCGACGTCAGTGGGAATAAACAATGCCCCATCTTTAGTGTCAGCGGGACGAATAGCACCCCATCACTGTTGTCAGTGGGAAGATTTGTTCCCTATCATTGGTGTCAATGGGCCTCATTGTTGGTGTCATTGGAAGCATAGGTGTGCACAGCCTATTGCATTAGGGTGTGCACCCCAAAGCTCAAACACACATGCATGTGTCCCACACTGCAGGCTGTGTTTACTCCTCCCTCTCCCGGGCCGCTCCAGCTGCTGGCACCTCCTGTTGTAAAGTCAAATTAAGCTGGCAGGTACAGTGCCATTCCCATTGGCTAAGGAGGTAGCAGAGAGGCACACCACCTGCGCACGCCTGTGATTGAGAAGAATTGTGTCCCATATTTGTTGTCATTGGGAGGTATCGCGCCCCATCTTTGTTGTCATTGGGAGGTATCCTGCCCCATCTTTGTTGTCATTGGGAGGGATCCTACCCCCTTCATTACTGTCAGTGAGGGAATTAGGTCCTATTTTTGCTATCAGTAGATAAAAACAGTGCTGCCAGATAAAAGCAAGCAAAGGGCTGCATCTGGCCCCAGGCCATAGTTTGAAGATTACTGCCGTAGACTGTCCATTGAAACTGAAAGACTGACTGTTGCTGTGTGTCTGTCTGCCACAACACCAATTTTGGTCAAGAACCTGGGCCAAATCAGCGGGCTTTTCCTGGGGTGAGCGCTACACTTAAAGTGGTAGTAAACCCTCCTATCATTTTCAGCCAAGGAAGCTGCCATCTTGGCCTCTGTTTAATCTAAAGCTGCCATGATGCTGCACATGTGATCAGCTATGACACCGGCCATTGGATGGTTTGACAGTATGGTTTAGAGCACAACCAATGGGAGTGTTACATTACCGGCACATGCCGGAAATGTGACTGGTTTTTAACCTGTTAATTGCATGGGTTTACTACCACTTTAATAGAGCGAGTGACAGCAGCAAAAAGACCAAGTGGTCCATCAAGTCTTCCCCATTTTTTGTTATATGTTTTTCATTTTTTACATTTTTTTGTAACTTTAATATTCTGGGAGAGAAGCCAATACCTTTCTTCACTACAATACTATTTACTTGTGCCTTGGCCACAAGGGAGACTTTGATTTTTTTTCTATGCAAAATCATTGTGAGACTAGATTGAAATGGAAAGGTATTTTTTTAATCACATTAACTTACAAAATGGCTTTATAGCAATTATATATGTTATATCAATTTTAACCAAGCTGCAGTTCTCCTTGATAAAACAAAACAAAAAATAAAACAAATTCACACCCAAGAGCCAACGTTACTAAGCTTGGTGTCAGGATATGTTGAGCCCTGGCCATGCCCCTTTTTTAACAAGGTATTCACAAAAACAAAACCGACATAATGTGTGAATGGATTCTTAAAAAAAATAAATATTCTCAGAATGTATTTCTGAATTTCGGGTGGAATTTTTGTGGCAAATTGGCAATAACTGAATTTAAAGGGGAACATCAACAATAATTATGGAAGACGCAGTTTTTGGAAAATCCTTATGGGTCAAACATGCCAGGATGTAAATTTAAGTTTTCCATCTTACTGTAAAATATTTGGAATATGGATACAAGTTTGTTGTGGTAAAGTGACATAGGTCAAAAAAAAGATATATGCCAAAACAGTAAACTGTTCCAGATGAGGAGAACATTAGTCCTCTGGATCCGAGTGAGGGACACAATCAGTGAGCACAAGACAGTGGAAATGAGGGGGTCACGGACACACAAGCACACATGGATTCCATACGGGAAATCTCTTGAACTTCAACCTTCCAAAAACTGTCTAATGCTTGAAGAATAAATATATGATATAAATAATATTATGACATCAACACTGAAGGAGTCTATCACTTTTCACCTTCTGTACCTAATATCACACAACATTGTTGCCTCTAACCTAGGCCCTCATCTTATACCTAAGGCCTCAGGGTCAGGACCACCACAAGCTCACGCTCCGGTTATGGGAGAGTATGACGGAGGATGAGAGGGAAAGGACGGTAACTAGGTAAAAAGAAATAAAATATTCTCCAATAATATATAGAGAATCAATGCACTTGGCCCTGGCGGGTGCTACAATCTTCATCTTGCGTATTACAAAAGTCAAAGGAAGCCATTTTTATAGTTTTGGCTACGTTGAGTAATGAACAACCTCAACCATTAACCAAACTATCAGATGTTCCAGCACTCAGACATTGAAAGCATAATTTCATATAACTTATATAAAAAAAAACAAAATGAAGAAATAAAAAAAACAACTTTGAGTTACATTTGAAATGTCCAAAAAAAAAACAAAAAAACATAGAAAGTGCAGTACAAAACAATCCTTTTTCTACCCTTCACCATGAGAGTTGTCAGTGGAGTTCGAAACTGGAAGGGGTCACCAGTGGGAAGAAGATTTTTGAGAATGAGAAGAAAGTCCTAGAGGCATTGTCCTCTTGGTGCATCATTCCAGACATCCCCTTTGTGTTTTTTTTTATGGACCCCATGGACACACCAACCCTTCTGACACAAGTCTCAGGTCTTATTTTCTAAGATCTCACTCAATCCAGTTCATCGAATGGGAATTGGTCCTCAGTGCATGTCGACACATAAACGGTGTAATGAGGGATGCTTTCAGTTCGCTGTGTTTGGTAGGAAATGGTCCACTGTACGATACATGAAAAAAAGTTTGGTCCTACAAGTTTGTGTGTCCTTAAGAGAAGGAATGAAAAGGCACCTGTTGTCCTCTTCTACCTAATGCTCCTTCCTCAGAAAGTTAAGGGGATTATGCCTAAGTGGTATCTTCCATGTCTAATGGATCCCTCCATGTTACATTGAGAACCCTTTGGAAAATAAGACCAATCTTTGTTTTATTCAGTCGTTTCCTTGATGCCATCAGGTGCTGGTCAGCAGGTTCTTGTTCTTGAAGGAAGTTGTGGGATGCAGAGGTTTTCTATGGAGTCTCAAGTCACGCATTCTACATTGGTGGAACTATCAAACCAGCCATGGCTAAAGAGAAAGAAAAGGATTAATTACATAGTTAATAATTCCATCCAGTTCAACCAACATAGAAAAAAAAAAAAAAACACACACAAATAGAAAACTTCCATAGATACAATGTTATACCCACACATATATAAACAACCAATAAAGCATGCTCCAGCAGGGGAAAAAATTCCTTCCTCATCCCCCAAGAGGCTATCGGATATTCCCTGGATCAACTTTACCTATAAATATTCGTATTCTGTTATATTATGTATATTTAGGAAACAATCCTTTCTACTGAGCTGGCCAGAACCACCTCTTGAGGGAGTCTATTCAACATTTTCACAGTTTTTACCATGAAGAAGCCTTCCCTATTTGGAGATTACATCTCATTTCCTCTAGATATAAAGAGTGAAGGGGTTGCAACAGCAGAAGGTGCATTCTATGCATTAAGAATAAAAACCTTCTGTGTGTAGCAGCCCCCCTCCCCCAATTACTTACCTGAGCCCCATCTCTCTCCAGTGATGTCCACAAGTGTCTTAGCCATCCCAGACACTGCTCCTGATTGGCTGAGACACAGCAGTAGCACCATAGGCTCCCGGGGCTGTCGATCAAAGTCAGTCAGCCAATCAGGAGAGAGAGGGGGTGGGGCGGGGCTCAATGTCTGAATGGATACACGGAGCTCTGACTCGGTTTGGGTGCCCCCATAGAGAGCTTCTGGCTGAAGGGGCACTCGATGGAAGGGAGGGGCGAGGAGCACTAAAGAGGGACCCAAGAGGAGGAGGATCGGGGCTGAGGTAAGTATAACGTGTTTGTTATTTAAAAAAAAAAACAAGACTTTGCAATCACTTTAAGGTGAACAGCTCTATACTGTGTTCACTATATGGGCCACTTATGTATTTATACATGGCGATCATATCCCCCTTATGTATTTATACATGGTGATCATATACCCCCTTATGTATTTATACATGGAGATCATATCCCCCCTTATGTATTTATATATGGTGATCATATCCCCCTTATGTATTTATACATGGTGATCATATCCCCCTTATGTATTTATACATGGTGATCATATCCCCCTTATGTATTTATACATGGAGATCATATCCCCCTTATGTATTTATACATGGAGATCATATCCCCCCTTATGTATTTATACATGGAAATCATATCCCCCCTTATGTATTTATACATGGAGATCATATCCCCCTTTATGTATTTATACATGGTGATCATATCCCCCCTTATGTATTTATACATGGTGATCCTATCCCCCCTTATGTATTTATACATGGAGATTACATCCTCCCTATGTACTAACCATATCCAATTAGTGATGTGTACATGCATGTGGTATTATGAAAAGTACATCTGGGGTTATGCAATTATAAAAGGTAAAGTATCCTAAGGCAACCAACCAAATACCACCTTTCAACCCAGTTAAAAATGGTAGATGGTTTCGGAGAGGCTGGTATATACTTGGTCACTTCACCCAAATTGGATACTCAGATTTAGCTTATTGTCAAAGACGTAAACCTAACATTCTTTTCTATATTTAGTTTAGTAGTTTAGAGTTAGAGAAAAGTAGGAAAGGCCTAAGTCAATAGATTACAAAACATATGTTCAAGTGGGGGGAATAATACGTCAATGGGAGGGTCATTGGATAATAACCCAGCTTAGTACCACTGGGTGTATTGGAAACATTGTACTATAGATTGTTAAGTACCTACAGGCAAGGTTTGAATAAAGGATCCCCAAACCTCGAAGAAATGTTGGACCCGTGAGTCTTTACTTAAGAAGACCTCCACCCATTCCATTCAGAAAAGAAAAGATAATTTAGCTATGAAGTGGCGGGGGTTCCAAGTAAATCAAAAATTGTATGTATCTTGAACTTCAATCAACAAAGTTAAATGGGGACACCAAGCACGGCAGAGTGGGCAAGGAGCAGGACCAGGAACCATACCAAAGAGAGCTCAGCTGAGACCCACAAATAATATCAGAATCCAGAGCAAGACTTGGCCTACCAGGACCTGTCTGTAAGAGAAATGTACATTTTGGTTGGAACTATCATTTTTTAGATAAAAGAATATCTCTAATGGGAGTTTGTAATAATCTGGCACTCCAATATTACGTTTTTACACTGTAATAGTTCAACCGAAACTCAGGATTCTCTCAATTTTTTTGTTATTTCAATGTATTCTCTCCCTGTCAGACCAGAGTTGTCAGGCTGTATCCTATTTCATCCTATTTCAGGAATAAATGATTGGAAACCAAATACTTTATTAAATGATAGTTTCACACTCATTCAGCAGCCCAAACAGAGCTTCAACTCTAAGCTCAGACAGTAGACAGGATAGCCTTCATGGGGGCCTTACGTCCTGTCCTTGGGCTGATATGTCTGCTTTGACAGGGAGAGAATACAAATAAATATCAGCACATACAGCCATTCCTGAGAGGTAGGGCTGCCCTATTCTAAAAACTTAAATGTGGAGATTCAGATTCTTACCAAAGGCCAATCCTGATTCTCTTTAAATAAAGTTGACAGAGTCACATTAGGTCACAGAGTTGAGAGCCATCATATCTCTGTTGATTATGGTAGAACAGTGAAAAACTGAGCCAACTTCCCAGTATGTTTAGATAAGCTCCACAACGCCCAAATGGGGCTGTAAATAAACCTGCACAATGCTCATATTACAGTAACCTATAATTGAACGGGTCATTCCTTAATTTCTCAGTTGATAAACACAAGCATTGTGTCTCCCAAAGTTAAACCTTATTACTCTAGAAAATGAAAGAAAATGCACAGATGCATCCTAAACACCATGTAAAATATGTGTCTATAGGAGTTTGTGTATAACGTTCTCAGACCTTAGTATTAAATGTCAAAAGCATAGAGACAGGTCAAACTCTGATGACATCAGCTTAAATGAACTTTATTGTTCTAGACAAAGAACACAGAAGGTCCGCCTAGACCCATACAAGCAGATGCCATTGCAGAGTGGCCAGTCTATTAGCTTTTTATATGTAGAGAGCTGGGGCGAGCTCCATACAGCTGTGCCCCATCCATGGATCATCTTTGAGTTTATAGTTGGCAGCATATACTCTTTAGGGTTTCTAGTGGTGGAATCTCTGTACCATAGTTACTGGCTCTGGTTCCACCAAACTTGAAGTCTATGATTGGCTTCTCTCCTTGGAGTTTCTAGAGGTGGCTCTGTCTCCACTCAAGTTGGAGTCTACAGTTGGCTTCCTATACTCTCTGGGTTTTCTACTGGTGGAATCTTTCTAGCATAGTCCCTGTCTCAACTCAACTTTGAGTCTACAGTTTATTTTTTCATACTTTTTAGAGTTTCTAGTGGTCGAATCTTTCTGCCATAGTTCCTGGCTCTGTCTCCACTCAACCTGGAGTTTACAGCTGGCTTCTTAACTCTTTGGGGATTATAATGGAGGCATCTTTCTACCATAGCCCATGGCTCTGTCTCCAGCCAACGTGAAGTTGTGAGCATTTCTAATCATCAAGAGGGTGTTTCCATCCTTCCATACATAGTCTCCCTAATTTTGAAAAACTGCCAGATCTGGGACTGGAAATCTTGCTTCCAGACACCATGATACATATAGGAAACCCTTGGCTGGTCTCAAATATTTACCAATAAATTACATATACATTTTGGGTTGATAAAATACCTTTACTTTTTGTTTTGCAAAAATAAACAATTTTGATACATGCTTGAAATAACATTCAATGGACTCTATGAGTCTATCCAATAAGTCAACCTCCTTTATAAAAGACGACTGAAGAGGAACTCCAACAATTTTTCATGGGGTAGAAAGGGTTAGAACCTTTTCAGGGTTGTATTGTTTGCGTCCCTGTTGGAGAGATTCTCTCCACTTCCTGTCCCAGTGACACAACATGAAGTGTGTGCAAATCTCCCCAGACCACAGAAAAAGCTGACAGAAATTGTAACCCTTTCCTACTATATTTAAAACTAGAAAAGATCATTATTCTGGAGTTATTCTTTTGCAGAAAATGAATGGCGATGGACCTATCAGCCAGCTAAACCTGCTTTTATTTCTGCGTGTAGACTTTGGGGATGCCGCCATCCCGACCCTACTCGTGTTTATGTATAGTGTTGGGGGCATAGTGTAAGTTGTTGTGCGATTTCAGCCAGCACTACTTGACAAACCATGCCCCACCGACACATTTCACCCCGCCCACCAGAGGGCTTAGTCACATAGGCTCTATGAGTAAGCCCCAGAGGGCAAGGCGAAACACGTTGGGGGTGTTGAATAGCACTGGCTGAGGCTACCCAACACATTTACTATGGACAGATGAGTTAGCGACATCCTTTATGTCTACAAGCACTGCTACCACTGAATAAGTGAGGTAGGAGGCCAGCACCCCACATCGAAGAACCAGGGGGATAGAGCCTTTCTTCTTGCCTGGAGCGGCGCTTCAAATCTTATTCCTGCTTTCACTTTTGATTTGCACACAAAACACAAAAGCAACAATGTTGCTGATTTTTTTATGGCCTCCCCTAAAGACGGCAGTCAGGCTTGTGTACCTTGTAGACTGTTCGCACTGGAGCTGGTGCAGGTGGGTGGAGGAGAGTTCTGGGGTCGCACCACTGGGGCAAAGGCGCTCTTCTGTTTGACAGCGGAGATCATATTGACCGGTGAGAAGGAGAAGATGCCAGTGGGGGTACCAGAATTGGCGCTGGATGGGAGAGTGATGGAAGATGCTCCGAGTGGGGGACTTGCGGGCATAACTAAGACAGCAACACAAAAATTAAAGTCATTATTTCCCTTTTCAATGTACAGAGATCAGAAGAACAAATGTTATCTGTGGCTGAGTGACCACAATATGTTTAACATCAGTCAAAATAAAAAATGATGCTATGAACTGCGTACAGTAAAAGTTGTTTAATCACTGGGACTTTTGCTCCTCTACTACAAAGCACCAGACCAACCTGTTAACCAAAACGTTAAAATGTTCTTTCAGGTGAAAGAGGTCTTCTACAGTTTTAATGTGTGTGTGTCATCAAATGAAGCAGAAGTTGTGCAATCCAGACCACACCCAGGGACGGACTGGTAACGTTTGGCCCAAGGGGCAAGTACAACCCAGAGGCCCATGGTGCCCCCTCCCGCTTTCCATCTTCTCTGCCTCCTCCCGACCCCCATCCCAGGCTGAAGCTCCACTCCAGGTACTCCCTGTTTATCAGGTCAGGCTGGACATCGCCTGCTGGACTAACTCCGGGTTCTCGAACTGGCTGGCAGGGGGCTGCAGGGGGAGCCGGGGAGGTTTAGTGGGGGTGGCCCAGGGGAGGAAAGCCTTCAGTGGGGCACAGAGCCAGCCTCTGCTCAGACAAAGCGTACACCATCCATACCAGGGGGTGGTCTGTGGTCTGTCCTCATCCTGCATTCAGTAGAACACCGGCAGGGACATTTCACTCCTCTTCACTAGGAAGCCTTTAGGCATGTCTGTGGCAGAAGTGGTGCGGCCTATTAACGGTGCATCAGAGCAGCTTGGGGGATCCAGTCCGCCCCTGGACCCTGACTACATATTTCCTGGCACCCCATGGCTTACTCCAGTGACACCCTTTTTCCTGGCCTCCCGACTGGTTCATCACACCTAGAAGTTAGTCACCTTCAATAGGACTTGTTCTGTAATGTTGAATATGTTTTTTTAGCTTTGTCAAGCAATTTCTTTTGTTCTAATGAGTGTCAAGAAGATTCCATTTATATCCATACAGGTAGCACAGACACCTTCATCCAATCACCATGAAATGTGTTAAGGAAGATGTTGATTGCCCAAGAACAGTATCAGTAACGTTGCGGAATCACCCCAGGCTTGGTGGCTCACGGTCTGCATAGGTGCCAATCCTCAAATTGAAAGGGAACCAAAAAGCTCATCCAAAAGAGGAGAACTATCCACCACATCCCATAATGTAAACAAAAGACTATAAGGACAGCCCCAAGGGAATTTTTAGGGTGGAAGTTCAATCCAACAGAGTACTGTAGTACTCTAATGGATTGAACTTCCACCCTAAAAATCCCCTTGGGGCTATCCTTATAGTCTTTTAGGTGCTAATCCTCTGACTCACATGACTGAAGGCATGACTCATTGTCAATTCAAAAGGGTAGAGATGTTAAAATAACATTATATGTGGAAGATAGATAGAAGATAGATGGTATTGGAGGCCCCACTTCTGTCCAATGATGGTTGTGCTTGTTATATGTACAGGTGGTAGATGGTCTCTTTCATGACTCTTGTGGATCCATTCTATTCTAGATACAGGCTCCTAGTAACGTTTTATGCAACAGGTTCACAACTTTCACACCACCTATTATGTTCTTGGATAGTCAACATCTGCCTTTATTGTGATTTGATTGGATTAAGAATGACTGTGCTACCTATGTGGATATAAAAACTAGGGTATGTTCCTGACACTCATTAGAGTTGAAGAAGTGGCTAGGATAAGGTACAAAGTATCTTCAACGTTACAGAACCAGTCCAGTCAAATGTGACCTAAGAACCAATACAGAAAATATGAATAGAACAAGAAAAGCTGGACAGCCGCACAAAACCTTTAGTTGCTTTAAAATCCATATAGTCAATCTATACAGTCACAAAGATGCAGCGGCAAAGGAACAACGTCTGACGCGTTTCACACCCCAACGGGTGCTTAATCATAGCCCAAGAACATAATCTGCTCATGATGTATTCTACAGGGTCTCTGCTTTCAGAAAATATGTAATTATTTGGGCGTTTAATGCAATTTTCTAGCAAAAAATGCCTTGTGTGAAAACTTAAAAAAATATCTATGATAAATATGTACATTTAACAAGATGATACTTTTTAAGACACATGACTTAAGACCCGTAAACACAGTCCGATGGTTGGTCAACAATGGTCGTCCAACAGCCTGTTGGCCGATAATCCGATCGTGTGTATGCACAATTCTACAGCCAATTTCCAATCATCGTCCAACAAAAGTTGGACGACGAGAGACTAGAAAACTTGTGTTGGCCAACAAGGAGTTGACCGATTGTTGGCTCCTGTATACAGAAGTTGACTAACAAAAAGTTGGAAGTGCAAACGCGCATGCTCGGAATCCAAGAAGTGTTCAGTCTGGTAACCTGTGTTCCTAATTCACAAATCACAATCACCTGAACTTCCTCGTTATACGCTTGTAACACGTCACCACGTTCAGCTTTGTTGGCTGATCACTTGCTTCACGTTAGCATGCTAGACCAAGCCGCCGTCGCCCAATTTGGGAAAAAGTTGGACGTTCGGTTGACCAACCATCAACTCGTGGGTAGGAGGCTGAAGAGTCATTCTCTAGCCAAGAATACCTGCCATTGCCCCCAGCTGAATATTGTTCTGCCAAAGAGCATGGGTAAAGTTCCGAGTATCCAGAAGGAAACTTTAGCTTCAAGTTATTTTTCAAAACCTCAGGGTTATGGGCCATGTGTTAAGTTAGGGGTTGAGGTTATGGTTAGAGTAGCAAGTCATTTAGTAGTAAAGAAAGATATGAGGTTGTCTAGAGCTTTGAAGCTCTGAAGACCGGATGGTGGGCACTCACTTGCATATGGAGAGTTGGCAGTGGAGCCATTAAGGAAGCTTGGTGATGCTGGTACTCCCAGGCTGGTCATCCCCGCCCCTGGGTAGCCATTCATGCTGGAAGTGATGGTGTTGTAATTAGACTGCTGAGGGGTGGAGCTTGGAACATAGCCCCGCGGAGAGACACTGCTCGTGTTCCTGGAGTAGCCTGAAAAGAAGAAATGGAAATATAAGGTCAGAGTGTTAAGGGATCGCACAGATCTGACTATTTGTATGAAATTACCCATGATATTCTTTCACTCTACAATGCCTAACATCAAACTACCATATAGGGAGGCATGTGGAGGGTTAAAAACTCCAACCTCTAGCCCAAGCCCTCAACCTGACCACCAACCTCCAGTCCAATGCCTCAATCTGACCCTCAACCTCCAGTCCAAGGCCACAACCTGACCCCCAAACTCCAGTCAAAGGCTGCACCTGACCCCCAACCTCCAGTCCCAGGCCCCAACCTACAGTCCAAGGCCTCAACCTGACCCCCAATCTACAGTCCAAGGCCTCAATCTAAGCCCAAAACTCCAATCCAAACCCTCAACCTGACCCCCAACCTCCTGTTCAAGCCCTTAACCTGATCCCCTAATCTCCAGTTCAAGGCTTCAACCTAAACCCCCAGCCTCCAATCTAAACCCTCAACCTGGCCCCCAACCTCCAGTCCAAGACTTCAACCTGTCCCCCAACCTCCAGCCCAAGGCCTTAACCTGTCCCACAACCTCCAGTCCAAACCCTCAACCTAACCTTCAACCTCCAGTCCAAGGTCTCAATGTGACTCCCAACCTCCAGTGCAATCCCTCAACCTGGCCCCCAACCTCCAGTCCAAGGACTCAACCTGACCCCCAACCTCCAGTCCAAGGCTTCAACATGACTCTAACCCTTACATTTAACCCTACCCCTAGGGCTTACTCAGACAGGCGGCTATCATTGCCACCTCTATGAAAAATGATCCACATCACGACAGTGGATTTTCACAGGGCTTTGACAGGTGGTGGGGAGGCGATATGTCGCCTTATCACCTCTTATTTAACCCTGAAAGAGCTGATCCACTGTGCCGTGGATAGTTGTGGCAAAGCCCCATTTACTTAAAAGGGTTACATTTAGTGGTGGTGCCAACTGCCAAATGCAAGATGCTGTTTTGCCACAGCATGTGTACAGCCCTGAGCAGTTGAATCTCCTTTTCCAGGTGGCTGGTCATCTGTATGAATGAGCCCTTAAAGTTGACGTACAGTAAGTGATAAAATAATAATGATCTGAAACATTTCTACCAAGTACTACGGATCCACTAATCTATGGCTGTTACCTTGGTCAGAGGCCTGCGAAGACTCTGCAATATTGATGGCCAGTTGGCTTCCAAAGGAGTTGACTCCCATCATGCCACTGTGATGGTGATTGGTCGTTAGTGATGACAGCTGATTGGAGTTGCGAGGGACGCTGTACAAGGCTTCAGCAATATCTGCGGCTCTTTTTAATATAATATCCTGCTGGGGTGAGAAGAATCACAATATCAAATGGGTTTCACTGGTTGCAAAGAAAAAAATCAGTATGAAACTTTATAGATTGTTTTTGTTAATAAAGACAAAAAATAAAAAAATAAAAGCTGATCCTGCCAGAGCTCCAGTGCACTCCCATCTTTCTGTATTCTCTGCCTTTGCTGCACTGAGGTTCCAAGCTGTGTTATCACTTCTTCCCAATTCTCACTGTGAACTACAGGAAACCTCCCACCACAATAAAAAAAATTAGGGGATGGATTTTACAGGGCCATCCACCCAATACCTAACCCAAATATAATGCACGAAGATCAAGATATAGATGCACTATATTGCCAAATATGGCACCCCAGTCTTAGTCCATAGGGTTCAATACTGAGTTGGCCCACCCTTTGCAGCTATAACAGCTTCAACTCCTCTGGGAAGGCTGTCCACAAGGTTTAGGAGTGTCTATGGGAATGTTTGACCATTCTTCCAGAAGAGCATTTGTGAGGTCAGGCACTGATGTTGGATGAGAATGCCTGGCTTGCATTCTCCACTCTAATTCATCCCAAAGGTGTTCTATCGGGTTGAGGTCAGGACTCTGTGCATGCCAGTCAATTTTCTCCACCCCCAAACTCGATCATCCATGTCTTTATGGACCTTGCTTTGTGCACTGGTGCTCAGTCATGTTGGAACAAGAAGGGGCCATCCCCAAACTGTCCCCACAAAGTTGGGAACATGAAATTGTCCAAAATGTCTTGGTATGCTGAAGCCTTAAGAGTTCCCTTCACTGGAACTAAGAGGCCAAGCCCAACCGGTGAAAAACAACCCCCCATCATAATCCCCCCTCTACCAAATGATTCGGACCAGTGCACAAAGCAAGGTCCAAAAAGACATGGATGAGCAAGTTTGGGGTGGAGGAACTTGACTGGCCTGCACAGAGTCCTGACCTCAACCCGATAGAACACCTTTGGGATGAATTAGAGCGGAGACTGTGAACCGGGCCTTCTCGTCCAACATCAGTGCCTGACCTCACAAATGTTCTTCTGGAAGAATGGTCAAACATTCCCATAGACACTCCTAAACCTTGTGGACAGCTTTCCCAGAGGATGGGCCAGCTCAATATTGAACCTTACGGACTAAGACTGGAATGCCATTAAAGTTCATGTGCGTGTAAAGGCAGGTGTCCCAATACTTTTGGTAATATAGTGTATGTATTCCAAGTCCACTCACTGCTCCACTTACTGATTCAAAATTGTCAAATACTGTGTTAGCGAATAATGAAAGGGTCACTCAAAAAGCAAAAAGTTGAGGATGGGTATGCTGCTTTCCATGAATGGGCTGAGAAGTTGAAACAACCAGGCCTGATGTTCCCAGTCAGAGATTTGCCACCATTGCCCAGGCTTGTGGGCATTTGAAATATTAACCAATTGTGGGCACTGGGCATGCTACACACATCCAAAAGAAAATGCTATGACAGTACACGGGATATATGTAGAACACCCTGTACTTCTACCCCACCGTCCCCCCCCCCCCTTTCTTGCACTTGCTGCCTATTGCCCACTGTCAAAATGACAGCCGGAAGTTGCTGCGTAAATACAGCATCTATTACAGCAGCTGCTATAAAAAAAACAGACTGCCTGCCACAGTGTTTATAAACATTGATCAAACAGAAAGTAGAGAGATACAAAGTAACATTGTTTATAAACATCGAACAGACAGGAGATAGAGAGATACAATGTAACAATGTTTATAAACATTGATCAGACTGGAGATACAAAATAACAATGTTTATAAATATTGAGCAGACAGGAGAGATAGAGGAATACAAATTAACATTGTTTATAAACATTGATCAGACAGAAGGTTGAGATACAAAGGGGGAGATTTCCTAAAACTGGTGCACACAGAATTCATTTAATTATTTATTTCAGGTACTTATATAGCGCTGTCAATTTACACAGCGCTTTACATATATATATTTTACATTCACATCAGTCCCTACCCTCAAGGAGCTTACAATCTAAGGCCCCTAACTCACATTCATACACATACTAGGGCCAATTTAGACAGGATCTAATTAACCTAATAGCATGTCTTTGGGGTGTGGGAGGAAATCGGAGTACCCAGAGGAAACCCTGGCACAGGGAGAACATGCAAACTCCAGGCAGGTAGTGTCGTGGTCGGGATTTGAACCAGCGACCCTTTTGCAGCTAGAATCTGGTGCAGCCGTGCATAGTAACCAATCAGCTTCAAACTTCAGCTTGCTCAAGCTTTGACAATGAAACCTAGAGGCTGACTGGTTACTATGCAGTGCTGCCCCGGATTCTGTGTGCACCGTTTTAGGACCCCCCCCCCCCCCCAAATAACATTGTTACTTTTGTATCTACTCTGTTTCATTCATTTGCAGATCAAAGGGATGAGCTTCATTCTGCATATGATGTCAGTTGAAACAACAAATTGTTCCTATTTAATTGCTTGTTAACAATTAGTTTAGCCTAATAAGCTGTTATTAACACCTTCTTCCCCTTATCCCCTCAGCAATTATTTTCCATTTTTTTATTTATTTTTTATTCATTCTATTCTTTAACTATTAAGATATATTTAATGCATTAATTATAACCATATATAAAAAAAGAAGAGATCTAATTGCATGCCTCAGGTTTTCATTGACCTGGTCCTTTATAGACCGGTAAGATAATGAGTGTTATGGCTATACAAGTTACCTGGTTATTGTGCGGCATCCCATACAAGGCTTCAACCAGATCTGCTGCTCGCTTTAACAAGACTTCCTGTGGACAACCAGAAATAACAGTGTGTTTAGGACAGATAGTGAAACAGTTATAATTACCAGCAAACCTATTTGTTGAAGGATGGATAATATATAGGACAGGTATCAGTAACCCCTCAGCATGGGCGGTGACTTTTGTTCTGGCACCCACTGCTCACTAAGCTGTCAATTACTAAGCCTGGTTTGTCCATGGCCCGCCCACCTCCTTGACATCACTGATGTCAAAGAAAGTGGAGTCGGAGCCTACTGGTGACTAAGGAAGTTGGAGTGCAGAAGAGGTCCTCCCACGTGCCTACACTCTTGCTTGTGTAAACCCTACAGCGGTTATGTAAAAACCCTGTGTTTCTGAAGGTCTGGGGTTCAGGGGTGATCTGAAGTCTAAAGGTGCAGGGTTTGGGACTGGTCTTAGTTAAAAGGGTGCAAGATTTGGGGCTGATTTGAGGATGGAAGGTGAAGGGTTTGATTGCTGCTCTGAGGTCTAAAGGTGTAGGGTTTGGGGTTGATCTGACCTCAAAACAGCCTCAAACCCTTTACCCTCTGACCTCAGATCAGCTGGGCTCCAAACCCTTCGCCTTCCATGCCCAGAGCAGCAACCAAACCCTTCAGTTTTCATCCTCTGATCAGCTCCAAACCTTGCATCCTTCAAACTAAGATTAGCCCCAACCCTGCACCTGTAGACGTCAGATCAGCCACAAACCCTTCATTATTAGTCAGCCCTAAATCCTTCACCTTCTGACCTAAGCTCAGCCCTCAACCTCTTCACCTTGCAATGCTGGATTAGTCTCAAATCCTGCACTTATTGAACTAAGATCAGCCCCAAACCCTGCACCTTCAGACCTCAGACCAGCCCCAAACCCTGCACCTTCAGACGTCAGACCAGCCCCAAACCCTGCACCTTCAGACCTCAGACCAGGCCCAAACCCTGCACCTTCAGACCTCAGACCAGCCCCAAATCCTGTATCTTCAGACCTCAGACCAGTCCCAAACCCTGCACCTTCAGACCTCAGACCAGTCCCAAACCCTGCACCTTCAGACCTCAGACCAGCCCCAAACCCTGCACCTTCAGACCTCAGACCAGCCCCAAACCGACCAGACTCCAGACTTCCACGTCCCAAACC
>BLSH010552741.1:236110-246453 GCA_018402905.1 Glandirana rugosa | reverse complement strand
CCCCCCCCCCCCCTCCATACAGATCATCTCCCAGCTCCCCCAGTGCAGATTTCCCCACAACCAGTACACCCCTCGCCAATACAGCTCCCCCCACCAGTACAGCCTCTCTCTCTGAACTGCCGCTGCCTTTCTCTAAGTTTAATAGGCAGCAGGAGCACAGCTGCAGTGCTTTAGGTGGGCAACAACTTTCAGAGCTAGCTGTGGTGCTGCAGATGCTTTGGGAAGTGTTTGGAATCTTCACCCCTTCCCTTATCCATGTCCAGGTTATCCCCTCTCCCTCCCTTATCCATGCCAATGTTATCCCCTCTCCCTCCCTTATCCGTGTCCATGTTATCCCCTCTCCCTCCCTTATCCATGTCTATGTTATCCCCTCTCCCTCCATTTTCCATGTCCATGTTATCCCCTCTCCCTCTCTTATCCTTGCCCATGTTATTCCTTCTCCCTCCCTTTTCCATGTCATCCCCCTCTCCCTCCCTTATCCATGTCCATGTTATCCCCTCTCCCTCCCTTATCCATGTCCATGTTATCCCCTCTCCCTCCCTTATCCATGTCTATGTTATCCCCTCTCCCTCCCTTATCCATGTGCATGTTATCCCCTCTCCCTCTCTTATCCATGTCCATGTTATCCCCTCTCTGTCCCCTATCCATGCCCATGTTATCCCCTCTTCCTCCCTTATCCATGCCCATGTTATCCCCTCTTCCTCCCTTATCCATGCCCATGTTATCCTCTATTTTATCTCTACTGCAAAAACAAAAAGTAAACAAAGTAAAAAAAGAGACCGTGTCTCTGCATCACGCCCCCATATACTCACCTCACTGGTGCTCCTTTTCAGCTCCTACTCTATGAAGCCAGCTCAAGAACCACGAAAGCACTATTTATATATACAATATTGTGAAAATATTCTGGCACCTGCCTTTACATGCACATGGTAGCACATCTCTGACGGGGAACATCAGGCCTGGTTGTTTCAGCTTCTCCGCCCATTTATGGAAAGCAGCATACCCATCCTCGTGGACATGGAGTACATACACTATATTGCCAAAAGTATTGGAACGCCTGCTTTTACATGCACATGAACTTTAATGGTATCCCAGTCTTAGTCCGTGGGGTTCAATATTGAGTTGGCCCTGGCCCACCATTTGCAGCTATAATGGCTTCTAAACCTTGTGGACAGCCTTCCCAGAAGAGTTGGAGTATCTATGGGAATGTTTGACCATTGTCCAGAAGCTCATTTGTGAGGTTAGGCACTGATGTTGGACAAGAAGGCCTGACTCGCAGTCTCTGCTCTAATTCATTCTGCAAATGGTAGGCCAACCCAATATTGAACCCTACGGACTAAGACTGAGATGCCATTAAAGTTCATGTGTGTGTAAAGACAGATGTCCCAATACTTTTGACAGTCTATATTTTATGCATATGATCAGTCCCTTACCCTTGGTACTCTGCTAAGTTGTGAGGGCAGATCCTTTCTAGAGATACATCTGTATCCTGCCTCCTTATTGCATTAGCCTTTAGTAAGTAGTTTAATCTTTCTTTTCCGGCCCCATTCTTGCTGTATCCACCGTAAGCGTCTCCTCTATTCTCGCACTAGGCAATGCATTTCTCATCCATTAACGCTCTGTCTTATCCCTATCAATCGAACATCACGCCAAGGCCAAGCGCGTAGACTCCAGCAGCTGATAATTGTCTTTATCTCCATCCCCGGGGGGACAAACACGCCGCCTTCAATCAGACCCAATCTACTTAGCATCCTCTCTGCCAGTGACTGTAATAGACAAAGTGAATTATTGGTAAAGTGAAATTATTGACTCTTCTTGATGGTTCCTTTAAACTCCTTGTGTTGAGAGCAACTCAGAACAGATGGTGGAAAAACAGGGTTGCTGGAGACTCGTAAAGCCAAACTATTGTCATAGAATGACAAAATTGTGTCACGATTGGTGGACAAAGTCTACAATTAGAGGGTTCCCCAAAATTTTATACGTACATGGGCTGTGGCAGCAAAGAGGATTTTATTAGGATGACAGGGAGCCCTTTGGGTTTTCCTCACTAGGGACAGCTTGCATTTAAGGGTCGTCAGGTCTGGAAAGATCATATTCCTTAAACAGACAAGAGTCAGGGAAAAGGCATTCAGGAAGAATTGTACCTCAAAGGGGTCAAGGCTGGAAGTCATAGACAAGAGGCAGGGAGGTTGCATTCAGGAAGAATTGTATCTCAGAGTGGTCAAGGCTGTAAGTCAGACAAGAGCCAGGGAAAAGGCATTCAGGAAGAATGGTAACTCAGAGAGGTCAAGGCTGGAAGTCATAAGCCAGAGGCTTTCAGGAAGAAAGGTCACAACTGGCAGTCATAGAGAAGAGGCATTCAGGAAGAATTGTAACTCAGAGAGGTCAAGGCTGGAAGGCATAGAGAAGAGACAGGGAAGAGGCATTCAAGAAGAATTGTAACTAGAGAGGTCAAGGCTGGCAGTCATAGACAAGAGGCAGGGAAGAAGGATTCAAGCATAATTGTATTTCAGAGAGCTCAAAGCTGGAAGTCATAGAGAAGAGTCAGGGAAGTGGCATTCAGGAAGAATTGTATCTCAGAGAGATCAAGGCTGGCAGTCATAGACAAGAATCAGGGAAGAGAGGCATTCAGGAAGAATGGTATCTCAGAGAGGTCAAGGCTGGAAGTGATAGGCAAGAGACAAGGAAGAGGCTTTCAGGAAAATTTGTAACTAGAGAGGTCAATACTGGAAGTCATAGAGAATAGGCAGGGAAGAGGCATTCAGGAAGAATTGTAACTCAGAGAGGCCAAGGCTGGCAGTCATAGAGAAGAGGCAGGGAAGTGGCATTCAGGAAGAATGGTATCTGAGAGAGGTCAAGGCTGGAAGTCACAGACAACAGTCAGGGAATTGGCATTCAGGAAGAATTGTATCTGAGAGAGGTCAAGGCTGGCAGTCATAGAGAAGAGGAAGGGAAGAGGCATTCAGGAAGAATTGTAACTCAGAGAGGTCAAGACTGGCAGTCATAGAGAAGAGGCAGGGAAGTGGCATTCAGGAAGAATTGTAACTCAGAGAGGTCAAGGCTGGCAGTCAGAGAGAAGAGGCAGGGAAGTGGCAATCAGGAAGAATTGTAACTCAGAGAGGCCAAGGCTGGAAGGCATAGAGAAGAGACAGGGAAGAGGCATTCACCAAGAATTGTAACTCAGAGAGGTCAAGGCTGGAAGGCATAGAGAAGAGTCAGGGAAGTGGCATTCAGGAAGAATTGTAACTCAGAGAGGTCAAGGCTGGCAGTCACAGAGAAGAGGCAGGGAAGAGGCATTCAGGAAGAATGGTAAATCAGAGAGGTCAAGACTGGAAGTCATAGACAAGAGTCAGGGAAGAGGCATTCAGGAAGAATTGTATCTCAGAGAGGTCAAGGCTGGCAGTCATAGAGAAGAGTCAGGGAAGAGGCATTCAGGAAGAATTGTATCTCAGAGAGGTCAAGGCTGGCAGTCATAGAGAAGAGGCAGGGAAGTGGCATTCAGGAAGAATTGTAACTCAGAGAGGCCAAGGCTGGCAGTCACAGAGAAGAGGCAGGGAAGTGGCATTCAGGAAGAATTGTAACTTAGAGAGGTCAAGGCTGGCAGTCATAGAGAAGAGGCAGGGAAGTGGCAATCAGGAAGAATTGTAACTTAGAGAGGTCAAGGCTGGCAGTCATAGAGAAGAGGCAGGGAAGTGGCATTCAGGAAGAATTGTAACTCAGAGAGGTCAAGGCTGGCAGTCATAGAGAAGAGTCAGGGAAGTGGCATTCAGGAAGAATTGTATCTCAGAGAGGTCAAGGCTGGCAGTCATAGAGAAGAGGCAGGGAAGTGGTAGTCATAGAGAAGAGGCAAGGAAGTGGCATTCAGGAAGAATTGTATCTCAGAGAGGTCAAGGCTGGCAGTCATAGAGAAGAGGCAGGGAAGTGGCATTCAGGAAGAATTGTAACTCAGAGAGGTCAAGGCTGGCAGTCATAAGTTTAGAACTAAAGTTCCCTGTAGGAGTTTCAGGTTCCATTTTGTTCAGTGAACGTTTGCTGCATACTGTAGATCTTGTTTCCCCAAAAAAAGGGGTCCAACTCAAAATTATTTCTGTTGTTTTTGTCAGTATAAGTCATCAAATCCATCCAGCAATTTAATGTTGGTGATAAATTAAAACAATTACTTTATACACCCAGTTGACTGAAGAATCAGATCAAAGGGTTTATTAAATTAAATAATTATGGCTGCCATAAAGAAGACTTTTAGGGATTAAATGAAACTCAGGTTTTTTTTTCGTGAATTTTTGCAAAAATGAGGGGATTTAGCAAAATTTTCTTACTTTGGCGAAATGCACTTGAGTCTTAGAGCAGAGGAAATAAATGTGGTTTTTAGTAGTTTTTAAGGTGCGGTGCAATGAACTTTAAAGGGCTTCTGGGGAAAGGGAAGGGGGTGTTACAGAAGCCCATTTTAATTATCCCTGATCTGAGAACCCCCCCCCCCCCCATTAGCCTGATTAATTAAAAAAATAATCCTCATAGAAAGAAGACAACAGACCACAATAAATACCATCTAAGCAACAGTACACAACCATTCATTTGTTTTGCAATTAACGTATATTATGTATTTGTTTTCTTTTGTAATCTGTTATTTGTGTACTTTTCATTTTTAAATTTTTATTTTGTTATTTGTTTGAATCAACCATATGACATAAAACAAAATAAAAATGAAAGCAACAGCACACAAGTAAACATTTTTTTTTTGCATGTTGGTGTATATAGGATTTTTTTTTACATTTGTTATTTGTGTACTCTTTCACATTTTATTTTGCATCTAAAGTACAATATAAAATAAAAAAAATTGAGAGCAACAGTACAAAGAAAAGACCCCCCCCCCTCCCCTCCAACAACAATAAAACAAATATAAAACAAATGCAATATGCACTAAAAAAAATGACTAAAAAATGAAAGCAATATTACACAAATGAGAAATAAAAAAATAAAAATAACAAATGAAGGCAACAATACACAAATAAGAAATTAAAAAAAAAAACAAAAACAAAATAAAAAACAAATACAATATGCATTAATTACTAAATAAATAAATAAAACATGAAAGCAACAGTAGACAAATAAGAACTCGAAAAAAATGTAAAAAAAGAAATGAAAGCAATAGTACAGAAATAAGAAATTGAAAAAAAAAGTTAAAAAAAATAAAAAATGAAAGTAATAGTACACAAATAAGAAGTTAAAAAAACACAATATACACGACATGAAATAAAATAAATTACTAAAAATACACACTAAAAAAAAAACCACCAAACGCTCTATATAAAACTAATTTTACCGAAGCAGCTAAAATGAGATTTTTTTTTTGCCTGGAAATTTTGCAGTGGAATCACCAAAACCATTCCACCGGTCTCTATTCACCATCTCCAGACCGGTGGATGAAGAACCCAGGTCTAGGTGTAAGGAAAACTGACCATATAATTCTGTATCAGAAAAAGTTTAAAGGCAAATAAAGTTGGGAAGAGTTTCTTGAAAAGGTTTTAAGCTTTGCTTTTATTTTCAGAAGTTCAGAAGGAAGAAAAAGCTTGAAAAGATGAAGCAGAGCAGCAAGTAATAGGACTGGTAAAGGTCAGGGGGGGTCCCTGGGGACGGCAGGCTCAGTGAAGCGGTGGGATAATGACCTTCCTTCTTGGACAGCCTTTCAGCAGCTCAGTGGAGCATCCTGGATCTATCAGAGAAGGGAGACAGACCTGGCCAGAGCTCTGCACATGGCTCCCCCTGGGGACACCCCACTGAGCCCAGCTATCTGGGGCCTTGGAAAGATGACAAACACTGAGAATAGCTAATGTGATGGAGTTCCAGGCCTTGTCTACAGAGAACAATCAGATATTCTCCAGCAGTAAGATATCCCCTGACTCCGGGTGACATGGTTACATTGTGATGGACATGGGGCCATGGAACGATTCGGAGTGTCAGTCCAGCACCCTCTATCATGAACTCACATCCCGGGGCGGTGGGTTGGAGAACACAAACAGCATCGGTATGGAGGACAAAAGCCTTGAGTAGATTGGCAGAGACTTGTGTCTAAAGGGTCACTCCACCCAAAACTGAGATTTCCGAGTTTGGTAAATATAGGGGAAACCATCTGAGAGACTCCTCTACCTATTAGGGACTATTTTGGCAAGATATTTGGGCTCCTGTGTCTGTACACGTACCCTGCTTTGTCCATTATGAGGGGTTCCCACCATCCCTGTGCGGAGTTCCCTTGTCTGTACACCTGATGTGCCCATTATGAGGGGTTCCTACCATCCCTGTGCTGCTTTCCTGGGTCTGTACACCTGCTGTGCCCATTATGGGGGGTTCCCACCATCCCTATGCTGAGTTACCAGGTCAATACACCTGCTGTGCCCATTATAAAGGGGCTCCCACCATCCCTGTGCCGAGTTCCTGTGTATGCACATATGTTGTGCCCATTATGTGGGGTTTCCACCATCCCTGTGCTGAGTTCCCTGGTCTGTACATCTGCTGTGCCCATTATGAGGGTTCATACCATCCCTGTGCTGAGTTACTGGGTCAGTATACCTGCTGTGCCCATTATAAAGGGGTCTCCACCATCCCAGTGCCAAGTTCCTGCATATGCACATATGTTTTGCCCATTATGAGGGGTTTCCCACCATCCCTGTGCTGAGTTCCCGGGTCTATACACCTGCTGTGCCCATTATGAGGGGTTCTCACCATCCCTGTGCTGAGTTCCCGGGTCTGTACACCTGCAGCCCATTATGAGTGGTTCCCACCATCCCTGTGCTGCGTTTCCAGGGTCTGTACACCTGCTGTGCCCATTATGAGGGATTCTCACCATCCCTGCTAGAATTTTAATGCGCAGAGAATAACTGTAGGAGCTAAAACACCAGTGTTGGGGTTACAGGGAGGGTTAGGAATACTGGTAGGGTCAGTATTTAGATTAGAGAGGGTTAATGTTGGGATTTCGGGGGGGGGGGGGGGTTAGTTTTGGGATTACAGTGAAGGGCAGTTTTAGAGGTTAGGGGTTAGTGTTGGAGTTACAGGTGGGGTTACAAATAGGGTTATAAGAAATGTCATTAATAGAGTTAGAGAGAGGGACAATGTTGGGGTTGCATATAGAGTCAGGGTTACAGGCAAGATTAGTGTTAGGGTTACATAGGGTGTAAGTGTTAAGGTGACAGGGATAGTAAGTGTAATGATCACAAGAACGTTTAGTGTGAAGGTTACATGGAGGGTTAGTGAAGGGCTATAGGAGGGTCATTGTTACGGTTACAGGGAGGGTCATGATTATAGTTGAGTTTATTGTTAGGGTTATGGGGGGGTCAGAGTTATAGTGGGGTTTATTGTTAGGGTTACAGGGAGGGTAAAGGTTATAGGAAGGGTCATTGTAAGGGTTACAGGGAAGGTCAGAGTTATATGTAGGGTCCTTTTAAGGGTTGCAGGGAGGATCAGTGTTAGGGTTACAGGGAAGGTCATGGTGATAGGAAGGGTCAGTGTTAGGCTCGATGCACACTGGACGCTCTCTGGGCGTCGGACAGGAAACGCTGCTTAGAAAACGTTCTTTTGCAGCCTTTTGTAAGCGGCGTTTATCGACGTCAGCGTTTTTTTTTCTTTACTTCATTAGCTTCCATTGACTACAAAAAATGCCGGACGCAGATAACTTTATGAGCGTTTATCGGCGGCCCGCGTTTTTTGTGGTCAGAAGAACGACTTTTGAACACCGATTCAGGGCGTTCAGATAACAGCCCAAAAATGCCACTGCTGTTAAACGACAAGTAACGTCCATGGATGGACACATAGGATAACATAAAGGGGCTATTTTGGGATGTTAAAAAAAATGCCCAAGTGACCAAAAATGTTCGTTTATCAGCTACAGTGTGCATGAGCCCTAAGGGTTACAGGGAGGGTCAGGGTTAAAGGAATGGTAAGGGCTAGGGTTACAGGGATGGTCAGGGTTATAGGAAGGGTCAGTGCTAGGGTTACAGGGAGAGTCACGGGTTATAGGAATGGTAAGGGCTAGGGTTACAGGGATGGTCAGGGTTATAGGAATGGTAAGGGCTAGGGTTACAGGGATGGTCAGGGTTATAGGAAGGGTCAGTGTTAGGGTTACAGGGAGGGTCAGGGTTATAGGAATGGTAAGGGCTAGGGTTACAGGGATGGTCAGGGTTATAGGAAGGGTCAGTGTTAGGGTTACAGGGAGGGTCAGGGTTATAGGAAGGGTCAGTGCTAGGGTTACAGGGAGAGTCACGGGTTATAGGAGGGGTCAGTGTTAGGGTTACAGGGAAGGTCAGGATTATAGAAATGGTCAGTGTTAAGGTTACAGGGAGGGTCAGGGTTAAGGGGAGGGTAAGCATTAGGGATACAGGGAAGGCCATGGTTATAGGAGGGGTCAGTGTTAGGGTTACAGGGAGTGTCAGGGTTATAGGAAGGGTCAATGTTAGGGCTACAGGGAGCACCATGGTTATAGGAAGGGTCAGTGTTAGGTTTACAGGGAGTGTCAGGGTTATAGAAAGGGTCAGTTCTAGGGTTACAGGGAAGGTCAGGATTATAGAAATGGTCAGTGTTAAGGTTACAGGGAGGGTCAGGTTTAAGGGATGGGTCATCGTTAGTACTACAGGGAAGACCATGGTTATAGGAAGGGTCCTGTTAGGGTTACAAGGAGTGCCATGGTTATAGGAAGAGTCAGTGTTAGGTCTACAAGGAAGGCCATGGTTATAGGAGGGCCATGACTCAATGGGCCACGTGGTCTTCTCCTGCCACTTCTACCATCTATATTTCTATGATTAGTGTTAGGGTTACAGGGATGGATAATATTATTATTATGTAGGAGGGTTATTGAGTGGTATGACATAAATAAATAGTATGAAAGCTGTGCGTTGAAAGGTGACAATGCCAATCTCCCCGGATTGAAGGCCAATGCACCATGCGGGTATGTGTCTGTAGGTGTATGGTGGAGACTTTAGATTGTAAGCTCAGCTGGGCAGGTTGGAACAGTTCAGTGTTCTCTGTAAGGGCACCATAGAATATATTGGCACTATAAAGCTCTGTATAATAAATGCATGGTTCATATGAAGAGGAAGTCTAAGCATCTGGTATGTAGAGGGTCTTGACGTGTGACAGATGTGTATGATGGATGAAGGTGCACAGAGAACACGGGGACATGCTAATTGGGACAGTGATGAATGAAAGCCCGCGTGATACAATCCTGGACCCCAGACAGCTGTGATGTCACAGGTCAGCGCTGGGGTCAGGACAGCGGAGGAGACACGTCACCGGCCAACCACAACGTGACCACGGGTAGTCATCTCCTTCCAGTGATAGAACCCTTCTTATACCATGATAAGCTGGTGCAGGTAAAGTGGAACTCTGATACAGCTTAGTTGATTGAACAATTTGTATATTTAATCAAAATAGTGTTTTCCTGAGTTTCAGGTAGTATAGAAAAACATAATGCAGTTATGCATTCATTATAAGATAAAGACATGTGCATAGCTCCCCAACTGTCCCGGATTTTGAGGGACTGTCCCTGATTTGGAACAAAGTCCCTCTTTCCTCCTCATTTATCTCTCATTTTGGTCTGATCTATATAAAATGCACTTTTTATCTCTTAAAAAAAACTGTTTCCCAGTGCTAAACCTTTCATCCAATTTCTAAATGGTTTCATTTGTAAATTTCAAAAGCCAATATAAAGGAATAGTAGTGACAAACAAACACTTATGGGTTTAACCAATCGTTTTTTTTTGTACAATTCTCCTTTAAGGGGGCGTGGCAGGGGGCGTGTCCTATGACTACATACTTTTTCTAATAGGCGTCCCCCATTCCCATCTCAGAAAGTTGGGAGGTATGGATGTGAGTTCAGTTGCAGCCAACGTAAGTTCTTGAATTTGACCGCATATCACCTTGTAATCCCAGCACAGCGGAATTCGGGGCGAGAGGATCAGTTCTAACATCCAATTAGCTGTGCTGCCTGCAAGTACGCTAACAAGGGACATGCTGATAGGAGGAGAGAGCAGAGCGAGGAGAGGGATGACGTACAGGGAACAATCGCATGAACGTCCGTCGTGTCGATTAACCTACAATCTTGACTAGGAGAGCGGGGCTTAAGGCGACACGACCCTAATGTTCCACTATACGCCAGTTTAAGTTCTTGAATGCAACCGACGTTGACTTGAGTGTAGGTATGGAGGGTTGAAAGACTCTACCCTTACCCCCTGCGGATAATCTTTTTCATACATCAGTATCCTGTGCGGGGGACGGTGCGGGGGAATTTCCTCTTAACATGTTTTTTTTTGCTAACCAATTTGGGTATTCACAAACAAACAGTGATGATAAGGAAATAT
>BLSH010552741.1:206959-217709 GCA_018402905.1 Glandirana rugosa | reverse complement strand
AGTGACGGGCCAAACACTCTGACAGCTGACTGTGCAAACAGCTGTTCTAGGCAGTCCACTGACCACAGATCATCAACTTGCATCCAACAATTTCATGTATGTTGGAGAAGGCCTTGTGTAAGAAGCTGTCCAAGGAAGGCAATTAATTTCCTGTTAGCAACAGGTTTTCATACACTTCATTACACTCCTCCAAGTTGTTCTCATCCTCCAGCTTCTCGGGGTTTGGCCCATGTCAGGTTGGGATCTGGGCCATCAGCTCTTAATCCATTTTGGTTCTTCTTAAACAAACATGTATATCACAGTGGGATTTGTGAGAAAATAAGCCTTTCCTGTCGCCAGTTCATGTGTGATCCTCTAAAAAGTGTTGGTTATGGATTGGTGTAGACTTATGTGCCACCAGCAGGGAGTGCCTGGTCTTCAACAGAGAACCCTAGGAAAAAAGTATAGGGTACCCTGCTTGACTCATTTAGCCTTCTAGTTTGACCAACTTGTACCGGGGACCTAGATAAAGATGGGGGGGGATGTTCTTGGGGGTTCAAATTCTCCCCAAGAACATCCTGCCAAATGCAAGGTGGCCCTACCTGATATGCACAGTACTGAGTACAATGAAAGTAAGATTTATGAAGGGAAAAAGAATAAAAATGGGATGGGCCAAACATTCTGATGACCGGCTTTGCACATACAGCTGTTCCCGATGGCCCACTGGCCACAGATCAACAATGGGATGCATCCAACAATTCTAGGTAACTTGGAGAAGGCCTTATGTAGGAAGCTGTCCAAAGGAAGACAATTCATTTCCTGTTAAAAGCAGTTTTTCACACACTTCATTACACTCCAAGTTGTTCTCATCCTCCAGCTTCTCGGGGGGTTGGCCCGTGTCAGGCTGGGATCTGGATCATCAGCTCTTAATTCTTTTTGGTTCTTGTTAAACAAACATTTATAGCACAGTGGGATTTTGTGAGAAGATAAGGCTATCCTATCGCCAGTTTATGTGTGATCCTCTGAAAAGTGCTGGTTATGGATTGGTGTGGACTCATGTGCCACCAGCAGTAAGGTTGTAGGCAGGTGCAGTCTACACTGCAAGTGGCACTCTTCCGCAGTGGCACTGCAGTCGGAGAGGAAGTCAGGAGGCACACAGTTCCTCTATGGTTTCCTGGGTCACTGAGGAAACATCAAATTGGATGATGCCGCCCCATGTGACTCTGGCAGCCATACTGGGTCTGGTAGAGCCTATTTAAGGCCCTGGCTTCCAGGTTTGGGGCTCATTTGCGAGTTGGTAGAGCAGGGAAAGGTACCCCACCTGGTAGGGACAGTACTAACAGCAGGGAAAGGTTCCTAATGAGGAGGGATAGCATAGGGCTCATAACTTCTGTGGACAGCTGCCTGTTGGGCACAAGACAGCAAGGCCACATTCTTCCCCTCTTCACAGATGGTGATAATACGGCTGCATTCTGCTTTCTACATACAATTGGAACTGTGAACGTTCCCAGTTGAGTAACCTTCCCATCGGGTTATTTGTGAATGGTTTCTGCACTATTTCAATATTCAAGTACTTTCACTGCACTGGGACTGTGTGTGCTATTCTGCTGCACTGCACTCCACCTAGGTGGGGGTCTTTGCCAGAGAACCCCTGAAGAAAGTTTGGAATATCCTGTTTAACTCATCCAGCCTTCTGGTTTGTCCAACTTGTTCATTTTCTTGTCAGGTTCTCAGCTGGCACAATTTGAATGAAAATGAGAAAAAGAATACAAATGTGATGGGCCAAACATCCTGATGACCGGCTCTGTGCATGCAGCTGTTCCAGGTGGCCCACTGGACACAGATCATCAATGGGTTGCATCCAATAATTTAATTTACAATATGTTGGAGAAGGTCTTGTGTAGGAAGTTGTCCAAGAAAGGTAATTCATTTCCTGTTAGCAGTAGGTTTACACCCACTACGTTACACTCCTCCAAATTGTTCTTGCTCTCCAGCTTCTCAGAGTTTGGCCCATGTCAGGTTGGGATCTGGGTCATTAGCGCCTAATCCTTTTTGGTTCCTCTTAAACAAACATTCACAGCAGACTAGGATTCATAAGAAGATAAGGATTTCCTGTCATCAATTCATGTGTGATCCTCTAAAAAGTCCCGGTTATGGATTGGTGTGGACCCATATGCCACCAGCACTCTCAGGAGTGTCTGGTCTTTAGCAGAGAACTCCGGAAGAGGGTATAGGATACCCTGCTTGTCCCATCCAGCCTTCTGGTTTGTCCAACTTGTGGCAGCTGAGAAGCTGACAAGAAAATGAACTGATTGCAATGAAAATGAGATTCATGAAGAGAAAAAGAATAAAAATGTGATGGGCCAAACATCCTGATGACCAGCTCTGGGCACACAGCTGTTCCAGGCGGCCCGTTGACCAAAGATCATCAATGGGTTGAATCCAACAATTCCAGGTAACTTGGAGAAGTCCTCGTGTAGGAAGCTGTCCAAGGAAAAAAAATTCTGTTAACAGCTATTTTTCCCACACTCCATTACACTCCTCCAAGTTGTTCTCATTCTCCAGCTTCATGGGGTTTTGTCTATGTCAGGCTGGGATCTGGGCCATCAGTTCTTGATCCTTTTTGCTTTATCATAGAAAAACCTCCACAGAAGAGTGGAATTTATGCAACGTTAAGGCTATGCTATCAATAAATCCATACAGTGATAAAGTGCTAGTGCATAGAGATCAGATACATCCGCTGGTACCCGTGTAAACATATATATAATTTGTGGTGAGAATAAAAGTCCAAAGTATGAATCCGTGAATATTGTGCAGGTGAATAACACCTCCTGTGTCCCTCCACCTTCACATTTATGTGCTCACCTCCATAGAAGACCAAGCCTGGTCAGCATGTGCCTACCCCTTTAAGGGGCACAAACAATCCCCAATTTGTTTGTTGCACATAGGAATTTTATGATTTAAAGGGAAGCGCTCTACCATCTTTATAATCAATGTTGTTTAGCCTTGAACACGCACCAGGTTTATAGCAGGAGACCCTTATACCTATCTATCTTCAGAATTATACAGTGCAGGGTTCCTATATACAAGGCTATGCTATCACTAAATCACTTTTGGTCCTCTGAAAATGCTTTTCAAGGATTGGTGTGGACCCAGGTGCCACCAGCAGTAAGCTCCTCTAGGGAGTGTCTAGTCTTTGCCAGAGAACTCCAGAAGAGGGTATAGGATACCCTGCTTGACTCATCCAGTCTTCTGGTTTGTCCAACTTTTGGCAGCTGAGAAGCTGACAAGAAAACAAACTGATTACAATGGAAATGAGATTTATGAAGAGAAAAAGAATAAAAAATGTGATGGGCAAAACATCCTGATGACCAACTTTGCACATACAGCTGTTCCAGGCAGCCCGCTGACCAAAGATCATAAACAGGCTGCATCCAACAATTCCTGGTAACTTCCAGGTAACTTGGAATTAATCTTCAGAATTATACAGTGCAGGGTTCCTATATACAAGGCTATGCTATCACTAAATCACATTTGGTCCTCTGAAAATGCTTTTCAAGGATTGGTGTGGACCCATGTGCCACCAGCAGTAAGCTCCTCTAGGGAGTGTCTAGTCTTTGCCAGAGAACTCCAGAAGAGGGTATAGGATACCCTGCTTGACTCATCCAGTCTTCTGGTTTGTCCAACTTTTGGCAGCTGAGATGCTGACAAGAAAACAAACTGATTACAATGGAAATGAGATTTATGAAGAGAAAAAGAATAAAAAATGTGATGGGCAAAACATCCTGATGACCAGCTTTGCGCATACAGCTGTTCCAGGCAGCCCGCTGACCAAAGATCATAAACAGGCTGCATCCAACAATTCCAGGTAACTTGGAGAAGTCCTCGTGTAGGAAGCTGTCCAAGGAAAACAATTTTCTGTTAACCATCTGTTTTTCACACACTTCATTGCACTCCTCCAAGTTCTCATTCTCTAGCTTCCCGGGGTTTTTCCCATGTCAGGCTGGGATCTGGGCTGTCAATTCTTGATTCTTTCTGATTTATCATAGACAAACCTACAAAGAAGAGTGGTATTTATTAGAAGGTAAGGCCGTGCTGTCACTAATTCATGTTTGATTCTATAAAAAAAATGCTTTTCAGGGATTGGTGGGGATCCATGTGCCACCAGCAGTAAGCCCCTCTAAGGTGTAGCATCTACAGGGTGCCTGGTCTTTGGCAAAGAACCCTACAAAGAGGTTTGGGGTGCAATGATTGACACAGCCTCCTTCTGGTTTGTCCAACGTTTCCAACATGAGAAGCAGACAGGAAAATGAATTGAGTACAATGGAAACAAGATAAGCTCTGAGATTATAGTGCAGCTCAGATTTTGCTGGCCACAGATTCATAAAGAGAAATTAATAAAAATGCAATGGGCCATAAATTCTCATGATTGGCTTTGCACAAAAAGTTGTTCCAGATGGCCCACTGACCACAGATCATCAATAGGGCACATCCAAAATTCTGTGTAACTTGGAGACGTCCTCATGTAGGAAGTTGTCCAGGGAGGACATTCATTTTCTTTTAGCAGCTGTTTTTCACACACTTCATTACACTTCTCCAAGTTCTTATCCTCCAGCTTCCTGGGGTTTGGCCCATTTCAGTCTTGGATCTGGACCACTAATTCTTGATCCTTTTTTGTTCCTCATAGAGAAACATTCACAGCAGAGTGGAATTATTGAGAAGATAAGGCTGCAATGCCACTAAATCACATGTGATCTTCTAAAAAAGGACTTGTGTGTACCTATGTACCACCAGCAGGAAGCAACGTCTTTGGACTGACTAGTCATTTCTTTTTTAAAGAACCCAGCGAGGTTGGGGATAAACTTCCTGACACAAACATTCTTCTGGTTTGTCCAATATGAGCAACCTGAGAAGATATGTCTGTCCAATATCTGCCACCTGAGATATGTCTGTCCAATATCTGCCACCTGAGGAGATATGTCTGTCCAATATCTGCCACCTGAGGAGATATGTTTGTCCAATATGAGCCACCTGAGAAGATATGTTTGTCCAATATGTGACACCTGAGAAGATATGTTTGTCCAATATGAGCCACCTGAGAAGATATGTTTGTCCAATATGAGCCACCTGAGAAGATATGTTTTTCCAATATGTGACACCTGAGAAGATATATTTGTCCAATATGTGCCACCTGAGAAGATATGTTTGTCCAATATGTGACACCTGAGAAGATATGTTTGTCGAATATGTGCCACCGGAGAAGATATATTTGTCCAATATGTGCCACCTGAAAAGATATGTTTGCCCAATATGAGCCACCTGAGAAGATATGTTTTTCCAATATGTGACACCTGAGAAGATATGTTTGTCCAATATGAGCCACCTGAGAAGATATGTTTGTCCAATATGAGCCACCTGAGAAGATATGTTTTTCCAATATGTGACACCTGAGAAGATATGTTTGTCCAATATGTGACACCTGAGAAGATATGTTTGTCCAATATGTGACACCTGAGAAGATATGTTTGTCCAATATGTGACACCTGAGAAGATATGTTTGTCTAATATGTGACACCTGAGAAGATATGTTTTTCCAATATGTGACACCTGAGAAGATATATTTGTCCAATATGTGCCACCTGAGAAGATATGTTTGTCCAATATGTGACACCTGAGAAGATATGTTTGTCGAATATGTGCCACCGGAGAAGATATATTTGTCCAATATGTGCCACCTGAAAAGATATGTTTGCCCAGTATGAGCCACCTGAGAAGATATATTTGTCCAATATGTGACACCTGAGAAGATATGTTTGTCCAATATGTGACACCTAAGAAGATATGTTTGTCCAATATGTGACACCTGAGAAGATATGCTTGTCCAATATGTGACACCTGAGAAGATATGTTTGTCGAATATGTGCCACCGGAGAAGATATATTTGTCCAATATGTGCCACCTGAAAAGATATGTTTGCCCAATATGAGCCACCTGAGAAGATATATTTGTCCAATATGTGACACCTGAGAAGATATGTTTGTCCAATATGTGACACCTGAGGAGATATGTTTGTCCTATATGAGCCACCTGAAAAGATATGTTTGTCCAATATGTGCCACCTGAGAAGATATATTTGTCAAGATAGCAGGAAAATGAACTAAGCACCAAATTCTATAAGCTGGCAGAGGTCAAGACAGTAGGCCTTGATGTAGAGTCATAACACAGGTCCAGGAAAGTACACAGAGGAATAACAGCTAGAGAATGGACAGAGGTCTAACAAAATCCAGTCTTACAAACAGCTTAAAAAAAGGCCAGCCAAAAGTGAACCCGTGCTTTGCCCATTAATAACGACACCATCAGATACCCATACTTACCCATCCTTTGCTCCCTAAGCTGCCTGAAGTTAAGACATTCAGCACTGTGTAAGCTCCAAGTTGTGACTTAGTGCTAACACTGGGCCAAAGGCTCCCTCCACCACCCTCATATGACAGCGGCCAAGCACAAGGGCCTTCACTAGGGAAGAAAGGGAATGAGAGTCATGTTCATTCTTATCCAAAAGTTTCAGTATTTTTTTTAGGTTCCTGTAGTCTAACATAGCTGCAGGAAGGAAGGTTGAAGGATAGGTACAGCTGGGGAGGACGGCATAATTCAGAATTTGCTAGGTGCCTGGTGATGGGAGTTTGCCTTTACCTCCATGTCCCATTGAGGACAGTAGTGTCCATACTGTAGGATCAAATACCTCCTTGAGAGAAGGCCGTGTGAAAAGAAGCCCGTCAAGCATCCAAGGGGATGAGAGGGATTCACTGGCTTCTTAATGAGCAAAGAACAAGACACCGCAGATTGCCATATCCTCAAGAGAGGGGCAGAGAGGTGAACAAATATGGCCTAGAACAAATATGTACAGGAAGTGAAAAAGTAAAAGATGTGATCACTTTAAGGGCAGTGCCTATTATTAATCTGAGAGGCCCAAGGGTACCCTTTACTGCGATGCTGAGTAAATAGAATAGTGATATAGAAAGGTGTAATAGAGGAGTATATAATAACTGCATTATACAATGTGTAATATAATAATGATGTAATTGTGTAATAGAGTGACAACAGGACCCATAAGTAAAAAATGCTCATAGATTCTAAAATTATGATGAATAAGGTTCTGTAGATACGATAGATAGGATTATACAGTGCAACAGTCAGGACTATGCAGTGCACATCATACTGCAAATCGTGCAACAGTCAGAGTGCATGGGGTCAGGACTATGTATAGTATTTCACAAAAGTCAGTACACCCCTCACATTTGTGTAAATATTTTATTCTATCTTTTCATGTGACAACACTGAAGAAATGACACTTTGCTACAATGTAAAGTAGTGAGTGTACAGCTTGTATAACAGTGTAAATTTACTGTCCCCTCAAAATAACTCAACACACAGCCATTAATGTCTAAACCGCTGGCAACAAAAGTGAGTACACCCCTAAGTGAAAATGCCCAAATTGGGCCCAAAGTGTCAATATTTTGTGTGACCTCCATTATTTTGCATCACTGCTTTAGCCCTCTTGGGCATGGAGGTCACCAGAGCTTCACAGGTTGCCACTGGAGTCCTCTTCCCCTCCTCCATGAAGACATCACGGGGCTGGAGAATGTTAGAGACCTTGAGCTCCTCCACCTTCCATTTAAGGATGCCCCACAGATGCTCAATAGGGTTTAGATCTGGTCGTTTTGGAGATGTGTTTGGGGTCGTTATCATGTTGGAATACTGGCCTGTGGCCCAGTCTCTGCAGGGAGGGGATCATGCTCTGCTTCAGTATGCCACAGTACATGTTGACATTCATGGTTCCCTCAATGAACTGTAGCTCCCCAGTGCCGGCAGCACTCATGCAGCCCCAGACCATGACACACCCACCACCATGCTTGACTGTAGGCAAGACACACTTGTCTTTGTGCTCCTCACCTGGTTGCCGCCACACACGCTTGACACCATCTGAACCAAATAAGTTTATCTTGGTCTCATCAGACCACAGGACATTCCAGTAATCCATGTCCTTAGTCTGCTTGTCTTCAGCAAACTGTTTGCAGGCTTTCTTGTGCATCATCTTTAGAAGAGGCTTCCTTCTGGGACCACAGCCAAGCAGATCAATTTGATGCAGTGTGCGGCGTATGGTCTGAGCATTGACAGGCTGACCCCCCACCCCTTCAACCTCTGCAGCAATGCTGGCAGCACTCATACGTCTATTTCCCAAAGACAACCTCTGGATATCACGCTGAGCACTGCACTCAGCTTCTTTGGTTGACTATGGCGAGGTGCTGTTCTGAGTGGGACCTGCCCTGTTAAACCGCTGTATGGTCTTGCACACTGTGCTGCAGCTCAGTTTCAGGGTCTTGGCAAACTTCTTATAGCCTAGGCCATCTTTATGTAGAGCAACAATTCTTTTTTTCAGATCCTCAGAGAGCTCTTTGCCATGAGGTGCCATGTTGAACTTCCAGTGACCAGTATGAGAGAGTGAGAGCGATAACACCAAATTTAACACACCTGCTCCCCATTCATACCTGAGACCTTGTAACACTAAGGAGTCACATGACGCCGGGGAGGGAAAATGGCTAATTGGGCCCAATTTGGACATTTTCACTAAGGGGTGTACTCACTTTTGTTGCCAGCGGTTTAGACATTAATGGCTGTGTGTTGAGTTATTTTGAGGGGACAGCAAATTTACACTGTTATACAAGCTGTACACTCACTACTTTACATTGTAGCAAAGTGTCATTTCTTCAGTGTTGTCACATGAAAAGATAGAATAAAATATTTACAAAAATGTGAGGGGTGCACTGACTTTTGTGAGATACTGTATCTGTACAGAACAGTCAGAGTGCAGGGGTCAGGACTATGTATCTGAAAAGGACAGTCAGAGTGCAGGGGTCAGGAGTTAATTGACCCCTTATGCTGCTAGTCAGTGTTCTACCTTTAGTAAGTATTCTCCTGTACACTGGTAGTCCGCGGTGATCAGCATACCTCTTACACTGGGGACCAACTGATGTCATAGAGGAATATATTATAGTCACATTATACAGTGTATAACAAATAGTGATGTCATAGAAGAATTTATTATAGTCATATTATACAAAGTATAACATAATAGTGCTGTAGTAAATATGTAATAAAGGAATACATTCTATCTGCATTATACAGCCAATGCCAGCCATCTCCTCTTACCTGTGTAGACAAAGCGGCCGGGCGATCCTTTACAGAAGTGCTTGGACTTATAGGAGAGCGTCACCTCCACCACTCCGGGGATGTGCCTTGGGGGGGTCTGAACCCTGATGGCATGGGGGGTTATCAACTGCAGAAAAGAGAAATGAATGTCAGCTGGTGTCATGTCTTGTGTCACTACAGTCCATCCACCAATAACTAATGACACCCACTGTCACCTTATATACTGCACAGATTACTGATCTAGCACTGCTTCTTTCACCACAACCAACAATCCCCATACAGCCTCCTTCTACACATATTACTGATGAAGGACATATATACAGTCAGGTCCATAAATATTGGGACACCGGCACAATTCTAATCTTTTTGGGTCTATACACCACCACAATGGATTTGAAATGAAAGGAACAAGATGTGCTTTACCTGCAGACTTTCAGCTTTAATTTGAGGGTATTTACATCCAAATCAGGTGAACGGTGTAGGAATTACAACAGTTTGTATTTGTGCCTCCCACTTTTTAAGGGACCAAAAGTAATGGGACAGATTGACAATCATAAATAAAACTTTCACTTTTTAATACTTGGTTGCAAATCCTTTGCAGTCAATTACAGCCTGAAGTCTGGAATGCATAGACATCACCAGACGCTGGGTTTCATCCCTGGTGATGCTCTGCCAGCCCTCTACTGCAACTGTCTTCAGTTCCTGCTTGTTCTTGGGGCATTTTCCCTTCAGTTTTGTCTTCAGCAAGTGAAATGCACGCTCAATCAGATTCATGCCAGGTGATTGACTTGGTCATTGCATAACATTCCACTTCTTTCCCTTAAAAAACTCTTTGGTTGCTTTCGCAGTATGCTTCGGGTCATTGTCCATCTGCACTGTGAAGCGCCGTCCAATGAGTTCTGAAGCATTTGGCAGAATATGAGCCGATAATATTGCCCGAAACACTTCAGAATTCATCCTGCTGCTTTTGTCAGCAGTCACATCATCAATAAATACAAGAGAAGCAGTTCCATTGGCAGCCATACATGCCCACGCCATGACGCTACCACCACCATGCTTCACTGATGAGGTGTTATGCTTTGGATCATGAGCAGTTCCTTTCCTTCTCCATATTCTTCTCTTCCCATCACTCTGGTACAAGTTGATCTTGGTCTCATCTGTAGAGTTGAGCGAACACCTGGAAGTTCGGGTTCTGCTGGTCCGTCCGAACTTCGGGACAAAGTCCGGGTCCGGGTCCGGACGGAACCCGAACGATCGCACGGGGCCTGAAACAGGGCTTCAAGCCTGCCTGGTCGTCTTGGGCTTGAAGGTCCACAAGCGAGTTGAGATGTCTACTCTGGTTCTAGTTGAACATGGTCTCACTACCCTTCTCTTCTTATACCTCTTCCTTTCCTTGACGAGTACTAGGTTTCGTATTGTGGAGTAGTCACTTCGTACCACCACCATCGCAGTACCGCACCCGTACATACCGACGGTTACCTTGACGAAGAGAACATAAATAACTACTACACTGACGACTGTTTTCGTCGTCCTACTTAAGACTTCACAAAGCCCGTTATAATAG
>BLSH010552741.1:193013-205355 GCA_018402905.1 Glandirana rugosa | reverse complement strand
TTCCCTATACTAACCCAAGGAGCATGTGACTGCAGCACTGTGACTCCAGCTTATAAAGAGGCTGGGTCACATGATGCACCGGCCAATCACAGCCATGCCATTAGTAGGCATGGCTGTGATGGCTTCTAAGGGCAAACCAGTGAAACGCTTGTTGATTGGCTGCCCTGCAGCTTCTCAACACGTGGAGTAAAATAGCAGAACCCCGGACCGAACCCGAACGATTTTTGAAATGTCCGGGTCCGGGTCCGTGCCACGGACACCCAAAAGTTCGGTACGGACCCGAACGTTACAGTCCGGGTTCGCTCAACACTACTCATCTGTCCATAGGATGTTGTTCCAGAACTGTGAAGGCTTTTTTAGATGTTGTTTGGCAAACTCTGATCTGGCCTTCCTGTTTTTGAGGCTCACCAATGGTTTACATCTTGTGGTGAACCCTCTGTATTCACTCTGGTGAAGTCTTCTCTTGATTGCTGACTTTGACACACATACACCTACCTCCTGGAGAGTGTTCTTGATCTGGCCAACTGTTGAGAAGGGTGTTTTCTTCACCAGGGAAAGAATTCTTTGGCCACCACAGTTGTTTTCCGTGGTCTTCCGGGTCTATTAGTGTTTCAGAGCTCACCGGTGTGTTCTTTAAGGCTGTTCCAAACAGTTGATTTGGCCACACCTAATGTTTTTGCTATCTCTCAGATGGGTTTGTTTTGTTTTTTTGGCCTAATGATGGTTTGTTTCACTGATAGTGACAGGTCTTTGGATCTCATATTGAGAGTTGACAGCAACAGATTCCAAATGCAAATAGCACACTTGAAATGAACTCTGGACCTTTTATCTGCTCCTTGTAAATGGGATAATGAGGGAATAACACACCTGACCATGGAACAGCCAATTGTCCCATTACTTTTGGTCCCTTAAAAAGTGGGAGGCACATATACAAACTATTGTAATTCCTACACCGTTCACCTGATTTGGATGTAAATACCCTCAAATTAAAGCTGAAAGTCTGCAGTTAAAGCACATCTTGTTCGTTTCATTTCAAATCCATTGTGGTGGTGTATAGAGCCAAAAAGATTAGAATTGTGCCGATGTCCCAATATTTATGGACCTGCCTGTGTATATATATATATATAAATATATATGTTTGTATGTATAGATTTAGTAACTCACATCACCATGCAACTCACCTCACTCCACACCAGCATTGTGCCAAACACCACCTGCAGACCATCGAAGAAGTGGTCTCCTATGAGGATGACAGTGGCTCCACCGGTGGTCCAACCTTCACTGGGACTGATGGCTTTGATACACGGGGTTGCTGCTTCATGAACAGACAAAGACCATATAATGTGATATTGAGTTTATAATTGGCTTAAATGAATAATAATGTATACATATGTTAACACCAACTAGATTACAGTTTATATTGGGGGGGGGGGGGTCACACTTTCTATATTGATTTTTGCATGGGGTTCCCCCTTAAATGCTGAAAGGTCTGGTATAGAACTTGGGGAGACCACACACATTTCTCTTTTTTTCATGCAGTCCCCCTTATAAATTCATACCAGACCTGAAAACCCTCATACGCCAATTTTATTTTTATGTGGAGGGGTCCCACATTAATGTCTACCAAATATCAGACCTACAACATCTACATCTACAACATCTACATCTTCATCTACAACATAGGATAAGGGCCTGGTATAGATGTATGGAATTCAGGGGACAGCATTTTCCTCCGACACGGTCTTCCCCATGATTGATAGTACAGAAAGACAGGCACAGTACGGTCAGGTAATACTCACATGCAATGCTCGTTCTCCGTGATTGACCCTGTGGGTTACACACTCCTGACCCCTGCAGTCTGTGGGTTACACACCCCTGAGTGTTACACACTCCTGACCCCTGCACTTTGTGGGTTACAAACCCCTGACCCCTGTGTGTTACACACCCCTGACCCATATGATCTGTGTGTTATACACCCCTGACCCCTGCCATTTGTGTGCTATGTACTCCTAACCCTTGCCCTCTGGAAGCTGGGCTGTACATTACATACTCCTGACCCCTGCACATTTATAATATGTTGTACAACAGTTGTTTGCTGCTCAGTATTCAGTGACTATGTATATAAATTTCCTTGAGGTAGGCTGCGTGCAGAAAAACGCATGTAATAGAAAAATTTCACTTTTAGCAAATAATTGTGCTGAGGTTTGCGTGTGTCTGTTAGATCCCTGCTTGTGGCACAGTACTTAAAGTAGAACTATAGGCAAAGCTTTTTATTTTTATTTTGGATAGAGCAAGGAAGGGTTATATCCCCTGTCAGATTATTTTTCGCCATCTGTGTCCCATTGCAGAGATTTCCCTTCACTTCCTGTCCCATAGCCAAACAGGAAGTGAGAGGAAATCTCTGTAAATCAAGGGAATTCCTTGGGGACCCCCAGGTCACCAGAGCTAGTGTACCCATTGATTTCCCCTCTATTACTTTTCTAGGGACAACCCAAAATTTGGGTAATTTCCCTTACTTTCACTTTCAATGATAATGGTAAACAGGACCATGGGCGTCCGCAGGTAGGGGCAAGGGGGGGGGGCAATTTCCCCCACCTGGAATCAGGCATCAGATCAGGGGTTCCCCACTAGGTCCTTATCCTCTTGAGCCATGTATGCAGTCTCTGACCATTTCCTGTGCTATGTCCGCAGTCTCTGACTGTCTCCTGTGCTATGTCCGCAGTCTCTGACCATCTCCTGTACAATGTCTGCAGTTTCTGACCATCTCCTGTACTATGTCCGCAGTCTCTGACTGTCTCCTGTACCATGTCTGCAGTTTCTGACCGTCTCCTGTATCACGTCTGCAGTCTCTGACCATCTCCTGGATCATGTCTGCAGTCTCTGACCATCTCCTGTACTACGTCTGCAGTCTCTGACCGTGATAATGTAATTATGACATTGTCAAAAAGGGGTAGAGCATGGATGACCTTGAAATTATGCCCCCCCCTGGAAAAAGTTCTTCGGACGCCCATGAACAGGACCAATAGAGAGGGTGGATCTCCATAACGAGGGCACAGACAGCAATAAAAACTGGCAGGTGGGCTAATAGTCCCTCTCCCCTCTATCCAAAATTAAACTAAAATAGTTACACTTTAATGACTATTTTTGCGTACAAGGACTGTGCCATATGTTGCTGTGTGTACAGCGATCAAACACAAGTTTTAAGCCCCTCCCAAGGGGTTAGCACAATTTTGCCACACCCACAAATTGCCAAAGCACACTGTGTGCACTGCCTACTTATTTTCCTCTGGGTGCCCAAGGAAAAATATCTACGTTTCTGGAGGGGAAGGTGCTCTGTAGTCAAGCACTGGTGACAGAGCTTACCAAGTATTATTTGCATGTATTAAACAAATACCCTATATTACCAAAGGTATTGGGTCGCCTGCCTTTACACGCACATGAACTTTAATGGCATCCCAGTCTGTAGGGTTCAATATTGAGTTGGACCTCCCTTTGCAGCTATAACAGCTTCAACTCTTCTGGGAAGGCTGTCCACAAGGTTTAGGAGTGTCTATGGGAATGTTTGTCCATTCTTCCAGAAGAGCATTTGTGAGATCAGGCACTGATGTTGGATGAGAAGGCCTGGCTTGCAGTCTCTAATTCATCCCAAAGATGTTCTATCTGGTTGAGGTCAGGACTCTGTGCAGGTCAGTCAAGTTCCTCCACCCCAAACTCGCTCATCCATGTCTTTATGGACCTTGCTTTGTGCACTGGTCCAAATCATTTGGTGGAGGGGGGATTATGGTGTGGGGTTGTTTTTCAGGGGTTGGGCTTGACCCCTTAGTTCCAATGAAGGGAACTCTTAAGGCGTCAGCATACCAAGACATTTTGCACAATTTCATGCCCCCAACTGTGTGGGAAGAGTTTGGGGATGGCCCCTTCCTGTTCCAACATGACTGCCCACCACTGCACAAAGCAAGGTCCATAAAGACATGGATGAGTGAGTTTGGGGTGGAGGAACTTGACTGGCCTGCACAGAGTCCTGACCTCAACCCGATAGAACCCTTTTGGGATGAATTATTGTGGAGACTGCAAGCCAGGCCTTCTCATCCAACATCAATGCCTGACCTCACAAATGCACTTCTGGAAGAATGGTCAAACATTCCCATAGACACTCCTAAACCTTGTGGACGGCCTTCTCAGAGGAGTTGAAGCTGTTATAACTGCAAAGAGTGGGCCAACCCAATATTGAACCCCACGGACTAAGACTGGGATGCCATTAAAGTTAATGTGCGTGTAAAGGCAGGCGTCCCAATACTTTTAGTAATATAGCGTATAACAAAACACATTCAATGGTACATTTAACTGATCAAGAGGAAGAAAATAAGAGAAGTTCATTGTTCAGATTTACACTTTTTTACTGGCCACCTTGAGTTTTGGAGAAAACTTGAGGGTCTGTATCTGCCTCCCAGGGGGCACCTTTACTTGCTTATACACCGATAATAAAGCCTGTATAGTCTGTGTAGTAAGAAGGAAGAACAGACTCCCTCTATGGCAGTGGTTCTCAACTCCGGTCCTCGGGACCCACCAACAGGCCAGATTTTAAGTATTACCTTAGAGAGATGCAGATTAGAATACTGCAATCTCTGAGCAGCAAATGATATCACCTGTGATGTATTTCAGTTATCCTGCAAACCTGGCCTGTTGGGGGGTCCCGAGGACCGGAGTTGAGAACCACTGCTCTATGGAGACCAGATACAGTAATATTACATGCACACCTTCTGAAGGATCCAGTCTCCGAGCCCGGCGTCCGTGTTTGGAGTTATTGTGTACGAACATGTTATCGGACACGGCGAGGACATGTCCATCCACATTTACTGTTGTAGAAACCACGACCTGAAATACAGAATACAAAGCTTTATGAAAACAGTCAGTAGGAATGAGGAACTGGGTGCCTATGGCTGAGTGATGGGGCAATAAATAAAGGATACTTATCTGTACCCAGAGAGGTATGAAGAAGTATTATCACCTCTAACACCAAGGAGTATAGAAGACTCCTGTCCATAGGGAAGCAATAGTTCCATGTACTTATCTGCTTCTACTTTCATATATCTTTTCAGCAACAGCAGTAGAGAAGGTCTAGGACACCTGTCAGGTTTTGTGGTATCTATGTCCCTTTGGGGGGAGGGGAGTCCTTTTCCCTTCACTTCCTATCCTGTATAAGCAACAGGAAGTAAGAGGGAATCTCTCCCGTGAGGGAAACCCCTTCTTTAGATCAGATGCCCCCACTGGACCGACCAACCTTCCTTTCCTTTCTTCATTTCCTCCCTGCCTTCCTTGGCTCCCTTCCTTTCTTAACCTTCCTTTCTTTCCTTTTCATCCATGTAGCCATGTGCTCCCTTGAGAGTGACTGGTAGTTGTGGTTCACCTTATAGCTGCCCTCAATCACACCATATATCACACATCCGTAGACACTGACCAGACCGCCTCTTGTTTTTATTGTTTTATTTGAGGAAATAACTTGGATGGGGATAAGGGATGACTGTGGGATGCCCTAAGAATTATGGTACAAGGATTCCATATACAAGTCTGTATATGTGCACTTCACTGCAGACTCTCCCTCTGCAGACTATTGCACCTATCAACTCTCCAGCACTTCACTTGCTGGCCGTTTCTCTTACAGTTCTCTCACTACACAGAACTCTCCTTTGCTTTTCTTCAACTCAGAACCTAGTTTCCAGCCCGAAGGGAAATTTATCCGGCTTCTCTATACCTTTCTCTTCACCGCGGTTAGCACGTGGTGAGGCCTACCCTGTTCCAGCAGGACCTCAGGAACACCCATTACAGGCTAGGGATCATGGGCCCCTGAATGTGCAGCAGAGTACTTTAGTGCTAACTGGGCTTTTTACGGATTACAACTCCCAGCCCATCATCTCCAGATCCCATCAACCTGCTCTCTGGTAGTGGCTCTCCTTTCCCTTGACTGACTCCCAAGACTCCCACAGACTGTCCACCATTCCTCTCCCAGCCTGCTCCTGCACTTTTTCCTTCAATCCCAGGGACCGTCACCACACCGGTGGATACTTTAAAGTCTCTCACTCCTCCTGTAGCACCTCTGCTGTTATCCTGTTCCTCTTGTGCTGCTCCAGGAATTGCTCTCCTTCCTGGCTGCCCCCGAACACCCAGGCCCCAAGGTCACCCTCCCCAGACTGGGGGCGACCTCCCGGGAAGGGGCCTCCACAGCACCTCTGCTACATCTCCTGACTTCCACCCAACACTACTCCCAAATTGGGCTGATTCTCAGTATTAAAGGAGGCCTGTCCCCTGCCAATGCTGCCTGGGGATTGGTCAGGGCTCCCCAGAACACTCCAGATGGCTCCACCCACCTTCCAGCTCTCTGACCAGAAAATCTTCTCCAGGTTTCTAGAAAGAAGTGAGAGGTCCTGGTGACCTCATCTGTTAAGTCCACCCAATCCTCCCTGAGCCTCTCTTCCCAGCCCAGATCAAAACAATCAGGCCTGCACATCACAGTCAGGCCTGACTAAATTTACCTCTCCTAGTCAAAAAACCCTGCTAGAAAAACGCACCTATACTATGGGAGAGCTAGATCCATCCCTTGCTTTCTTTCCTCCTTCCCATTCTTTCTTTCTTTCCTTCTTTCATCCATCCCTTCCCTTCCTTTCCTTCCTCCCTTTCTTTCTTTCTTTCTTTCTTTCATCCATCCCTTCCCTTCCTTTCCTTCCTTCCCTTTCTTTCATCCATCCCTTCCTTTCCTTCATTCCTTCCTTCTTCCCTTGATCTATTCCCTCCCCTTCCTTTCTAGACTTTTCTCCCTTCCTTCCCTTCCCTCTTAGCCTTCCTTCTCTTCCTTCCATCCCTACATTCCTTTCCTCCTCCCTACCTTCTGTCCTCTCTATCTCTCCCTCCCCTTCATTCCCCTTCCTTCTTTTGCTTCCATGCTCCCTTCCTTCTTTCCTATTATTCCCTTCCTTTTGATCTCTTTCATCCTTCCTTCCTTTCTTCTTTTCTTTCTACTCTTCCCTCCCTTGCTTTCCATCTCTTCCTTCTGTCCTTGCCATCCTTTCCCGTCCTTCCTCCCCTTCCTTCCACCCTCTCTTTCCATCCTATTTCTTTCCGTTCCTCCTTTCCCTTTCCTACCTTCCATTCCCTCCTTTCCTTTATTCCTCCTCTCCCTTCTTTTTTTTCTTTCTACCCTACTCCTGTGTTTTTAAAAAAATGTATTTAGTAATTTACTTTATTTTTAACAGTTTATATCCTTTATATAACAAATTGAACCAATCTCACCATTCTCTACTTCCAAAGGACTTTTTACTTTAATGTCCTCACACCCTCTGTTAGTCCTTCATTATTCTATATATATGTGGTGCGGCCAGAGGAAGGAGGACAACATGACAACACTCACCTCATGAGGACATTGTACCTAGCAGGGGGCTCCGGTGCAACAAAGTAAGAGCACCAACCACTTAGAAACCGTGGTGCAGACATGAAAACTGGTAAAATCACCAGAACATTATAAAAGTACTTATTTGGATACTAAGAAGGTTGTCCTCCTTAATCTTCTACCTCCCACCACCACAAGTGTGGATTGAGTCTCGGACCCCCTTGGAGCAGTTGACCTTTCTTTCTCTTTTTCTATCTCTCTTCTTTCCTTTCTTCTTAATTTTCTTTTCTACTTCTCATCTTTAACTACTTGAATTTTATTTTTGAGTTTTGTTCATGAATATCTCACTGTTTGACTTTGTAGCCATTATATTACTGGTTCTACTGATGCCTACTACGTTATGCTTTGGAGGCTTTGTGCCTTTACTTCACACATGTGAACGTAACAGGTTACTTATTCTTCAATATTTTCTATTCACATACAGTATATTGTTCAGTTACCATGTTTTTCTACATACACTATCTGGATAACCTACTATGTACAGTCAGGTCCATAAATATTGGGACATCGACACAATTATAATATTTTTGGCTCTATACACCACCACAATGGATTCGAAATGAAACAAACAAGATGTTCTTTAACTACAGACTTTCAGCTTTAATTTGAGGGTATTTACAACAGTTTGTATATGTGCCTCCCACTTTTTAAGGGATCAAAAGTAATGGGACAATTGGCTGCTCAGGGGGACCCCTGGTGAACAAGTCGGATATGATGAAATGCATCCAAGGGTAGTGACTACACGGCAACTTTGAGGGAACTGGATGTGTGACCGGAGCAGCATGATGCAAGTCGCTCTGGCGGCACGGTAACGCACCAGGAACCTAGATTTTATGCGATATGTTGGCTTTTAAAATGTAGGAGCAATACCTTATTCAATAAATGTTTTATACTAAGTGGTATGGTTTTTCATTGACGTTTGGTGAGCCTCAGTATTATTGGGTGATGGGAGACACTGGTGCACAGTGGAGGAAGGCTTAAGGGTGTCTGTTACATCCACACATACACTGTCTGATCATGGATGTTTTCTGGACTATCTTTGAATGTTGGGATATATATTCACTATTTTATGAACTATTTTCATGAACTATTTCTCAAGGGTATTATTTAACCACCTCCCACCCACGCCATAGCCGAATGACGGATACAGCGCGGCTCTAAAATGCCGGGAGGATGTCAATAGACGTCCTCCCATTTGGCTTGTGCTGGGCGCGCTCCCGCGGGCGCGAGCGGCGCGCGCACGTGCCGCCGCACACTGCGGGAGCGTGCCCGCGGGTCGGGCGGACCCGATGTCTGCCGGAGACCCGCGATCTCCTTTCAGAGAGGAGGAATGGGGAACCGCCGAAGTAAACACGGCGGTTCCCCGTTCTGTAAATGGGACATGACAGATCTACTGATCCCTGTCACTGGGATCAGTTAGATCTGTTATGTCCCGACCAGCCCCGCCCCCCCACAGTTAGAACACAGCCAGGGAACATTTGTTAACCCCTTCACTGCCCCCTGCTGGTTAACCCCTTCACTGCCAATGACATTTATACAGTAATCAGTGGACATTGCTGTATAAATGTCATTGGTCCCAAAAAAGTGTCAAAAACGTACAACATGTCCGCCCCAATATCGCAGTACCGATAAAAATCGCAGATGGTCGCCATTACCAGTAAAGAAAAAAAAATAAAATAAAAACGCCATAAATCAATGTCCATAGTTTGTAGGCGCTATAACTTTTGCGCAACCCAATCAATAAACGCCGATTGCGATTTTTTTTACCAAAAATATGTAGAAGAATATAAATCGGCCAAAACTGATGAATACATTTGTTTTTTTATTTTTTATTTTTGGATATTTATTATAGCAAAAAGTAAAAAATATTGTTCTTTTTTCAAAATTGTCGCTCTTTTTTGGTTATAGCGGCGATCAGAAATGACGCAGAGGGGATCAAATACCACCAAAAGAATGCTCTATTTGTGGGAAAAAAAGGACACAAATTTTGTTTGGGTACAACGTCGCACGACCGCGCAATTATCATTCAAAGAGCGACAGCGCTGAAAACTGAAAATTGGTTCGGGCAGGAGGGGGGTTTAAGTGCCCAGTAAGGAAGTGGTTAAGCACTTGTGCTGCTGTGAATCATTTGTGCACATTATGAATTCACTGTGTTTTATGTTTGATTTATGATTGTTAATCTGTCCCATTACTTTTGGTCCCTTAAAAAGTGTGAGGCACATATACAAACTGTTGTAATTCCTACACCGTTCACCTGATTTGGATGTAAATGCCCTCAAATTAAAGCTGAAAGTCTGCAGTTAAAGCACATCTTGTTTGTTTCATGTCATATCCATTGTGGTGGTGTATAGAGCTGAACACATTAGAATTGTGTCGATGTCCCAATATTTATGGACCTGACTGTATGTATGTCTTGCGAATTTGTGGTTGTTAATACCTTGTACTCAATTTCACAATAAAAAGATTGAGAAGTAGTAATTTTCAATAAAACATATTTTGGCATGATGTATTCATATTCCTGGCATAGCGCTTACGCCGGGTTGTCCATTATCACTGTTTTATTTGTGTCTGAATTGTGATTTCATTTATTTGTCTATATTGTGGCTCCTGTATCACATCTAGAGCGGCATTGTCCATTATTCCCCCTTGGATTGTATATCAGAGATACAAGGCCTTGGCATGCAGCACTCAGCCAGTGTTGCCAACCGCCAGTAAATTTACTGACAGTTTGTAAAAATCAGTGATTTTTAGAACTGTCTATAAATATCAGGGTCTGATAATCTGTCATGCTGTGCTGACTTTTAAGTGTAAACCGGGCAAACTACTTGATATGGGTATTGTCAGTGTTTCCATGTTGTGTTTAAATATCAATTGTCTTAGTTTTTAATAGGAGTTCAGTTATTTTTCAGGTTGCCAGTAAAAAATGTGCTCCGCCAGTAAGATTTTCCATGATTTGCCAGTAAAAAAACGCTGCGGGAAATTGGCAACACTGCACTCAGCACACAGGTGAGGCGCCATGTACGATCGGAGGAGGCAGAGTTTGTTGTCAGCATTAAGAAATGCAAATGAAGTGGCATACTAATCACGTCAGAATGTCATAATTATCAGCTCTTTAAGGAGCCCCCTAATGAGGTGACGAGCCCCGCTGTGAGGAGCTACAGAGAGTTCCTCGTTACATCCACCCAGTGGCATCCTGCGGACTTAACCCTTCTATCGCTACGAGCCTGGCAAAGCCCTGCTTTTTGACTGTACAGTCGCAGAGGTTGTGCATCCTTGGTGTGAGTTAGTGGGTCCATATAGAGTCCGGTCTTGGCTCAATTCAGTGAATGAGGACAATCAGAGGGCCGTAGGGCACATAAGGTCATTGGAAGTCTATCCACCTCTTGTGTGTCGGCCAAGCTGTAGTGAAGGAGGATCCTGGCAGGGTTGGGTTCAAACAAATGTCACTTTTTGTCGGTTATTATCAGCTAGACCCCTGGTGCTAACCTGTGGAAATTCTATGCTTGCTATGCAACCCTTGGACCCCAGCAGTCAAAAGTGGGGGAGTCTTCATTTTGTAACGGGATTGATCAGTAGCAGTCTCATGTAACCGTGTTCCCAGTCTTCAACCGTATATTACACCATGTCTTTAAAGTGGTTCTAAATTCATAAAGGGGGTAGAGATCCTAAGATATGTTCATCATACAGGCCTATAGCCCTACTTAATAGCGATTTCAAAATTTTAACAAAATTACTTACACTTAGGCCAGAGGCGTAACCTAGAACCTTCAGGGCCCCGGTGCAAGAAATTATGAAGGGCCTCCCGACCCCTGGCCAGGGCCCTTCCCTCTTCCCACTGATCCTGGGGCCCTTTACTCCCATTGTGGGTCCCTTTACTACGGTACTGCAGTGGGGCCCTTTCACAAGTTCTGCAGCAGGCCCCAGGGGGACCAGGGAAGCACACAGGGGCCCTGGGAACAGCAGAAGACAAGTAAACTGGATAGAGGAAAATGGAGGAGATTGGGTCCTCTAAATGCCACCTCCGCCATCCCTCCTATTCAGGTGTACAAGGGAGGCACATGGGCCCCCTGGACCATTGGGCCCGGTTGCAATTGCAACCCCTGCAACCCCTATCGTTACGCCCCTGACTTAGGCTACAACCTCTGCTTACCTCAGTGATAGATTCCGATCAAACAGGCTCTATGCCTAACAGAACAACAGATATTAATATACGACGATTGTTTACCAACATAAATACCCAACATATACAGTGCCTTGCGAAAGTATTCGGCCCCCTTGAACTTTGCGACCTTTTGCCACATTTCAGGCTTCAAACATAAAGATATAAAACTGTAATTTTTTGTGAAGAATCAACAACAAGTGGGACACAATCATGAAGTGGAATGAAATTTATTGGATATTTCAAACTTTTTTAACAAATAAAAAACTGAAAAATTGGGCGTGCAAAATTATTCAGCCCCCTTAACCCCTTCCTTACTGGGCACTTAAACCCCCCTCCTGCCCAGACCAATTTTTGGCTTTCAGCGCTGTCGCATTTTGAATGACAATTGCGCGGTCGTGCGACGTTGTACCCAAATAAAATTTGCGTCCTTTTTTCCCCACAAATAGAGCTTTCTTTTGGTGGTATTTGATCACCTCTGCGTCATTTCTGATCGCCGCTATAAACAAAAAATGAGCGACAATTTTGCAAAAAAGAACAATATTTTTTTCTTTTTGCTAAAGTACAAATCCATTAAAAAAATTATTCATCGGTTTTGGCCGACATATATTCTTCTACATATTTTTGGGGAAAAAAAAAAAATCGCAATCGGCATATATTGATTGGTTTGCGCAAAAGTTATCGCGTCTACAAACTGGGAATTGATTTATGGCGTTTTTATTATTTTTTTTTTTTTTACTAG
>BLSH010552741.1:181037-192437 GCA_018402905.1 Glandirana rugosa | reverse complement strand
CAGCGTGCGGCGCGCGCGCCGCCGCTGCCTCCAGGGGGCGCGCGGGAGCATGCGCAGTGGAGGACGTCCATGGACGTCCTCCCGGCATTTCAGGTCCGCGCTGGAGCCGTATTTCGGCAACAGCGCGGACCTGGAGGGGTTAAGTTAATACTTTGTAGCGCCACCTTTTGCTGCGATTACAGCTGTAAGTCGCTTGGGGAAGTCTCTATCAGTTTTGCACATCGAGAGACTGAAATTTTTGCCCATTCCTCCTTGCAAAACAGCTCGAGCTCAGTGAGGTTGGATGGAGAGCGTTTGTGAACAGCAGTTTTCAGTTCTTTCCACAGATTCTCTATTGGATTCAGGTCTGGACTTTGACTTGGCCATTCTAACACCTGGATATGTTTATTTGTGAACCATTCCATTGTAGATTTTGCTTTATGTTTTGGATCATTGTCTTGTTGGAAAACAAATCTCTGTCCCAGTCTCAGGTCTTTTGCAGACTCCATCAGGTTGCCTTCCAGAATGGTCCTGTATTTGGCTCCATCCATCTTCCCATCAATTTTAACCATCTTCCCTGTCCCTGCTGAAGAAAAGCAGGTCCAAACCATGATGCTGCCACCACCATGTTTCACAGTGGGGATGGTATGTTCAGGGTGATGAGCTGTGTTGCTTTTACACCAAACATAACGTTTTGCATTGTTGCCAAAAAGTTCAATTTTGTGATTTGTGCATTTTTTGCGATTTTGTGATTTGTGCAGTATACGACTGATTGTTATCCTATGGACAGAGTCTCCCACCTCAGCTGTAGATCTCTGCAGTTCATCCAGAGTGATCATGGGCCTCTTGGCTGCATCTCTGATCAGTCTTCTCCTTGTATGAGCTGAAAGTTTAGAGGGACAGCCAGGTCTTGGTAGATTTGCAGTGGTCTGATACTCCTTCCATTTCAATATTATCACTTGCACAGTGCTCCTTGGGATGTTTAAAGCTTGGGAAATCTTTTTGTATCCAAATCCGGCTTTAAACTACAAACAACTGTATCTCGGACCTGCCTGGTGTGTTCCTTGTTCTTCATGATGCTCTCTGCGCTTTAAAAGGACCTCTGAGACTATCACAGTGCAGGTGCATTTATACGTAGACTTGATTACACACAGGTGGATTCTATTTATCATCATTAGTCATTGAGGTCAACATTGGATCATTCAGAGATCCTCACTGAACTTCTGGAGAGAGTTTGCTGCACTGAAAGTAAAGGGGCTGAATAATTTTGCACGCCCAGTTTTTCAGTTTTTTATTTGTTAAAAAAGTTTGAAATATCCAATAAATTTCGTTCCACTTCATGATTGTGTCCCACTTGTTGCTGATTCTTCACAAAAAATTACAGTTTTATATCTTTAGGTTTGAAGCCTGAAATGTGGCAAAAGGTCGCAAAGTTCAAAGGGGGCCGAATACTTTCACAATGCACTATAAATGAAGGTACTAGATTGGTGGCCTCCCTAGACATGGAAAAGGCCTTTGACACGGTCGAGTGGCCTTTTCTATGGGAGGTATTGAGACGAATGGGGTTTCCGTTGTTGTTTACCTCCTGGCTGCAAACGATATACAGGAATCCCATGTCATCTGTGAGGCTGGGGGGAGATCTCTCATCCCCATTCCAGCTGTATGGAGGCACGCGCCAGGGCTGCCCTCTCTCCCCTGCCCTCTTTTCTATTGCTATTGAACCCGTAGCAGAGGCCATCAGGGCCTCCTCAGATATCCAGGGCTTTAGGATTGGGGGCTTGGAGGAGAGGGTAGCCCTCTATGCAGATGATATGCTGCTTTTTTTTTAAAAGATGCTGGCCCCTCGTTGCAGGGGGCACTGAGGGTGATAGATAATTATGCGGTAGTGACAGGACTGAAGGTTAAATGGACCAAGTCCGTGATGCTCCCTATAGATTTAGAGGCGGTGAATTTGACAGAAACACACGTACCCCTAAAATGGGTTACGGAATTTAAGTATCTGGGGATAGTAGTCTCAAGAGAGACATCAGATTATTTTTCCCTTAATATAGCCCCTGCAGTCCAGGAAATGAAGGAAAGATTAAAGGTATTGGAGAAGCTCCCGTTGTCATTGCTGGGCCGCGTAAACATAATAAAGATGAAGTTTCTCCCGAAACTTTTATATCTGTTTAGGAACTCCCCACAGTGGTTACTAAAATCTATTTTTCACGCAATTAACCACTTCAGCCCCGGAAGGTTTTCCAGCTTTAGGACCGGAGCCCTTTTTGCGATTTGGCACTGCGTCGCTTTAACTGACAATTGCGCGGTCGTGCAACGTTGTACCCAAACAAAATTTGCGTCCTTTTTTTCCCACAAATAGAGCTTTCTTTTGGTGGTATTTGCTCACCGCTGCGTCATTTCTGATCGCCGCTATAAACAAAAGAAGAGCGACAATTTTGCAAAAAAACCCAAATTTCTTACTTTTTGCTAAAATACAAATCCAAAAAAAAAAACATAAAAAAACATTTTTTTTCACCGTTTTTGGCCGATTTATATTCTTCCTCATATTTGCGATAAAAAAAAATTGCAATCGGCGTTTATTGATTGGTTTGCGCAAAAGTGGTCGCGTTTACGGATGATGAGAATTCATTTTTGGGTTTTTTTTTTTTTACTAGTAATGACGGCGATCTGCGATTTTTAGCGGTACTGCGATATTGCGGCGGACATGTTGGACCATTTTGACACTTTTTTGGGACCATTGGCATTTATACAGCGATCAGTGCTATAAAAATGCACTGATTACTGTGTAAATGCCATTGGCAGTGAAGGGGTTAACCTGCAGGGGGCGCTCTAAGGGTTAACTGTGTTCCCTGGCCGTGTTCTAACTGTAGGGGGACTGCCCTAGCTGGGGAAGGGAAGTGGTCACAGCCTTCGTATACAGGAAGGCTGTGATCACAGCCCTTCCCCCTTCACAGAACGGAGGTCCGTGTTTACTTACACGGACCTCCGTTCTTTCACTCCGGGGGGGCCATCGCGGGTAGCCGGCGGCAATCGAAGCCGCCGCACCCGCTCCCTGGCCCTCCCCGAACACAGTGATATGAGTCATATGACGGCGATTTGCGCTCACGAGCCACCTTGCCGCCGTCAATTGCCGATCGGCGGTCGGCAAGGGGTTAAATAGTATCTTTTCCTCGTTTCTTTGGAAGGGACAGTCACCCAGATATAAATTGTCCACACTGATGTGCCCACTGTCATAAGGGGGACTTGGCCTTCCCGGACTCTTATAAATACTATTTGGCTTGGCAGCTGGTGACAGCAGCAGGGTGGATTTAATCCAGCAACTATGTTGGAGGCTGCGATAGAACAGTCTGTGGAAGCACTTCAGTTGCTTTTATTGTGGGGGCTTAACCACTTGCCGACCGTCAACCACAGGTTGACAGCGACAAGATGGCTCTGCTAGGCAAACCGCCGTCATACGACGGTGGCTGCCTGATCGAGCACTGTGAGCGCGCGTGCGCTGCCGGAGGCGCGCTCGCGCACTCACTGTGTTCCGGGGGGGGGGCCAGGGAGCGGCGGACTCGATCGCCGCCGGCTACCCGCGATGCCCCCCCCGGAGTGAAAGAACGGAGGTCCGCGTATGTAAACACGGATCTCCATTCTATGAGGGGGGAAGGACTGTGATCACAGCCTTCCTCTATATGGAAGCTGTGATCACTCCCCTTCCCCAGCTAGGGCAGTCCCCCCACAGTTAGAACACGCCCAGGGAACACAGTTAACCCTTAGAGCGCCCCCCTCAGGTTAACCCCTTCACTGCCAATGGCATTTACACAGTAATCAGTGCATTTTTATAGCACTGATCGCTGTATAAATGCCAATGGTCCCAAAAAAGTGTCAAAATGGTCCGACATGGCCGCTGTAATATCGCAGTACCGCTAAAAATCGCAGATCACCGCCATTACTAGTAAAAAAAAAATAAAAAAATAAAAACCCCAGAAATTAATTTTCATGATCCGTAAACGCGGCAACTTTTGCGCAAACCAATCAATAAACGCCGATTGTGATTTTTTTGATCACAAATATGAGGAAGAATATAAATCGGCCAAAACCGTTGAAAAAAAAATTTTTTTCAATTTTTTTTGAATTTGTATTTTAGCAAAAAGTAAGAAATTTGTTTTTTTTTTGCAAAATTGTCGCTCTTCTTTTGTTTATAGCGGCGATCAGAAATGATGCAGAGGTGATCAAATACCACCAAAAGAAAGCTCTATTTATGGGAAAAAAAGGACGCAAATTTTGTTTGGGTAAAACGCCGCACGACCGCGCAATTGTCAGTTAAAGCGACGCAGCGCCGAATCGCAAAAAGTGCTCCGGTCCTAAAGTGTGAAATCCTTCCGGGGCTGAAGTGGTTAAAGTGCCGCATAAATTAACCCCTTCAATGACAACTATAAGAGCTTGGAATAGGGGGCTTGTCTTTTGGGAATCATCCCGGGCTCGACCTATCTCCGAATGCTCCCCTATGGGGTAATCCCCAGCTAGCTCACCTAAGGTCAATTCCAGATCCAGGATGGTGGGCTAAATATAAGATTAAAGCGTTAGGACAGGTACTAAGCCAGGGGGTGGTAGTCCCATTTAGGGACTTGGTGGAGAACTTTAATATGTTAGGAAATCAATTCTTTTGTTATATGCAACTTTCTCACGCCCTACGCAGTCAATTTCCAGAGGGACCCCCAGAGTTAAAGGAGTCCGGCTTAGAGCAGGTATTAAGAACGAGATGCAAAAAGCAGGCTCTCTCAAACATTTATGGTTATCTTAACTCATCAGCCCTGGAAAGACTGCGGGCACGATGGAACCAAGATATACCTGAATTAAATGAGGAGGACTGGCAGGATGTATGGGATTTACCCTTTAAAGTGGTAGTAAACCCTCCTATCATTTTCAGCCAAGGAAGCTGCCATCTTGGCCTCTGTTTAATCTACAACTGCCATGATGCTGCACATGTGATCAGCTATGACACCAGCCATTGGATGGTTTGACAGCTTGGTTTAGAGCACAACCAATGGGAGAGTTATGTTTCCGGCACATGCCGGAAATGTGACTGGTTTTTAACCTGTTAAATGCATGGGTTTACTACCGCTTTAAGGTGTTAGTTTCCCTTCGAGATAAGTTGATGTAATACAAGATAATTCATCGGGCGCACTACACACCAGATAGGCTGAACAGAATGAACAGCTCTCACTCTCGGTCCTGCTGGAGATGCGGATGTATTCCTGGAAATTATCTGCATATATTCTGGCTATGCCCAGCTATAGGGGAGCATTGGGGAGAAATCTTAGAGATAATTGCAGATACTACGTCAGTCACCCTAGATAGGCGTATGGAGATATGTCTCCTGGGCCTAGTGGGAAACACTATAAGAAGAATGGGACAGAAAACGTTAATAAGTCTGTTACTATTCTATGCGAGGAAAGCAATAACGTTAAATTGGAAAAAAGCAGCCCCTCCTTCAATAATGTATTGGAAAAATTTAGTAAATAAGAATCTTCTTTTGTATAGAGATACATATTTTAATAGAAGTTGCCCAGGTAAATTGAGAAAATATAGACTAGCTGGATAAGTGACCCTACAACGGCAACAGAATTAGGGCAAGATGCAGTGTAGAGTGATGTAAACAAAGGGACAAGCACTGGGAGCACATAGGTGGTGGTGGCACACAGGGTGAGGGGAGATACCTTCCCCCTCAGGGAGGGTTATTGACCCATTTTTTCGGGAGTGTTTTTTTTTTTTTTTTTGCATTCTGGAATCTATGATCAATGGGTTAAGAGCCATATATGATTGTAAACTATGTATGAATTGTATGTATTGTTTATATAATAAAATTTAAAAAAGATTTATAAAAAAAAAAAAAGTGGTTCTAAATGCTCAAGGTTTTTTACCTTCATGTGTGCATCATCCCCCCAAGCCCCCCTAAAACTTACCTGAGCCCCATCTCAATCCAGCAATGTGCACAAGAGCCTGGGATTCTCCTTCTTCATTGCCGTTGGCTCCCGCTGCTGTCAATCCCAGCCAATGAGGAGAGAGAAGGGGTGGAGCCAAACCACAGCTCTGTGTGTGAATGGACCCAAGCCTGCTTAGGTGCTCCCATTGCAAGCTGCTTGCTCTGGGGGCACTCAGCCCCTAGAAGAGCTAGGGACCCTAGAAGAGTAAGATCGGGGCTGCTCTGTGCAAAACCATTACACAGAGCAGGTGAGTATGACATGCTTCTTATTATACAAAGAAGCCTTTAATATCCCTTTAAGTGCACCTGTAGCATGTCTGCAGTTTATGACTGTTCCCTCTAGTAAGCCTGCAGTCTCTGACAGTCTACTGTAGTGTATCACCCTCTTAGTCAGGCTGCTAGGAAGCTAAGTAAATGTATTTTTTTAGCTCCTCTGTAATCAGTGGAGCTGTGGTTGATTGATTTTGGCTGTTCTGGGTCTCACAGGGTGCAGTTTTGATTGCTCTCCCCTGCTATCTAGAGGTTTCTGGAACATAGGAGGTTGGGCAAGGCAAATGGGCAACCTGAATATTTTTTGTGCTCCTGCCAATACCTGGGGAGGTGTGCCCAGTAGGTGGCTGGGAAGGGTCATAAATAGTCTGAGTTTTAAAACAGCAGGGTCTTTTTCCTGTAGGGGGGATTCCATCTGTCTGGGAAGGGGGTGGCTACTCCCATCTGTATTGGTTCTCCTGATTCCAGCTGATGCTCATCAAGGTCCCAGCTGTGGCATAGCAGGGGGGGGGGGGGTTCTACGTCTGAGAGTTCTTTTCTGAAGCGGAGCAAGGAAACCCTCACCTAAGGATCTGGTCTTGCAGAACTCACTGAAGAGTGCCTGGTGGAAGCTGGAAAGGGTTTGGCTGTCCTGGGGCATTGTGGGCATTATCCTCTCCCTCACCGAAGAGTGTCTGGTGTATACTGGAAGGAGGCATCCGGTGCTCCTGTGACATTGTGAGTACTGACTTGAGCTCAGGGTTCTAGTGACTGTGTACTGTTTCTTTTGGGTGGAAGAGCCAGCGGTACTTCTGACTGGGATAGCTTTTAATAAGGACTCTGCCATCTATACTTGTCTCTGCATAGAGGAGCCTTAGCAAAGTGAAGTGTCTTCCTGCTATTGTTCAATAAATTTGGAGTATTCCATATGACCTTACACCCCTCCCCATCAAAGTTCTTCAGCAATAAAAATCCTAAAAAGACATCTCCTAGACTAGCAGTCTCCGAACTCCCCAGCACCAGGGCCTGGCCTCACGGAAGACAACCCTCCACAGAATGGAAAAGGGGGTTGGGGGTGCAGCCTGTCGCCTTGGGATAGGGAGGTGCAGCCAGTCACCTTGAAGGGGGGGTTGCAGCCTGTCACCTGAAGTCAGCTCACGGACCTCACCAGTGCTCTATGATGATGACAATCCTGTCCCCGGCCTGCATCTCCTCCCTCCCCCCTCTCCTTCTTATTTCCCTTCTCCTCATTTATGTCCCTCTTTCTCCCAATGTGACCATAGAGAGGGAAGATAGTAGTGGTGCTTGGAGAAGGGGAGTGGTCATCCTCTGGGTATTGGAGGATGGAAGTGCAAGTTGTACTGACTTGCTCCCTCACCACATGGCCCGGCCCCCAACAAGCCATGAACCGGCATCAATCTTCTGCCCTGGGGTGGTGGACCTCTGCCATAGACCGATTGCTGTGTGCCTGGCTGCCTCTGCACTAATCTTGAGAAAAAACTGGTTAAATTGCAGCGGCTCCTTTTGAGGTAGTGCTATAGTAGCACCACACATACTGAGTATTATGAGATTTGGGTGGTGCCATGGGCCGTAGCTGAAGTCCTCTATACCTCACATGTTGACAATCACTGGGCTAGATGTCCTCCTTTCATGATAATGTGTAGCATGAAACTTATCTTAGCTTGACCTGCCCTGACTTCATGCCAACTACCATATAGATGGTGGAGGTTAGATATGAAGCCAGGTAACGTCAGACTGTACTTTTGTGCTGTCTCCTCTTGGGTAAAATTTGACCACATGGCTGGTTTCTCCTAGCAGTCGCTGTTTTGTGGTGCTGTAGCAGGCAATCGGTAAGGTCTACTTGGCTGATTCTGGGTCACAGGAGAGCAAAGGTAACCCACAAGAGAAGTATGGCCAAAAGAACTTTGGCCATACTTCTGTTTCAAGGTGACCGTGAAAATCCTTTGGTGTACAGAAGCTGCCAGCTGAATATTCAGATTCTCTAGAGCTACACAGCCACAATTTTTGGATGAAAATTAAAATAAAAACAAAGACCAAAAAGAAAAAACCCTCAGCGTTCTGGCACCATTATACCACTTTTCAAAGCAATAAAAAAAACAAGGGGGACGCACCATCCAAAACTTGAAAAAAAAAAGCTTTGGCTATAGATATACTTCAACCAATCACAAAACAAAAACTAGAGCCCAGGAATCTCTTTAAATCCCTTGCTAACTAAATATTGGCTCACACTTAAGGACTGATAATATGACATATTTTGCTCATAGCAGAGCTAAACCCTATTAGAACAGTAAGGTGTGATCGATTAGTGGTCGGAATGTCTATCTCCTCACCTGAAATCTTCTCATATCTCGTGGATTTCCAGCATTCTTCAGACAGTTCTGATTGCACTTTAGGAAGAATTTCAAGAAAAACCTGCAAAACAAATGTGACATCATTGTACTGGCTCCAAGTAAATGTGACGTCATTGTACTGCCTCCTAACAAATGTGATGTCATTGTACTGGCTCCAAGCAAATGTGACGTCATTGTACTGGCTCCTAACCAATGTGACGTTATTGTACTGGCTCCAAGCAAATGGGACGTCAGTGTACTGGCACCTAACATATGTGACGTCATTGTACTGGCTCCCAACAAATGTGACATCATTGTACTGGCTCCAAGCAAATGTGACGTCAGTGTACTGGCTCCTAACATATGTGATGTCATTGTACTGGCTCCTAACAAATGTGACGTCATTGTACTGGCTCCTAACAAATGTGACGTCATTGTACTGGCTCCCAACAAATGTGACGTCATTGTACTGGCTCCTAACGAATGTGACGTCATTGTACTGGCTTCTAACAAATGTGACGTCATTGCACTGGCTCCAAGCAAATGTGACATCATTGTACTGGCTCCAAGCAAATGTGACATCATTGTACTGGTTTTTAACAAATGTGACGTCATTGTACTGGCTCCAAGCAAATGTGACATCAGTGTACTGGCTCCTAACATATGTGATGTCATTGTACTGGCTCCTAACAAATGTGACATCATTGTACTGGCTCCAAGCAAATGTGACATCATTGTACTGGTTTTTAACAAATGTGACGTCATTGTACTGGCTCCAAGCAAATGTGACATCATTGTACTGGCTCCAAGCAAAATGTGACGTCAGTGTACTGGCTCCTAACATATGTGATGTCATTGTACTGGCTCCTAACAAATGTGACGTCATTGTACTGGCTCCTAACAAATGTGACATCATTGTACTGGCTCCTAACAAATGTGATGTCATTGTACTGGCTCCAAGCAAATGTGACATCATTGTACTGGCTCCAAGCAAATGTGACGTCATTGTACTGGCTTCTAACAAATGTGACGTCATTGCACTGGCTCCAAGCAAATGTGACATCATTGTACTGGCACCTAACAAATGTGATGTCATTGTACTGGCTCCTAACAAATGTGACGTCATTGTAGTGGCTCCTAACAAATGTGACGTCATTATACTGGCTCCAAGCAAATGTGACATCATTGTACTGGCACCTAACAAATGTGACGTCATTCTACTGGCTCCTAACAAATGTGACGTCATTGTACTGGCTCCAAGCAAATGTGACATCATTGTACTGGCACCTAACAAACGTGATGTCATTGTGCTGGCTCCTAACAAATGTGACGTCATTGTACTGGCTCCTAACAAATGTGACATCATTGTACTGGCTCCTAACAAATGTGATGTCATTGTACTGGCTCCAAGCAAATGTGACATCATTGTACTGGCTCCAAGCAAATGTGACGTCATTGTACTGGCTTCTAACAAATGTGACGTCATTGCACTGGCTCCAAGCAAATGTGACATCATTGTACTGGCACCTAACAAATGTGATGTCATTGTACTGGCTCCTAACAAATGTGACGTCATTGTAGTGGCTCCTAACAAATGTGACGTCATTATACTGGCTCCAAGCAAATGTGACATCATTGTACTGGCACCTAACAAATGTGACGTCATTCTACTGGCTCCTAACAAATGTGACGTCATTGTACTGGCTCCAAGCAAATGTGACATCATTGTACTGGCACCTAACAAACGTGATGTCATTGTGCTGGCTCCTAACAAATGTGACGTCATTGTACTGGCTCCTAACAAATGTGACATCATTGTACTGGCTCCTAACAAATGTGATGTCATTGTACTGGCTCCAAGCAAATGTGACATCATTGTACTGGCTCCAAGCAAATGTGACGTCATTGTACTGGCTCCTAACAAATGTGACGTCATTGTACTGGCTCCTAACAAATGTAATGTCATTGTACTGGCTCCTAACAAATGTGATGTCATTGTACTGGCACCTAACAAATGTGACGTCATTGTAGTGGCTCCTAACAAATGTGATGTCATTGTACTGGCACCTAACAAATGTGACGTCATTGTACTGGCTCCAAGCAAATGTGACATCATTGTACTGGCTCCTAACAAATGTGACGTCATTGTACTGGCTCCAAGCAAATGTGACGTCATTGTACTGGCTCCAAGCAAATGTGACGTCATTGTACTGGCTCCAAGCAAATGGGACGTCATTGTACTGGCTCCAAGCAAATGGGACGTCATTGTACTGGCTCCTAACAAATGTGACATGATTGTACTGGCCCCAAGCAAATGTGACATCATTGTACTGGCTCCTAACAAATGTGACGTCATTGTACTGGCTCTTAAGAAATGTGACGTCATTGTACTGGCTCCTAACAAATTTTATGTTATTGTACTGGCTCTTTATGGATCCTAGGCTGTGCGAGAGCAGTGAGACTTACCAATCTATAGATGTGGTGGCTTTTTTCCCTATTATTTTCACCTGGTGATCCTGCCAGTAACACAATTTTTTCCTAGGGTGACAACGCTCATCGTACTGTATTTATAGTCACCCTAGGACAGGAAGTGTGTTAGGACTACAGAACAACTCCCCATCTTCTCTTCTCCGTAACAAGTGGCGTTCTGTAGGCCACAAAGACACTAGAAACAATGATAACTGGTCCTTGAAAATATTAAAATGAACTACAGTAACCTTTGCTCCTGTGTTTTAATGAAGGAGAACATAATCCAACAAAACTCAGATCTCACCAACTTAGGAAGAGTTTATCTGTTTTTTTTTTGTTTTGTTTTTACAATTTCTTTTTTTTTTTTCATTCATTTTAAAT
>BLSH010552741.1:150560-168459 GCA_018402905.1 Glandirana rugosa | reverse complement strand
CACATCTACCTCATTGTCCAGTGGTGAGATGATTGGATGACATGTGGGGAGTGTGGAGGCCTTCTCATCCAACATCAGTGCCTGACCCTACAAATGGGCTTCTGGAAGAATGGTCAAACATTCCCATAGACACTCCTAAACCTTGTGGACAGCCTTCCCAGAAGAGTTGAAGCTGTTATAGCTGCAAAGGGTGGGCCAACTCAACATTGAACCCTACAGACTAAGACTGGGATGCCATTAAAGTTCATGTGCGTGTAAAGGCAGGCATCCCATTACACGCACATCAACTTTGCGTTCATTAGAACACATTTAGTATACAATTACCATTGGGTAGTGCGGAGTGTCATCGCATAGGACTTGTCACTCATAGAGGAGCATGAGAGGGAGGTTGCACAGGATTTTGTCAAGAAAATGCAAAACCATAGCATAGCATGCAATTTAAGTGCATACAACTGCGTACATTTGTAAAAAAAAAAATGGCCACTGGGTCAATATCCGCTCTGCGAGGTTCAGGAGACCCTTTATAAATAAACCAAGCTGACTTTTCAGCTTAATAAAACATGGCATTGGGAATTCACCGATTGATTTTACTTGTTGTCGGCGGTGGCTCTTTTCTTTCATCCCAGAGATAACAGATCTTTGACTTTTACCATGGCTGGGGATCTCCTATGGGACTGCAGCTATCACACGGCCCCTCACATAAAGAGCTGTCTATGTAGGAGCGGGCCAAGCGTCAGACTTGGAGGATCAGAGGATGGCACAAACTCAGGAAGAGGAACAGGCAAAGAACAGGAGCCAGACAAAGACGAGAGACAGACGAGATCCATTCCCAGAGGCTTCCCAGAGTCATGAAATATTTATAGTCCCGGGACGTGGCATTCTGTACTGGGCTGCGCTGCCTGAATTATACATGGGCTGCTGTGTACCCTCAAGGAGAAGCGCGGGCACAGCGGCACGCTGGCATATGGCGGCACACAAACACATATTGCGCAGCCAGGTACATATTTATACATTCTAGCTGAACTGTGAGCCAATGTTGATACACAAACAATGCAACCTATATCTCCACCTGGGTACCCATATGTCCCCGAACAATACCAGACGGTTAGAAGGCGGCACCATAGCAGAAATCTGAGGCAAATTGGAGAGCGGATCTTGTGTGCCAAGATTGTTTTTATGCAAATAGAAGATTGTACTGAGCAGCATTGTATTCTTAAAACAGAAAGTGTTTACATGTCGTCACTAACTTTACAAATCCTAAACTGCATGGGATATATTCCTCAAATTATCATAATGCAGATAAAAAATTCATTGCCTTTTGACCTTGTGGCCATTCGAGTATCCAAAGCTTCTGGTTTCTATTCCAGATACAACCTGGATATAGGGCCATTTATCCGACGGTACATCCAGAGCCTCCAGTTTATATAGCAGATACCTCCTAAATATAGAGCCATTTATCCAACTGTACATCCAGAGCCTCTGGTTTATAGACCAGATACATCCTTAATATAGAACCATTTATCCAACTGTCCACCCAGAGACTTCAGTTTATAGACCGGATACACCCTAAATATAAAACCACTTATACCACTGTCCATTCAGAGCCTCTGGTTTATAGACCAGATACATCCAAAATATAGAGCCATTTATCAAACTGTCCATCCAGAGCCTCTGGTTTATAGACCGGATGCATCCTAAATATAGAACCATTTATCCAACTGTCCATCCAGAGCCTCTGGTTTATAGACAGGATGCATCCTAAATATAGAATCATTTATCCAACTGTCCATCCAGAGCCTCTGGTTTATAGACCGGATACATTCTAAATATAGAACCATTTATCCAACTGTCCATCCAGAGCCTTCGGTTTATAGACCGGACACATCCTAAATATAGAGCCATTTATCCAACTGTCCACGCACAGCCTCTGGTTTATAGACCGGATACATCCTAAATATAGAATCATTTATCCAACTGTCCATCCAGAGCCTTCGGTTTATAGACCGGATACATCCTAAATATAGAGCTATTTATCCAACTGTCCATCCAGAGCATGGTATTGAAAAGAGCAGGAGGGGGAGGTGTTCTGTAGTCCTGGCAAAATTTAAGTCCTAGGGTGACAACACGGCCCCTTCATGGATACAGTATGGTAAATGAGCATTTTCACCCTAGGACAGGATTTGTGTTACTAGCAAGATCACGAAGTGTAACTAAATGTGAAAAGCCTACAAAAAAATAATGTAGCCACATATCAGAGGACTGTAAAATATTACATTTTTTGCTCTTGGGTTAAAAAGTGCATTGACAATAAAAATGAAGGTGCATTTAATAGCCTAGTAAAGAGTCTAGAGGAATAATGTTGATATATTCATGAATAATCCATATATATTCATTAGTCATTTTTGTCTTGCAAATAAACATTTAATATGTGACAGAGCCAGAGGAGTCCCAGAGGCATACTCTGCCCCGAGCTCCATCACCAATCTTGTCTCCAAATATCACCCAAACCGTCCTCTCCGTTCCTCCCAAGACCTCCTGCTCTCAAGCTCCCTTGTCTCCTCCTCCCATGCTCTTCTCCAGGAATTCTCCAGAGCCTCTCCCATCCTCTGGAACTTTCTACCTCAACCTGTCCGACTATCTCCTACTCTTGCTACCTTCAGGCAATCCCTGAAAACTCATTTCTTCAGGGAAGCCTATCACACCTCCAACTAATCTTCTACCACTTCCATCAGCTCATTCCCCACAGTTAAAACCTTTTGTATTACCTGCCCTATCCTATTGGATTGTAAGCTCTTCTGAGCAGGGCCCTCTTAATCCTCTAGTATTTTATTGTATTGTCTCCCTTTTATATTGTAAAGCGCTGCGTAAACTGTTGGTGCTATATAAATCCTGTATTATAATAATAATAATAATAATAATAATAATAAGGGTTATGTAAGAAGGCAGCAAATTATGCTTGCTTTTCAGCTCCCTGTATCTGACTGAAACCATTTACTAAACCATCTGATATTGACCTGACTCAGAACATAGCATATGCTATTTATTTTATTCAATAATTTGTATTTTTTTTTTAGTCTTGACCTTACCAAATAAATACACAAAATATGTACAAAACCACTGCAAATCCCTTTAAAACACACAATAATGCACAGATGTGATCAGGATTGTATGAACCAACCAACCCCAAGGATCCATACTATGATTCCTGGCTGCTCATTGCTTGCTCTTACAGCAAAAACTTAATTTGATTGGCTAGTCTCATTTATGTTAAACCTATACTAAACTAAAAAATCTATTCAAGTATACTGTATATTCTCTTTTATTGCTGGCGGCCTCCTCCAAATCTCCAAATAATTAAAGCATGTCCAAACCAAAGAACAATATATTGCAGCTTACCAGTCCTTAGAAAAGGTGGCTGGATTCGTTTTCCTTTTCACTTTCTTTTCTTTATTGTCCATTGGTGATCCTGCCAGTAACGCACATCCTTTCCTAGGGTGGCAACACTCACTGAGATTAGGGTTGCCACATCACCCCTTTAATCCAGAACACATATGAATTACACAGGTTGTTCTGTGGCTGATTAAGGTGGTAATTAAATTCACTTAGTGCCTCATCTGCATTAAAGTAGCCTCAGAACAACAACCTGTGTAATTCATACATGTCCTGGATTAAAGGGATGATGTTGCAACCCTAATCTCAGTGAGTGTCACAGATCATGGCTCTGAAGTTTTAATAAAAGTGAATCATCCACCCAAATTGAAAAATAACAATGCCATTTTGTATATTTGATAGCCACCTAGTGAATAATGTTTTATTAGATTATTGTTGTAATGAGTGAAGTGTTGCATGTCAAAGACCTATTATGTAGATGTCAAGTTCTCGCTAAAGTTTATTTATAGACAAATATTATATTGTTTTTTACATTTCTGGCCAAAGTAAGGCAAATTCCCATCTTAAACAGTTGCCACCTGAACAGTTGTCCTCATCTCTTGTACTTATGACAGCTCTAACATTTCGGACATGGCCACCAATAAAAATAGAGGGGAGAATCTCCCCTGTAGTAACATGGACTAAAAAAAACCTGACAGAGGTCCTAAATCCACTCTCTCTAAACTGCGGCTTCTCAACCAGGGTTCTATGGAAGCCTAAGGTTCCTCCAGAGGTTGCTAGGGGTTCCTTGGGCAATGAACAATTTCTACCTCTCAGATAAATTCCCAATGACACCATTGATCTTTTTAGTTATCTGTAAGGCCCCTTTCACACTGGAGCGGTATTACAGCGGTAAAGCGCTAAAATTACCGCTGTAACAACGCTCTAAATATCATTTTCATGCATCTCTATGGATGCTTTCAGACTGAAGCGTTGCGCTAGCGCAGCGCTTCAGAAAATCATGCAAGCATGATTTTTCAGGAATGTGGGGAGCGGTGTATTCACCGCTCCTCCACCGCTCCTGCCATTAAATTCAATGGGCAGCGCTCCCGTAGCGGCTGTACACCGCTCCGGGAGCGCCGGCACTTTTAACCCCTGTTTAACCCGTTGTGGGGGGGTTAAAAGTGCCCCGCACCCGCCTGCATAGCGGCGCCGTAGCGCCTCTATAACAGCGCTAAATCCCCGCTGAGACTAGCGGGGATTTACCGCTACCGCCCGCCAGCCCCAGTGTGAAAGGGGCCTTAGGGGGTAATTCTTCCCAATGACCACAAGTGTAAGGAGCATTCTTCCCATTGACCACAAGTGTAAGGAGCATTCTTCCCATTGACCACAAGTGTAAGGAGCATTCTTCCCATTGACCACAAGTGTAAGGAGCATTCTTCCCACTGACCATCAAACTAATATATCATTAGTTGTAGATATGGTCATTTTTGTAGAGGTTCCCTGAGACCAGAAAAGTATTGAAGGTGTTGAAAAGGTTGAGAAAGGCTTCTCTAAACAGTTAAATGGTTACAAAGTAACTATGTAACCATTCTCAACTAGGGTTCTATGGGATCGTAGAGGTTTCTATTTCCTTGATCCATGGTCTGAGGCTGGTTGACCTCCTGATGGCATCTGCATAGTTCTGGGGCCAGCACCATTTGGTATAGCCTAAAGCATGACACACTGGGGGAGATTTAGTAACACCAGAGCACTCAGAATCTGGTACAGCTGTGTATGGTAGCCAATCAGCTTCAACTTGTTCAATTAAGCTTTTGGCAATAAAACCTAAAGCTGATTGGTTTCTATGCACAGTTGTACCAAATTTTGCACTTTCCAGTTTTAGTAAATAATTCCAATATATCTTTTAAGCTGTATGTAAGGGTGGCATTCTGACCACCAATGTAAGGAGGGTATTCTTCCCAATGACTACCAATGTGAGAAGCATTTTTCCTACTGGCTGAACTGGTTTTTGCAGGGGTTACCTGAGAGCTGAAAATCATTGTAAGTGTTCCTCTAGGGTAAAAATATTGAGAAAGCGTGCTCTAAACTACAAAGTGTTGCATTTTCATATATTGTAAGTGGTGGCATACAGGGAATCATTAGGACTTAAACACAATTATGCAGACCCAATCAAGAGGCTCAGTCGTGTTTTGGTCAATAATTTAAATGATGAAGATGCATGATGTATAGCAGGGGTCTGCAAACTTGCCTAACAAAGGGCCAGTTTATTGTGCTTCAGACTTTAGAGGGGCCAGACTGGGGCCAATTGGAGTAGAAAATGTCCCAGCATCAGTGGGAGTAGACAATATCCCATCTTTGATATTAGGGAAATTATTAGTGCCCCATCATTGGTGTCAGTGGGAGGAAAAGTGCCCCATCATTGGTGTCAGTGGGAGAAATAGTGCCCCATCCTTGGTGTCAGTGGGAGGAATAGTGCCCCATCCTTGGTGTCAGTGGTAAAAATAGTGCCCCATCCTTGGTGTCAGTGGGAGGAATAGTGCCCCATCCTTGGTGTCAGTGGGAGGAATAGTGCCCCATCCTTGGTGTCAGTGGAAGGAATAGTGCCCCATCCTTGGTGTCAGTGGAAGGAATAGTGCCCCATCCTTGGTGTCAGTGGGAGGAAAAGTGTCACATCATTGATATCAGTGGAAAGAATAGTGCCACAATGTTGGTGTCTGTGGCAGGAATAGTGCATTTTGTCAGTGGGAGGAATAGTGCCCCAAGGGTCAGTTAAAGGCAAGCAATGGGCCACAGTTTGGAGACCACTGATCTAAGGCCTGATTCACACCTCTGGCATTTTTAGTGCTTTTTGCATTTTGCAGATTTGCACATCAGCACGTGTTCCATAGGAAACCATGTTAAATGAACTGTAGTGAAAATCTGCAAAATGCAGAAAAAATGCATAGGTGTGAATCCAGCCTTAGTGCTTTTTGCATTTTGCAGATTTGCACTACAGAACATGTTCCATAGGAAACCATGCTATATGGACTGCAGTGCAATCTGCAAGATGCAAAAAGCACCAAAAATGCATCGGTGTGAATCAGGCCTAAAGGACTGTAATTGTAGACGTGGTGTTTACCGCTCTCGCAGAGGCTCTGATAGCCTCCTGGGATTTTCAAGCATTATGATCTCTACAGATTACAGAGAACACTGAGGGGAAAAAAAATCACCTTGCTTGTTCAACCCAGAGACTCAGGCTGCTACATCTAACCATAAACCCAGACATGGCTAGACTTCTTCAAACTGATCTCAGCTGTTCCAATAATAGTTCTTTACAGCAGTGCTGGGTGAAAAGTCACCTCTGAAATCCAAGCATACCAAAACTTGAAGATAGCAGCAGAAGACCACCCAAGAGCCCCTTCTGTTCACTGAGATCAGGAGGTAACATGGCTACTGGATCACCAAAAACTGGGCAAATGAACATCGTAAATGAAGTTACGTACGCTGACAAATCTCAATGCCAACTGAGAAAAACAGACGTTAGGGTCAGATTCTGGTGTAAACAGTAGGAATCCATTGACCAATCGTGTCTGATGTCAATGGCTAAAGCTGCTGGGAGTGTACTGCCAGTACAGGGGAATCTGCCATGATGGTTACACTCTACAGAGGTTAACACACTGTATGGTCAAAATATTGTGAGCATCTGACCATCTTTTGAATATTCCATTCCAGAACCATGGACAATATGTAGGTGACCACCAACCCCACTCCACTTCCTTTGAGGTTATGACAACCTCCGCTCGTCTGGAAAGGCTTTCCACAATATTTTGGAGGGTGTGTGTGGGAATTTGTGCTCATTCATTGAGAAGAACATTTGTGAGGTCGGGAACTGATGTCGGATGAGAGGAACTGGTTTGCAATCAGCGTTCTAATTCATACCAAAGGTGTTCAGTTGAGTTGAGGTCAGACCACTCGAGTTCCTCAACACCAAACCATGTCTTTATGGGGTTGGCTTTGCACACAGGTGTACAGTCCTGAAGGAACAAAAAAAGAGCCTTCACCAAACTGTTACCACAAGGTTGGAAGTGCACAACTGTCTCAAACCCTGGTACCCAACCTGCGGCCCTTTGGTGTTTTGTGCGGCCTTTGGACCTCAGCAGTCTTTAGTGGGAACATTAATTAGGGTAATAGCATTTATCTCTACTGGCCTTGTAACGTTCCCAGTTTAGTATTGTCTTCTGCAGCATATCCCCAGACAACAATGTATCCTGTCCTCACTCACTCTGACCCTCATTTCCTCTATTAGGTCTGCAGTCTCTGACAGTCTTGTCAAGGATTACATATATTGAACATTATGTGTGGCACTTTGGTGATATCAGGGGCTGCTTTTGATGCCCCCGACCCACTAGACGACCCATCATCAGAACGTAGCAGCATTACTATGAACATGATCCTAAGCCTTTTCTGTCTCCTTGAGATGCATTGGAGTGAGACTATCAGGCCATTCCATGTTTGGATGAGCATCCCTATCCCTGCTGAGGGTTATGTTCCTGCCACCACCAGTACCTAGCCTGTTAGACCCCTAGACTGAAAAGCTAGGGGTCCACGATTTCTGGTGAGTGGGGCTACATGTGGGGGCTGTCACCAACCACAGGTGGATAGTTTTGGAGCACTGTTGTCACTCTTCAAGCACTTCAGTCACTTTATATCTTTTTGAATTTCTTGTCACTAAATGTTGCACTTTTTTTGCACTCAAAATGGACTGTTAATTAGATTGCTGATATTGAATTGTCATTGCAATAAGGACTTATTTAGTCTATGCTGGGTTATAATATGTTTTATGTCTATTTTAGATCACAACCAGGGGAGGGCTGGCAGCCGTAGGCCTGGGGGGCAAGTCCAGTCAAGTGGCCCATTGAACCACCGAATCAGCTCACCATCCATGCCCACCCAATGGGCCTAGCGGGATCAATGGTAGGGCAGGCCCTGGGCGCCCCCCCCCCCCCCTTTGCCTGCAGTTAGTTGGTGGCTGCGCCCCTGGGCCCTATTTCCTTCCTCCACAAGAAAAAAAAAAGTGTGAGTGGGCAGCAGCCATTGGCCATTTTAAATGTAAGTTAGGGTGGCCTGGGGGGCAATTGCCACCCTACCCCCTGGGCCAGCCCTCCCCTCATCACAACATCACAGCTCACAGATTATTGTGGACACATTATAAGGAGGGTAGGCGCAGCTTTTACTGTATTCCACATATACAGTATATTATTATTTTTAAGAGTGACTTCCAGCATCCAAAACGGAGATCTCCCTTTACATGCACCGTGCAAAAAAAAAAAAGATATAAATAGAAAAAAGTCTGTGTCTTCATATAATAAACACTTCCCACAGTGATCCCCTCTGAGAAAGTCATGTGGGTGTAATGAAACGTGTTTGGGGCGGAGCTTGGATGACCTAATCTCATACACCCACATAACCCACGTAATGTATGCATATCGCCTTTATTTTTAACTGGTAGACCACATGCACGACTGTTGCCAAAGTACAGTAGGTTTAAAAATTTCTAGGAGTTTTATCTGAGGCTTTAGCAGAGTCTCAACTGAGGAGGCGGTATAGGGGGACAAGGTGCCACGGAAGGCCAGGGGATTAGGGTACATAAAATCTCTGTTTTCCAATTTTCACATCTGGTTAGTGGGTACACCTACCCCGTATCCCTACAAAAGTGTATATGGTCAGCAACAACAACCTGTTACACTGTGCCCTTTAAATTATTCTCAGTTGGTATCAATGAGTTGAATGCATCACATGCGCCAATACAACAGGGGGACCAAAAGCCATCTATGATGGCCACTCGCACGCTCATTGGTGTAAAACCACAACTGGTATGTCATAATATTGATTACAGTTTAACATTTCCACTATATCAAAAAAAAGAACACTCAAACCAAATCAGTGCAATAGTCTCACTTCCAACAATCATATATAAAAAAGTATACAATCACATATGTATTATTATTATTATTAGTGACATCCAGCGTCCAAAATCTCTCTTTATGTACACTAGCATCATACACATAAAAAAATATATAAATAAAAAAGTCTCTCTTTCTCTGTTTTCATATAATAAACACTTCCCACAGGGATCCCCCTTGAGGAAGTCACAGGAACGTGACGAAACGCATTGAGACAGAGCCTGGGTGAGGTCATTATGTACATCTCCCTTTATGTGCACCAGTACCAAACAAATAAAAATATATAAATAAATAAAAAATCTCTCTCTGTGGCTTCATATAAAAAATACTTCCCGCAAGGATCCCCCTGAGGAAGTCACATGTGCGTGACAAATTGCACTAAGCTAGAGCTTGGGTGACGTTATTATGTACATCTCTTTTTATGTGCACCAACACCAAACATATGAAGAAATATAAATTAAAACAATTCTCTCTCTGTGTCTTCATATAATAAACACTTCCGCATGGATTCCCACTGAGGAAGTCACAGGAACGTGACGAAACGCATTGAGACAGAGCCTGGGTGAGGTCATTATGTACATCTCCCTTTATGTGCACCAGTACCAAACAAATAAAAATATATAAATAAATAAAAAATCTCTCTCTGTGGCTTCATATAAAAAATACTTCCCGCAAGGATCCCCCTGAGGAAGTCACATGTGCGTGACAAATTGCACTAAGCTAGAGCTTGGGTGACGTTATTATGTACATCTCTTTTTATGTGCACCAACACCAAACATATGAAGAAATATAAATTAAAACAATTCTCTCTCTGTGTCTTCATATAATAAACACTTCCGCATGGATTCCCACTGAGGAAGTCACAGGAACGTGACGAAACGCATTGAGACAGAGCCTGGGTGAGGTCATTATGTACATCTCCCTTTATGTGCACCAGTACCAAACAAATAAAAATATATAAATAAATAAAAAATCTCTCTCTGTGGCTTCATATAAAAAATACTTCCCGCAAGGATCCCCCTGAGGAAGTCACATGTGTGTGACAAATTGCACTGAGCTAGAGCTTGGGTGACGTTATTATGTACATCTCTTTTTATGTGCACCAACACCAAAAATATGAAGAAATATAAATTAAAACAAATCTCTCTCTGTGTCTTCATATAATAAACACTTCCGCATGGATTCCCACTGAGGAAGTCACGTGAACGTGACGAAACGTGTTGGGGTGGAACTTGGGTGACGTCATCAAGTGCATGCGAACCGGGGTGTGATGAAATAGCTTGTATGTATATTGGATGTCAATATTATTGCTGTGTACTGTATTGAGGCACCTGATCTCTTCTGTGCACTGGGTTTAAGTGCACTAGATAATGTGAGTGTATATCTATCAAGAATTGGTTTTCACAAAAGGTTGTAAATGATAAAACAGTAGAAGTTTTCTGTTGTTGTTTCTGCCCAGGGAGCTGGAGAGGATAAAAGGAGCACTTGTCTGGGGATTGGAGCTTGGGGGACCCCTTAGAGAGGAACTATGCGCTTTGTGACCTACTATAGTACATAGGTTGGTCATGGTTAAAAGGTGAGAGGACACCCAGTGGGGAGCATAAAAATGGCGGAAAGTGGTGAAGCACTTCAGTGATTGCGGAGCACAAGACACAGTGCAAAGTGTTTGTAATATGAAGATACAGAGAGCTACTTATATAGTGTAAATGTTTAAAATGTAATCAATATTATGAAAGGTAACCACATACCAGTTGTAATTTTACACCAATGAGCTTGTAAGTGGCCATCATAGATGGGTTTTGGTTTCCCTGTTATGATGCCTTCAACCCATTGATGCCAATTGAGCATCTTGCAAAGGTCACAGTGTACTTGGGTGCTCCTCAATCACTACAGTGATTGAGGAGCACAAGACACAGTGGGAGTTGTTTATTATAAGAAGACAGAGAGATAGACTTATATAGTGTGCAAAGGGTGGGCCAACTTAATATTGAACCCTTCGGACTAAGACTGGGATGCCATTAAAGTTCATCTGCGTGTAAAGGCAGGCGCCCCAATACTTTTGGCAATAAGGTGTATGTACTCCATGTCCACTCACTGCTCCACATACTGATTAAAAATTATGAAATACTGTGTAACCTAATAATGAAAGGGTTGCTCAAACAGCAAAAGTTGAGGATGGCATCCCAATACTTTTGGCAATATAGTGTATATTATTATTAACAGTGACTTCCAGCATCCAAAACACAAATCTCCCTTTACGTGCACCAGCACCAAACAAGTAAAAAAATCTAAATAAAAAAGTCTCTCATCCTGTCTTCGTATAATAAACACTTCCTGCAGAATTCCAACTGAGGAAATCACGTAGATGTGACGAAATGCAATTAGGTGGAGCTTGGGTGACGTCATCACGTACATGCAGACCAGGAAGTGATGAGATAGCTTGTATGTATGCCGGCTGCCAATGCTTTTGCTGCATACTGTATTGAGGCACCTAATCTCTTATATGCGCTGGGTTTAAGTGCACTAGATAATGTGAGTGTATATCGATCAAGAATTGGTTTTCGTAAAAGGTTGTAAACGATAAAACAGTAGTAGTGTTCTGTTCTTGTTTCTGCTCAGGGAGCTGCAAAGGATAAAAGGAGCACTTGTCTGGGGATTGGAGCTTGGAGGACCCCTCAGAGGGGCCCTATGCGCTTTGTGACCTACTATAGTATATACAGCATCTCACAAAAGTAAGTACACCCCGCACATTTTTGTAAATATTTTATTATATCTTTTCATGTGACAACACTGAAGAAATAACAATTTGCTACAACTCAACACACAGCCATTAATGTCTAAACCTCTGGCAACAAAAGTGAGTACACCCCTATGTGAAAATGTCCAAATTGGGCCCAAAGTATCAATATTTTGTGCGGCCACCATTATTTTCCAGCAGTGCCTTAACCCTCTTGGGCATGGAGTTCACCAGAGCTTCACAGGTTGCCACTGGAGTCCTCTTCCACTCCTCCATGACGACATCACAGAGCTGGTGGATGTTAGAGACCTTGCGCTCCTCCACCTTCCGTTTGAGGATGCTTCAGAGAACCTCAATAGGGTTTAGGTCTGGAGACATGCTTGGCCACTCCATCACCTTTACCCTCAGCTTCTTTAGCAAGGCAGTGGTCATCTTGGAGGTGCGTTTGGGGTCATTGTCATGTTGGAATGCTGCCCTGCGGCCCAATCTCCGAAGGGAGGGGATAATGCTCTGCTTCAGTATGTCACAGTACATGTTGGCATTCATGGTTCCCTCAATGAACTGTAGCCCCCCAGTGCTGGCAGCACTCATGCAGCCCCAGACCATGACACTCCCACCACCATGCTTGACTGTAGGCAAGACACACTTGTCTTTGTGCTCCTCACCTCGTGGCCGCCACACACGCTTGGCACCATCTGAACCAAATACGTTTATCTTGGTCTGCTCTGCTTCAGTATGTCACAGTACATACTGTAGGTTGGTCGTGGTTAAAAGGTGAGAGAGGACACCCAGTGGGGAGCATAAAAATGGCGCAAAGTGGTGAAGCACTACAGTGATTGTGGAGCACAAGACGCAGTGGGAAGTATTTATAATCTGAAGATACAGAGAGCTACTTATATTGTGTAAATGTAAAACTATAGTCAATATTATGAAAGGTAACATACCGGTTGTAATTTTACACCAATGAGCTTGCAAGTGGCCATCATAGATGGGTTTTGGTTCCCTTGTTGTGATGCCTTCAACCCATTGATGCCAACTGAGCATCACGCAAAGGTCACAGTGTACTTGGGTACTTGGGTGTTGTTGCTGACCATATACACTTGTCTAGGGGTACCGGGTAGGGTGTAACTTAGTGACCACTAACCAGATGTGAAAGTTGGCAAACAGAGACGGGAGCTTGCCGTACCCTAGACCCCTGGCCTCCAATGGAACCCCCCCCCCCCCAAACCGCCTCCTCAGCTGAGACTCTGCCTTCAACCCATTGATGCCAATTGAGCATCACGCAAAGGTCACAGTGTACTTGGGTGTTGTTGCTGACCATATACACTTGTCTAGGGGTACCGGGTAGGGTGTACCTAAGTGACCACTAACCAGATGTGAAAGTTGGCAAACAGAGACGGGAGCTTGCCATACCCTAGACCCCTGGCCTCCAATGGAACGTCGCCCCCCTTATACCGCCTCCTCAGCTGAGACTCTGCCTTCAACCCATTGATGCCAATTGAGCATCATCACGCAAAGGTCACAGTGTACTTGGGTGTTGTTGCTGACCATATACACTTGTCTAGGGGTACCGGGTAGGGTGTACCTAAGTGACCACTAACCAGATGTGAAAGTTGGCAAACAGAGACGGGAGCTTACCGTACCCTAGACCCCTGGCCTCCAATGGAACGTCGCCCCCAAACCGCCTCCTCAGCTGAGACTCTGCCTTCAACCCATTGATGCCAATTGAGCATCACGCAAAGGTCACAGTGTACTTGGGTGTTGTTGCTGACCATATACACTTGTCTAGGGGTACCGGGTAGGGTGTAACTTAGTGACCACTAACCAGATGTGAAAGTTGGCAAACAGAGACGGGAGCTTGCCGTACCCTAGACCCCTGGCCTCCAATGGAACGTCGCGCCCCTTATACCGCCTCCTTAGCTGAGACTCTGCGTGATGCTCAATTGGCATCAATGGGTTGAAGGCAAAGGTCACAGTGTACTTGGGTGACCACTTGTCTAGGGGTACTGGGTAGGGTGTACCTAGTGACCACTAACCAGATGTGAAAGTTGGCAAACAGAGATGGGGGCTTGCCGTACCCTAGACCCCTGGCCTCCAATGGAACGTCGCCCCCCCTATACCGCCTCCTCAGCTGAGAGACTGCCTTCAACCCATTGATGCAATTGAGCATCACGCAAAGGTCACAGTGTACTTGGGTGTTGTTGCTGACCATATACACTTGTCTAGGGGTACTGGGTAGGGTGTACCTAAGTGACCACTAACCAGATGTGAAAGTTGGCAAACAGAGACGGGAGCTTGCTGTACCCTAGACCCCTGGCCTCCAATGGAACGTCGCGCCCCTTATACCGCCTCCTCAGCTGAGACTCTGCGTGATGCTCAATTGGCATCAATGGGTTGAAGGCAAAGGTCACAGTGTACTTGGGTGTTGTTGCTGACATATACACTTGTCTAGGGGTACTGGGTAGGGTGTACTTAAGTGACCACTAACCAGATGTGAAAGTTGGCAAACAGAAATGGGAGCTTGCCGTACCCTAGACCCCTGGCCTCCAATGGAACGTCGCCCCCCCCCCCCTAAACCGCCTCCTCAGCTGAGACTCTGCGTGATGCTCAATTGACATCAATGGGTTGAAGGCAAAGGTCACAGTGTACTTGGGTGACCACTTGTCTAGGGGTACTGGGTAGGGTGTACCTAAGTGACCACTAAGCAGATGTGAAAGTTGGCAAACAGAGATGGGGGCTTGCCATACCCTAGACCCCTGGCCTCCAATGGAACGTCGCCCCTCCCTATACCGCCTCCTCAGCTGAGACTCTGCGTGATGCTCAATTGGCATCAATGGGTTGAAGGCAAAGGTCACAGTGTACTTGGGTGACCACTTGTCTAGGGGTACCGGGTAGGGTGTAACTTAGTGACCACTAACCAGATGTGAAAGTTGGCAAACAGAGACGGGAGCTTGCCGTACCCTAGACCCCTTGCCTCCAATGGAACGTCGCCCCCCTATACCACCTCCTCAGCTGAGACTCTGCTCGAGCCTCGGATAAAACTCCCAGCGACTTTTTCACCTACTTAGGCAGCAGTCGTGCATATGGTCTGCCAGTTAAAAATAAAGACAATACGCATAAATTAGCATCCATAATGCTCCACTCTTCCCATTAAATATGCAAATTCCCCCAGACATTACAGAACACCTTCTGTTCAGAGTGAATAAATTTGAATTTGCAATTAGAATAATCTTGTATAATTAATGAAAAGCGTCAATTTTGGCTCATAAGTAATTTGATTATCATGTTGATAGGGCACTTATCAAGCTCTCTAAACCACTGGGGCTGGGCTGCCAGGAGAGGGGACTAGAGGAGGTGGGGGGGGGGAGACATGGAGAGACCACCCGGGGGGCCTGTGGGGGTCCGGGGGCAGCGGGTGACAATGCCGCACAAGGGGACAGGCTGGCAATGGGTCCAATATTGGTGAGCGCCATTGTCAGTATGAGCATCGGTTTGTTGCAGTTATATTATATTTATTCCCGAAACACCATAAAATGTGTGAATTTATGGTCTACACCTCCTAATAATTACCAGAACCCCGAATATTTGTACATTTATTACCCGTGCCCATGTGCCCATTACAATATGTCAATATAGAAAATATTTTACCATGGTGCCCAAAGCATATTTATCACAACTATAATGTCCTGTAATCGACGCTTTATTTCACTACACTCTAAAATATAAAAATTCACATTTAAAAAAATGTCTTCCAAAAATTATTTTATCTAAGCAATTCATAGACAAAATGTGACCCCCCCCCACAAAAAAAAAAAAAAAAAACAGCATGTCTTCTACTTTAAATCAGTGTTAAAAAAAAATATAATGTTACTGTAGTTAGGAAGCATACATTTTATTTTATCATTCATCCCAATTGAAATGACACTAAAATTATGATTACAAAGCATTGAAAAGTTAATTTACAAATTAAATAAAGTTTTTTTTCTCCCCCAAATTTACACTTTTTCAACGCAACTCAAAAAAAAAAAAAAAAAACTGGCAAAACAAATGAAAAAAAAAAAAAGAATGGTTAGAAAAACTGAACTATTTATTACAAAACGGAAATATTTATTATGTTTCTGCCTTTTTTTTTCATTTTTTCAATCATTATTTTCATGCTTTTTTATTTCTATTTGTCTAACAATTATGTTCCTGATGATTTTATTTATTTCTATCTTATTAATCGTTATTTTCCTGTTGATTTTTTTATTTCTATATTTTAACCATTATTTTCCTGTTGACTTTTTTGTGTTTTTCTAACCATTATTTTTTTGCTATTTATTTATTCATTCTTTTATTTGTTTATTATTTTTGTTTTTTTCTAACCATTATTTTCTTGTTGACTTTTTTTGTGTTTTTCTAACCATTATTTTGTGCTATTTATTTATTCATTCATTCATTTGTTTATTTTTTTATAACCATTATGTTCCTGCTGATTTTTTTTTTATTATTTCTCTTTTTTAACCATTAGTTTTCTGTTTATTTTTTTTTTTTCCCTAACCGTTATTTTTTTGCTTGTATTTTTCTGACCATTATGTTCCTGCTGATTTTAATTTTCTTTGTTTTTTTTTAAACCATTCATTTCCTGCTGATTTTTAAGGGGAGAAGGGGAAGAAGGAGTTATTTAGAGCCAACTATGGTAAGTTAAGGGTTAATAAAGGGTCAAATAGGAACAAATTGTATTTTGAAAAAAGTTTTTTTAGGTACAAAGAGGTACAAAGCTCATCCTTCTGACCTGCAGATGCATGAAACAGAGTAGATACAATAATAATAGTGATACTTTGTATCTCTACATCTCACATCATAAACAATGTCACTTTGTATCTCTATAGCTCAGCTTTGTTTATAAACACTGTTTCATTTTTTACAGCAGCTGCTGGTTATTAAAGGAAGAGTAATTATTATTTTGCACCTCCGTGTTCGGCAATCCTGCTGCTGAAAGTCCTGACTATTCTAGGGACCAATCCCAATGTCTCATTAATGTCTTCTCTAGGGAGAAGGGTCTTCCACAAAGAGGGGGAAACCTCAATAACCCATGGGGTGCCACCTCAACAACGCACCTAGCTGACTGGGATACCCATAGGAATTCTGATCCTTGAGCCCTAGGGTTGCCACCTTTCCTTCGAGCCAAACCCCAACACTTTAGTGGCCTGGGATACCTTTGGGTGCTCCAAGCAGAGTAGTAATGCGGCGTGTATAACGTGCCGCAGCGAACAGTGGGTGTGGCCAAATTGCTCTTGCTGACATCATCACCGTTCCCCCCCAGTGATGCCGAACCTGCCCACCCAGACTGCCGCCCGCAGCTCCCAGGAGCCACAGCCCAGTCTGAATAATGATGATATGATTCAAAACCCGGACTGTCCGGGTGAATCCTGGACAGGTGGCAACCCTATTGGGCCCCCCTGAAACCTCCTGGACCTTACCCTGTTCTCTGCTCAAGAGCTGGGGCTGCTTCTGGAACCCAACTGTCCCTAATCAGAACTTCCCACCCATGGGCCCCTTGATGGCTCAGGTTGTGCTCTTTATAGTACATGGGGGTCTCAAAACATCCGGTGAAATCTCGCAGGAATTTTGTGACAAAAGTTACCCTGGCTCCCCCAAGATGGTGCCCGGGGCCCATAGCTGAGGACACATTATGCTATAATTTCTCCTAGTGTTTATAGTAAGCAGCGGCCAGGTGACCACTGTTAAGGTGAATATGCCAAATTGCGCACCCCCATACCCCCCCTCCCCAAAAAATGTATGATTATGTGTAAGCAAACCCCCCCCTCAAAAAATCAAATCTGCATGCCCCAACGGTGGACAGGTC
>BLSH010552741.1:118184-128928 GCA_018402905.1 Glandirana rugosa | reverse complement strand
TGAAGTGGCCATCGCAGTCACCAGACTTAAATCCGATTGAGAACCTCTGGTGGGACTTAAAGAAAGCAGTTGCAGTGCGCAAGCCTAAGAATGTGACTGAACTGGAGGCTTTTGCCCATGATGAATGGGCAAAGATACCCGTAGATCGCTGCAAGACGCTTGTGTCAAGCTATGCTTCACGTTTAAAAGCTGTTATAACTGTAAAAGGATGTTGTACTAAGTACTAAGATTGAATGTCACTTGGGGGTTGAATAAAACTGATAATGATGTGAGCTCAGAAAAGACATTTGTGGTTATTTCATTATAAATGTTATGTTATATTTGTCTGACCTACACGTGCCTCTTTGATTTAATTGTAAGCAGGATGACTGAATGATCATAATCAATGTCAAACCGACCAAAACAATCAATTTCAGTGGGGGTTGAATAATTTTGAACACAACTGTATGGACCTCATCCCCGGGTTGTCGAAAGCATTTAAGGAAAAATAAATGGAAATGGTTCCTGGGTAGAGTTGAGCGAACACGAACTGTAAAGTTCGGGTCTGTGCTGAACTTTCAGGTGTCCGTGTACCGAACCCGAACGTTTGAGAAAAACGTTCGGGTTCGGGTTCTGGTAGTTGATCACACATGTTGAATAGCTTCAGGGTAGCCAATCAACAAGCGTTTCACTGGTTTTCCCTAGAAGCCTTCACAGCCATGCCTACTAATGGCATGGCTGTGATTGGCCAGTGCATCATGTGACCCAGCCTCTATATGGAGTCACAGTGCTGCATGTCACATGCTCTCGGGTTAGTGTAGGGAGAGGATGCTGCCGGCGCTGTGAGGGACAGATTGCAGTGATAATAACTAGGTAGAGATTACTAATACTGCTTTGAGGGACAGATTGTAGATCTATAACATCTCATCCTGCATTACAGAACGATCTGATTACAGAACGATCTCTCATCCTGCATTACAGAACGATCTGATGCTGGACTAGGTAGAGATTACTACTGCTTTGAGGGACAGATTGCAGATCTAATAACATCTCCCATTTCTCTTCCTTTTGCAGCCCTCTAGCACTTTCCAGGGACTTTTTTACAGTCTTTTTTGTGCTGAAAAGATTGGGTCCCCATTGACATCAATGGGGTCCGGGGTAAAGTTCGGATAACGTTCGGTACCGAACCCGAACGTTTCTGCGAAGTTTGTCCGAACCCACCTAGCCCGAACATCCAGGTGTTCGCTCAACTCTATTCCTGGGGAATCGGGGGAGTGCAGGCACGTATGTTCAAAAGCTATTTTCTGGAATAGATAAGTAAAGGTATGTCTGAGAAAGATTATTCAATGGCGTAGCTGAACATAACAAAAAAATTTCAAAGGAGGGCACCTCATAGGTCTGATAGGTTGAAGGCCAGAAGGGAAAGGTTTTTTTTTTTCACAAGAAACAGGAGGGAAATGTTTGGGGCACAAGAAAGTGTGAGACTTGCGAAAATGTGTGGGTTGGCCACCGCGAGAATGTGCTCGGTTGTTCAAAACTCAGCGGAAACAAGGGATGATTCAAGAGCGGGAAAAGGGGCAGAAATGGAGACATGAGCTTGCCCAAGCAACCCAGCTTACTTTTATATTCTACCTCCTCTGACCTAACATCCATGAGATGTTCTATCTTCCCCAATCCAATATCTATATGATGTTTTATCTCTTGCACACAATGTGATGATCCATCTCCTCCAACCCAAAATCCATGTCATGATCCATCTCCTCCAACCCAAAATCCATGTGATGATCCATCTCCTCCAACCCAAAATCCATGTGATGATCCATCTCCTCCAACCCAAAATCCATGTGATATTCCATCTCCTCCAACCCAAAATCCATGTGATGTTCCATCTCCTCCAACCCTAAATCCATGTGATGTTCCATCTCCTCTAACCCAAAATCCATGTGATGTTCCATCTCCTCCAACCCAAAATCCATGTGATGTTCCATCTCCTCCAACCCAAAATCCATGTGATGATCAATCTCCTCCAACCCAAAATCCATGTGATGTTCCATCTCCTCAAACGGACAGGCGACTTGCTGCCTGTAGTGACCCCATGCTCTTGTAATGTTCTAGTATGAACTTTCTATTTTTCTTTCTATATTTCTTTCTCAAGCCATTTACTGCAAAAATCTAACCATGTAGATTATACTTAAATGTTTTATATTCTCAAATGTATTTTTCGCAGAAGTTTTTAACCATCCTGCAAAAAATAAAGCAAAACTGTTGTCCAAGGACCACAAAGCTCTGTCAGGTGATGTACTTTTCTGCATTTACGTACTTCACCAAAGGGGTTAAAACATTCCAAATAAACAGAGGGTGTGTCTGTGTATAACACCATATATTTCCTAAGACCCAGAGAAAAACAAGTCACTTAAAAATGTTTTCAAATTCATGTTTTTTTACTTTCCAAAACCAGTGCTGAATCATCAGTAACTGACGTCCTCCCACCCCATCTTGGGTATGTTTTTCTTACAGAAAACAATGTCCAATTTGTGTTTCCCCAGATTTTTGGACTTCTGCATAAATTCTTTATGTATTGTTCAGTATTAACAAATCCAGGACCTCCACCCAGGTCCAGAAAGGAGTGCCGCAACAGCTGACCGCAAACCTCAGAAGACATAAATCTTATAAACACTCAGCATGCCAGATATACAAGAGTGAAATAATTGAAACAAAACATTGTAACTACAAACAATGTGTATTAGTACCAACTCCGAGAGGAAGGCAAGCCTAAGAGTAGGAGGAAGAGAGGAAAGAATGGAGAGGATGGGATGGAAGAAAGAAGGAAAGAAAGAGAAGGACAGGAGGAAGGAAGGGAAAAGAGAGAGGAAAGAAAGTAAGGAATGATGGAAATGTAAGGGAAGAAACAAAGGGGGTAAAAAAGGCAGAAGACAAAGAAAGGTAGGAAGGAAGGCAAAGAACAAGGTAGGAAGGAAGGAAGGGAAAGAATGAGGTAGGAAGGAAGGCAAAGAACAAGGTAGGAAGGAAGGAAGGGAAAGAATGAGGTAGGAAGGAAGGCAAAGAACAAGGTAGGAAGGAAGGAAGGGAAAGAAGGAAGGGAAAGAACAAGGTAGGAAGGAAGGGAAAGAACAAGGTAGGAAGGAAGGGAAAGAACAAGGTAGGAAGGAAGGGAAAGAACGAGGAAGGAAGGAAAAGAACAAGGTAGGAAGGTATGGAAAGAAAGAGGTAGGAAGGAAGGGAAAGAACAGGGTAGGAAGGAAGGGAAAGAACGAGGTAGGAAGGAAGGCAAAGAACAAGGAAGGAAGGAAAAGAACGAGGTAGGAAGGAAGGGAAAGAAAGAGGTAGGAAGGAAGGGAAAGAACAGGGTAGGAAGGAAGGGAAAGAACGAGGTAGGAAGGAAGGCAAAGAACAAGGAAGGAAGGGAAAGAACGAGGTAGGAAGGAAGGCAAAGAACAAGGAAGGAAGGGAAAGAACGAGGTAGTAAGGAAGGCAAAGAACAAGGTAGGAAGGAAGGAAGGAAGGAAGGGAAAGAACAAGGTAGGAAGGAAGGCAAAGAACAAGGTAGGAAGGAAGGCAAAGAACAAGGAAGGAAGGGAAAGAACGAGGTAGGAAGGAAGGCAAAGAACAAGGAAGGAAGGGAAAGAACGAGGTAGGAAGGAAGGCAAAGAACAAGGAAGGAAGGCAAAGAACAAGGTAGGAAGGAAGGCAAAGAACAAGGTAGGAAGGAAGACCGGGAGACAGGTAAGTGTCTGTTTATTAAAAGTCAGCAGCTACACTTTTTGTAGCTGCTGACTTTTAATAAACATTCGGAAAGGGTGGAACTCCGCTTTAATATGTATAGATTTGAGGAAAGAGGGTAAAGGAAGGGATGAAGGAAGAAAGCATGGAAGGGGAAGGTAAGGAAAATGGGAGGAAAAAAGCAGAACAAGATAGGAAGGAAGGGAAGAAAGCAAAGTATGAAGAAAAGAAAGGAGTGGGAGAGGAGAAAAACAGAAGAATGATGGCAGAAAAGACCAAGTGGTTCATCGGGTGGTTCATGAAGGGCAAAAGAGGAAGGGAAGAGGAAAAGAGGAAGGACGGCTGGACACTATGGTACTGACAATAAAATGCATGCAGATGCTGGCATCAAATATGGTGAGAGGTCTGAGGGATAAAACATATCAGAGGAGACTTCAGGAACCTAATACTCTATGTACATGTATGTCTGGAGGAAAGAAGAGAAATGGCAGAGGTGACTGAAACATTTAAATGTATTAAGGGTGTGAATAAGGATTAGGAGGGCACATGACCTAAAACTAGCAGGAGGAAAGTTCAAAACTAACCCTAGAAAGTATTATTTTACTGAAAGAGCAGTTGATGCTTGCAATAGGTTTCCAACAGAGGTAGTGAGTAAGTGGATTTAAACATGCTTGGGAAAAACATATACAGTTGTATGCAAAAGTTTAGGAACCCCTGACAATTTCCATGATTGTCATTTATAAATATTTGGGTGTTTGGATCAGCAATTTCATTTTGATCTATCAAATAACTGAAGGACACAGTAATATTTCAGTAGTGAAATGAGGTTTATTGGATTAACAGAAAATGCGCAATAGGCATCAAAACGAAATTAGACAGGTGCATAAATTTGGACACCCCAACAGAAAAATCACATCAATATTTAGTAGAGCCTTCTTTAGCAGAAATAACAGCCTCTAGGCGCTTCCTATAGCCTGTAATGAGTGTCTGGATTCTGGATGAATGCATTTTGGGTCATTCCTCCTTACAAAACATCTCCAGTTCAGTTAGGTTTAATGGTTGCCGAGCATGGGCAGCCCCCTTCAAATCACCCCACAGATGTTCAATGATATTCAGGTCTGGGGGCTGGGATGGCCATTCCAGAACATTGGACTTGTTCCTCTGCATAAATGCTGAGTAGATTTTGAGCAGTGTTTTGGGTCGTTGTCTTGTTGAAATATCCAGCCCTGGCGTAACTTCAACTTTGTGACCGATTCCTCAACATTACTCTCAAGAATCTGCTGATATTGAGTGGAATCCATGCGACCCTCAACTTTACCCAGATTCCCAGTACCGGCACCGGCCACACAGCCCCACAGCATGACGGAACCTCCACCAAATCTTACTGTGGGTAGCAAGTGTTTTTCTTGGAACGCTGTGTTCTTTTGGCGCCATGCATAACACCCCTTGTTATGACCAAATAACTCAGTCTTTGTTTCATCAGTCCACAGCACCTTAGTCCAAAATGAAGCTGGCTTGTCCAAATATACATTTGCAGACCTCAAGCGACTCTGTTTGTGGCTGTGCACGGAAAAGGCTTCTTTCCCATCTCCCATACAGCTTCTCCCTGTGCAAAGTGCGCTGAATTGTTGAACGATGCACAGTGACACCATCTGCAGCAAGTTGATGTTGGAGATCTTTGGAGGTGGTCTGTGGGCTGTTGTTGACCGTTCTCAGCCTCCTTTGCCTCTCCAATATTTTATGGGGCTGCCACTTCTGGCCTTAACAAGAACTGTGCCTGTGGTCTTCCATTTCCTCACAGTGAACACTGACAGCTTATATCTCTGCCATAACTTTTTGTAGCCTTCCCCTCAACCATAATGTAGAACAATCTTTGTTTTCAGGTCATTTGAGAGTTGTTTTTGAGGCCCCCATGTTGCCACTCTTTAGAAGAGAGTCAAAGAGAACAACAACTTGCAATTGGCCACCTTAAATACCTTTTCTGATGATTGGATGCGCCTGTCTATGAAGTTCAAGGCTTGATGAGCTCACCAAACCAATTGTGTGTTCCAATTAATCAGTGCTAAGTAGTTACAGGTATTCAAATCAACAAAATGACAAGGGTGCCCAAATTTATGCACCTGTCTAATTTCATTTTGATGCATATTGCGAATTTTCTGTTTATCCAATAAACCTCATTTCACTACTGAAATATTACTGCGTCCTTCAGTTATTTGATAGATCAAAATGAAATTGCTGATCCAAACACACAACTATTTATAATTGACAATCATGGAAATTGTCAGGGGTTCCTAAACTGTTGCATACAACTGTAACTATGCTCAGACACATATAGGGCAGAATCAGTGAACCACTTGGTCTTTTTCTGCCAACCCTCTTCTATGTTTTTACTTTTTCAGAGGAAGTTTTATTACCAAGTTTATTTAGAAGGTCAGAAGGAATTAATTGTAATGCTTTTCTTGGGAAATGTTGTTTCAGTCTCTTGTGCTTATTCATCAAGTCTGATCTGGGCAATCTTTCTTCTCTAGTTTTTGCTTTTGTACAAAGCACAGTAGAGTCTTACATAAACAGAAGATCCCTGCATCTCTCGCTCCCATTACAAATCTTACAAGTAAGAGGTTTAGCTCTCCTTTTTGGATATTGGGCAGAGCCATGCTAAACATGAAATCATGCTTCTCGATCAAATGAGCATTTAGACCTGCAGGCTTATAGCACAGATACAGCCTAATATTGTAAAGCCAAACTGCATATATTGTTAGACATTATCTAAACATGATATGAAAATTGGAAACGGTGGCTTTTACGAAGTTGGGTTTTGAAAGCCTGTCTGGTAATAATACAAGTTGCTTTCCGACAGAGCTAAACGATCTAACTTGGCAGTGGATTGTTGAACACTCCAGTCCTGCTGTGCAGAGACTGACAGGGCCGGCCCTACCATGGGTCCCAGTGGGTCCATTGGACCCAGGCAGCACTTTGAGAGGGGCAGCCTCTCCTTCTCTTCTATTTACCCAGCAAATTGACGACTGATATTTTTTTCCCAGCAGTTCTGTGTGTCATGATGACAACTGCCCCCTGGGCCTTTCCACCTGCCCCTATACTGCCCTAGCCTGTCTATATACTACCCTAGCCTGTCTATATACTATCCTAGCCTGTCCATATATTACCCTCCAGGTGTAGGGAACCTGCGGCTCTCCAGCTGTTGTAGAACTGCATTTCCCATGAGGCATTGCAAGGCTGATGGATACAATTACTCCCAGAAGCATGATGGGAAATGTAGTTCTACAACAGCTGGAGAGCCGCAGGTTCCCTACCCCTGCGGGCCTAGCCTGTCTATATACTGCCCTAGCCCGCCCCTTGCAATTGAACATAATGGTATGTCATATAATTTTGCATATAGACAAGGTGCTGTTGCATGTAAATCTGACTTCCTGATAAATCCATTAATCAATTTTAGTTTTAATTATCATTATATAAAAATGGATGTGGGGGCTTTTTGGTGGGCGTGGTTTTGTTGTTTTTTTTTTTGGGGGGGGCAGCATTTCATTTTTGGACCCAGGCAGCACAATGTCTTGGGCCAGCCCTGGAGACTGATATTGGGTCACATTCATATAGTTACACTGCGTTTGTGTTAAAAAAGTAAACTTAATGATATAACATTGACTACAGAGCTGGAATGATTTGTGCCTATCATAGAATTTGGCTTTATCACATATCTGAGAAGTTTGCTGGTGGGAAGGAGATGTTCATCACAAAACTGGGGCTGAACTTACCCTACAGGACACCTACAGATAAGCAGCAACAAGCCACGGCTGACTAATAGACAATGACCCTGAAGGACATGAATCGCCTGTCTCACCTGCACATAATCTCATGAGTGAGAAGGACTCGACACATCTCTGGGTTCTTGTCTTGACCTTCATAGATGATGGCCTGAAAAACAAGACAGTGGTCAGTAAGTTAGAGGCAAAACTGACTGCATTTATTAGACTGAATTCTGGTTAGAAGGACCCACCAGTTTTGAGGACCCACCTGTTTTGACATGGAGTCGATAAGCCGTACATAAATATCCTGTTCCGTCCTGATTCCTGAGAAAAGAACACAGAGATGAACTATCAGTCTACCAGGACCCAGTACAAGAGATCTATGAGGTCCCCTTTGCAGAATCATTGTCAGTCTACCTGGACCCAGTACAGGAGATCTATGAGTACATAATGTAGAATCATTAGTAAATGGTTATGGGTGTCCTATGATGGCCAAAAGGACCTCCAAGGAAATGTAATATTGTGTGACACGTCCTGATAGCATAGATTTGGAATTTGTTGTAAAACGGACTTTATCGGCACGTACACAAGTATTTAATAAAAAAAAAAAAAAAAAAAAAGATTTTTATTGAATCAGCTTAAAAACCTAAGTCCATATACATTTATATGGTACTCGTTACAAGTATATTGACCCATAAAATTAACCTTCAACACCAATTTCGTACAAGGGTCCTCATGGGACAATGGTTAGTACATATGCAAATAGAAGTACACACAGTGCATCACCAATCTACATAATGTTTGCCCATAGGGGATCCACTTGATTGTCTTGGTGCAGGTTATATATTCAAAAGGCTCGACATGTTTCGCGGCTCGAGGTCGCTTCCTCAGGAGCTTACATTTCTATTTAAGAAATATAGACATACATTAATTAATTCATATTGCATGAAACAACAAGTCTTTTTGGCGATATTAGCATGCATGTACTCACCCGCGCCCGCCGTTAATGCGACTCCACCCCACCGTCAACCGCCGAGCAATAGGTCCCCTAACCCCACCTTGGCTGCATTTGTTGAACATGGGGACACATATGTAACAACTAAATGTAAAAAGGTATGTAGATTTTAAGTTAATGATATATTTGATTTAAATTAATTGTATAAATGAACAAGTGTTCACCTACACACATAGATTTGTGCTTACATGTTACTCATTCACATCGTCTCATATGTGGTTGCTCTTGTGTATTTGAAAATAGCAGCGGATGCTTACGCTCGTCCACCCTGGAATAGTACTTCCAGCTATATAGTGACACCCTTAAAGGGTGTCCTGGTATCTGAAAATAGAGATACATAGTATATAGGTGCCATTCCTTTTAATTTAATTTAAAAGGGGGGGGGGGGAGAGGGGAGAGGGGTAAGGGGGGGGGGGACAGGGAAGGGGGAGAGAAAGGACCGTGAAAGGGGTGGAGGGGAAGATACCCCCCAAATTATCCCAGTATGCTGCACTTTACCTGAATATTAGCTTTTAAAGTGAGGAGGGTTTTTGTTTGCTGCCATCCATGGCTCGAACACCCTCTGGTTACTATTTGTGGGTCTGGAAGACCTAAAGTCAATGCAGGTATAGTTCAGTAATCAATCTTATAGGAATGGCATCCCATTGTTGTATCCGCCATGTATGTATAGCCTACCTTTCCAGGGCTTGGACGTGCTTGCTTCCGTAGCATGGGCAGATGCTGTTCCGTGGTGCTAGCCACCAGCGTCTGTCCATGCCTTTTGTATGTGTCCCGGCTGAGGTCCTCCGTCAGAGCGTCTGACGTCACTCAGCCCGGCCAGGTCCCTTCCGCACATGCACACAACCACGGCGCGGTTAATCAACCACGCCGGGCTGGATGGCGGTGAGACTTGCGGGTGACTGACGTCACCCACCGCCGACGCGCTGCGCCGCGACACGCTCGTACCCATGCCCATACCAGGACTTGGGTTGGGTCCGGATCACGAGCCCGCCATGAGCGCGCGCGTGGCCTGGGTGGCCGCATATTCAACTGCAGCCATAGGCGGGGAGGAGGCCTCCCAGCGGTTCAAGGGAGAACGGCACCCATCCCCAGGCGCAAATGAGCCCCGCACGCAAACAGTAACAGACATGCAAAATAGGCACATATAACATTCTCAATGGTACCAGGCGATCATCCTCCCGGTGGAGCGCCTTGAATCCTCACTGCGCCCACCAAGAGGGTATCACCATAAATAATGACATTAAACATGCCCTGCAAATAACTTCAGGGCTTAATGATATACCTTCTATCCTTCACAATAGTCAACTCATTTAGTCAATCCTTAACCCAATACTTGGAAAGGCCTGTCATTGTCCAACATAAGCCTACCGGGTTTGGCATTGATTCCAATTAGGAACCTAGTATAGTGGCCACTGTAGTGGCCTATATCTCGTTTGTCCATGATGGAGACAGTTTTTCTTCGCATATTTATAAAAACGGTTTATACGAAACCAATTTGTTAATCCCGGGAGGTTTATTGGCCTCCAATCTTTCAATCCATAGTGTCTCTTTTTGCAGGATCCTCTTATCCCAGTTGCCGCCACGTGGGTCCTGGGGTACCACCTCCAACACCCCAAACTGTACGTAGGTCGTATCAAATTTGTGGTAAAGACCCAGGTGGCGGCTAACTGGGGCAAGCATCTTGGCAAACTGCGAGTAGTAAATATGATCATAAATTCTCTTTTTGAATTTACGAATTGTCTTACCCATGTAATATGCTCCACAGCGACACGTCATTAGGTAAATTACCCCGCGCGTGTCGCAGTCCGCATAGAACCGTGGGCGAAATTTGTCCCTGTTGGGCAAGGTGAAATGAGTTCCAGTCCTCACCCAGGGACAGTAAGTACATTGGCCGCATGTATAAAAACCATGTGGTAAATTGATATTATCTACAGTTGGATTGTAAAAGCTTGTCATGATTTTATTTCCTATTGACATTGACTTGCGGTAAATTATTTCTGGGGTATCCCTAACATATTTTTCCAAGATTGGGTCTTCCCTGAGTAAGTGCCAGTTGTCCCTGTTTAAAGCGGGTGCCAAGATACGCCTGACGCTGTGCGCGCCCCATTAAATGGATTACTGCACAGCGACACCTCGTATAATGTACCCATTCTGTTAAGCATTTAAGTTTTTCTCTTAAATACTAGTATAAATGATGAGCGTCAAACGGTTCTACGAACGGGGTCAATCGGCGGTGGACCCAGAAATG
>BLSH010552741.1:98196-118174 GCA_018402905.1 Glandirana rugosa | reverse complement strand
AAAGCTAATATTCAGGTAAAGTGCAGCATACTGGGATAATTTGGGGGGTATCTTCCCCTCCACCCCTTTCACGGTCCTTTCTCTCCCCCTTCCCTGTCCCCCCCCCCCTTACCCCTCTCCCCTCTCCCCCCCCCCCCTTTTAAATTAAATTAAAAGGAATGGCACCTATATACTATGTATCTCTATTTTCAGATACCAGGACACCCTTTAAGGGTGTCACTATATAGCTGGAAGTACTATTCCAGGGTGGACGAGCGTAAGCATCCGCTGCTATTTTCAAATACACAAGAGCAACCACATATGAGACGATGTGAATGAGTAACATGTAAGCACAAATCTATGTGTGTAGGTGAACACTTGTTCATTTATACAATTAATTTAAATCAAATATATCATTAACTTAAAATCTACATACCTTTTTACATTTAGTTGTAACATATGTGTCCCCATGTTCAACAAATGCGGCCAAGGTGGGGTTAGGGGACCTATTGCTCGGCGGTTGACGGTGGGGTGGAGGCACGTTATCTGCGGGCGCGGGTGAGTACATGCATGCTAATATCGCCAAAAAGACTTGTTGTTTCATGCAATATATATTAATTAATGTATGTCTATATTTCTTAAATAGAAATTTAAGCTCCTGAGGAAGCGACCTCGAGTCGCGAAACATGTCGAGCCTTTTGAATATATAACCTGCACCAAGACAATCAAGTGGATCCCCTATGGGCAAACATTATGTAGATTGGTGATGCACTGTGTGTACTTCTATTTGCATATGTACTAACCATTGTCCCATGAGGACCCTTGTACGAAATTGGTGTTGAAGGTTAATTTTATGGGTCAATATACTTGTAACGAGTACAATGTAGAATCATTGTCAATCTACATGGACCTGGAACAGAAGATCTATGAGGTCCCCTGTTAGGAGAGATTGGTGCTTTCTGCCCTCTTCCGCGGTGGTGAGCACGCCTGTGCGCGGCCGCATGTGCTGGAAGTAGCGCCAAACAGCCTATTTGAAGCTGTGAGACCCAGCAGCCAGTGCTGTCCATTCTACAGCGTTGCCATGTTCCTGAGTGACCTGTTCTGAGCTACCTGTTATCTGTGACCCGGCCTGAACCCGCGTCTGCTTGAACTCTGCTTGCAACGACCCCCGGCTTGCCTATGACCACTTTTCTGTCTGACCCCTGTGTACTTCAATCTGCCTGCCTGTTAACGACCCTGCCTGCATCCGACCACCCGACTGCCTGCTCCTCTTGTACTGCTCAGCCCGCATGTTATTGACCCGGCCTGCCTCACTACTCTTCAGTCTTGCACGAACTTCTGGATGACATCTTACCATCACCAGTGTCCATTCCAGCCCTCGTGCTCCCCTGTGCTCCAGCGTTCCCTGTGTGCTCTATCATGGGTTCTGGAACCAGGGCCGTAAAAGAGGTTGCCTACTGCATAAGCCAGATTCCACCATCAGGTATGTGACATCCCCAATGCACAATTACTAACTGTCTATCTGGATCCAGTACAGGAGATCTATGAGCCCCCGTTGCAGAATCACTATCCATCTACTGGGACCCAGTACAGAAGATATTTGAGGTCCTCCTTACAGAATTACCATCAGTCTACCTGGACCCAGTACAGGGGATCTATGAGCCCCCATTGCAGAATCACTATCAGTCTCCTTGGTCCCAGTACATGCGATGTATGAGGACCCCACTGTTGAAACACTATTAGTCTACTTGAACCCAGTACAGGGGATGTTTGAAAACCCTTTGCTGCATCACTATCAGTCTACTTGGGTCCAATACAGGAGAACTATGAGGCCCCCATTTCAAAATCACTATCAGTCTAAGTGGACCTGGTACAGGAGATCTATGAGGAACCCAGAGCAGAGTTACTATCTTACTATCTGGACCCAGCACAGGATACCTATGAGACCACATTGCAGAATCACTATCCGTCTACTGGGACCCAGTACAGGAGATCTTTAGGGCCCTCATTATATAATTACTTTCAGTCTACCTGGACGCAGTACAGGGGACCTATGAACCCCCATTGCAGAATTATTATCAGTTTACCTGGATCCAGTACAGGGGACCTATGAATCCCCATTGCAGGATCATAATCAGTCTACTTGGGCCCAATACAGGAGATCTTTGAAGACCTCGTTGCAGAATCACTATCAATCTACTTGGGCCCAATACAGGAGATCTTTGAAGACCTCGTTGCAGAATCACTATCAATCTACTTGGACCTAGAAAAGGAGATCTACAAGAACCCCATTGCAGTAATCAATGCCATAAATTATCAGGTAGAGGGAGTAGAGGGAGCACAGACTGACAGTATTAATGTGTTGGTTCCACAGCACTTTGCGGAGAGCTGTATCTGGAAAGGATAGCATTGAGGTAACTGTAATTAAAGTGGAACTAAAGACTTTTATATGGGAATTGCTAGCAGGTAGGCTTTTCTTGCAGAATAGACTCTGTGAGGAATTTTTATAAAGCAGTGCATGTGACATTCACCAAACATTTGGTGCGGGTGAATCATTCTGGTGGACAATGACAGATTCCCGACTACCGACCCCTATGAAAACCATCCTTCAAAAACGAATGTCTCTGCCTTGCCTGCTAGTGATTTGCTTCAGATTGTAAACCAAGCTGTGAAGATGCAGCTCAGTGTGCAGTCTCAGCACGCTATGGGCGCTGGGTCAAAGTAACCTCCATGTAAATGTGTAGGAGTTGGGTCATCCGGGACCAGCCAAAGCAAGGTGACACCACCCAGGGAGAAGATATCAGCAGACAAGGAGGATCACTGGAGGAGGGCAGTTTGGAAGATTCGTGTGCAATAAGGCCTCATGCACACAGGACGTTTTTACAGCTGCTGTTTTTAGCTTCAGAAGTTTTTTCATACAGTCAATAAACTCTCCAGCATGTTATCCTATGTGTCCATGCTCACATAGGCTGTTATCAACTGTTTTTGGCTGGGGTATATTTTGGCTGTAAAAAACCCAAGACTAGAGGGTCCTGAGAGGAGTTTTTCAGCTGTAAAAACGCTCAAACACTCAAAAACGCCCAAAAACGCTCAAAACATGGCTCACCAGTGATTTTTAACATTTTTGATCCCATTAGAAAAAAAAAATGCTAAAAAATGCTAATGTAAAAATGGTCAAAAACGCTACTGGCGTTTTTATAACTTTTTTTTAAACGTCCTGTGTGCATGAGGCCTAATGTGCAAACATGCTGTACACACTTGCACATTATGGAAAGAATTTACCTACACACTTGCATGTCATGGCAAGAGCCAACCTACATGCTTCCAAATTATGGCAGTAGTCCACCTAATCACTTACACATTATGGCAGGTGCCCACCTACACATTCGCACATTATGACCAGAACCCACTTGCATATTTGCACATTATCTCAGGAGCCCAACTACACATTTGCACACTGTGCAGGTGTATAGGTGGGCTCCTACCATAATGTGCAAATGTGTAGGTGGGCTCCTGTCATAGTGTTGCACCTGCCGTAATGTGCAACTTATGGCAAATGCCCACCTAAACACTTACACAATAGGGCAGCAGCCCACCTACATACTTGCACATTAGGGCAGAAGTCCACCTTCACATTAGCACATTATGGCAGGAGCCCACCTACACACTTGTCTAAAGCCTCGTACACACTATGCGATGATCGTATGAAAAGGGTTGTTGTACGATCATCCGACCATTAGTACGTGTGATTAGAACAGCTGACGTACGACGGTCATTCAACAGAAGTTGGATGAGCAGACTAGAAAACTTTGGTTGTACCAACAAGCGGTCGTGCGACCGTTGTACCGTGTGTACAGAGAAGTTGGTCCAACAAGTTGTACTGTGCAAAACACGCATGCTCAGAAGTCAGGAATGGCCAGAAGTATCCGTTCGTGCCTAATTCACAAATTACATGCACCTGAACTTCCTCTTTATACGCTCGTAACACGTCACTACGTTCGGCTTGGTCGTACAATCGCTTAGTGCATTTCAGTACGCGAGATACAACAGCCAATATACGATTTGGGCCATTCGGTCGTACGATTGTTGCATCGTGTGTACAAGGCTTTAGTGTTTAGATGGGCTCCTGCCATAATGTGTAGGTGGGCTCCTGCCGTAATGTCCAAATGTGAAGGCGGGCTCCTGCCATAGTGTTGCACCTGGCCCAATGCGCAAGTGCTTAGGTGGGATGCTTCCCCAATGTGCAAGTGTGTAGGTGAGCTCCTGCTATAGTGTTGCACCTGCCTTAATGTGCAAGTGTTTAAGTGGGCTCCTGTTAAAATGTGTAGATGGGCTCTTGCCATAATATGCAAATGTGTAGGTGGTCTCCTGCCATAATGTGCAAGTGGGCTCCTGCCATAGTGTTGCACCTGCCCTAATGTGCAAGTGTGTAGGTGGGCTCCTGCCATATTGTACAACATGGCAGGAGCCCACCTACAACCTTGCACATTATGGCAGGAGTCCACCTACACATTTGATATTAGAGCAGGAGCCCATCTACACACTTGCACCATATGACAGGAGCCCATCTACACACTTGCACCATATGACAGGAGCCCACCTACCACAATGCCGCGTTTGGTTCTCTAACCTTTTGTTCTTACCACCTGCTGCCCTTCCCAGTTATGTTTCCTGGCATCCTTTAGGTGAGGGAGTTAAATAGAACTAAGGGTAGGAGCTAAGTTATATAAATGACATGAAAATATTGTAAACCCATCAATAATAAAATATTTTATATATTTCTATCATATTGATAAATGTATATTCACTCAGGCAGTGCACAGATCAATAAAGGCGTACAAAGTGCAATAACTCATAATAACCAATCAGATGTCTTTTTTTTTTATTGTCAGATCAGTAAAAGCTGTTTATTGATTGGTTGTTCTGGATTAGTGAATAAAACCAATAAAGTTTTATTATTGGCAGCCAAGTTTCAGATTAGTCTGTGCTACTCAGTCATGTCTGGTTGCTGGTGGTGCTCTGCTGTTCGGTCAGGTCTGGTTGCTGGTGATGGTTTACCAGTCGGTCAGGTCTGGTTGTTGGTGGTGCTCTGCTGGTCGGTCATGTCTGGTTGCTCGTTATAATCTGCTGGTCGGTCATGTCTGGTTGCTTGTTATAATCTGCTGGTCGGTCAGGTCTGGTTGGTGGTGATGATCTGCTGGTCGGTCAGGTCTGGTTGCTGGTGATGATCTACTGGTCGGTCAGGTTTGGTTGCTGGTGATGATCTGCTGGTCGGTCAGGTCTGGTTGCTGGTGGTGCTCTGCTGGTCGATCAGGTCTGGTTGCTGGTGATGATCTGCGGGTCGGTCAGGTCTGGTTGCACATGATAATCTGCTGGTCGGTCATGTCTGGTTGCTCGTTATAATCTGCTGGTTGGTCAGGTCTGGTTGCTGGTGATGATCTGCTGGTCGGTCAGGTCTGGTTGCTGGTGATGATCTGCTGGTCGGTCAGGTCTGGTTGCTGATTATGATCTGCTGGTCGGTCAGGTCTGGTTGCTGGTGATGATCTACTGGTCAGTCATGTCTGGTTGCCGATGGTACTCTGCTGGTCGGTCATGTCTGGTTGCTGATGGTACTCTGCTGGTCGGTCATGTCTGGTTGCTGGTGGCGCTCTTACCATTGCTGTAGAGGAGCTGGAGCCTATAATGGATGCCATTGTTTGTTTTCTCTCCGCTCTGCTCCTGCACGTAAGGAAACGGTGTTAGTTCATTATGGTCAAACAACTGATACAGCTTCATGCCTGACACTTGACTTTGTTGGTCAACAAATGTAAAATAGGAACTGTCTGTAGTATTCCAGGCAGATTCCGTTTTTCATTCTGCATTTCATTTGCATGTGGTTTTATTTCAGGACCATCAATTACAGAGGGCGTGATGGGTCCGTGATGTCACAAGGGGCCGGGGTCTCCTGGTGATGTCACTGCATAGCACCCCCTATAGTTATATAAGAGCTGTCAGACACTGGAGCTGCCAGAAGGGCTGGAGTCTTCGTGGTGGGAAGTGTTTTTTTTTTCATCGGGTTGGCGGTGGGGACAGACATTGTGATTGACATTGGAGCTACCACGTGAGACATTCATTCACATTCAAGGTTTTTCTTGGGTGAATGGGTAGGGGTACTATGTATCCCCTACTCATTCACATAGGAGATGCGGTTTCTGGGGGCCCTCTTTCTTAAAAGGGGCTTCCAGATTCTGATAAGCCCACCGCCCGCAGACCCCCACAACCACAGCCCAGGGTTGTGGGGAAGAGGCCCTTATACCCATCAACATGGGGACAAGGTGCTTTGGGGTGGGAGGGGGCAAAGCCCCCCTGCCTCAGAGCACACACCCCCCCCCTTACATTGTGGCCTGGTATGGTTCGGGGGGCGCTCGCTCATACCCCCTCTTTCCTGACCTGTCACGTTGCATGCTCAGATAAGGGTCAGGTATGGATTTTGGGGGGGACCTAACACCATTTTTTTTTAATTCTAGCATGGGGTTTCCACTCAAAATCCTTACTAGACCTAAGGGTCTGGTATGGATTAGGGGGGGAGACCCCACGCCGTTTCTCTTTTATTTAGGCATGGAATTTCCCCTCAAGTTACACTCTTCTTAAAATCGGATCAAAATCGGATCCAGCTTAGTAAAGTCGCATGGAAATCGGATCGATATCGGGCTGAACTTTCAAGTCAGATCAACAGTCCCATGACTTTCATGTGGCACCAGTGTAAACTGGGCCTTACGCTTCTTTCTCTTCTGGTCTAATGTTCTCAGGATATTGTTTTAGGCTATTTTCCCTTCTGGTCTAATGTTCTCAGGATATTGTTTTAGGCTATTTTCCCTTCTGGTCTAATGTTCTCAGGATATTGTTTTAGGCTATTTTCCCTTCTGGTCTAATGTTCTTGAGCTATTGTCGTTAAAGTGGATCTTCACCCTTTCACAGTACATTCCTCTTCTCCATTATGTCCCCCCTCAAGGGACAAGAATGGAGAAGAAAGTATCTGTCTTTTTTTGTTTGTTTGTTTATTTGTTTTCCTTTTTTTTCTACTAAAGGTCTTGGCCCACCCCCTGTCCTACACAGGGATCAGCAAAGTGTCCCTACATGGACAATGGTGTCTATGAGCGGTCCTTGCAGACTTTTTTTGTACATCTGAGTCTGTCTCTGTCACTGTGAGATCGTCCCTTGACCCCCCGATGCGATGGCTGGCCTCGGCTCCCCCGTCCCCCTCCTCTGTAGTGTAGATCCGGCCGGCGCCACCCACTTTATTAAGTGGAGTCTTCTCCTGTATGCTGCGGAGTGATATCAGAGGGAGTGTCAGTGCAGCGGCTGCCCAGCATGGGAGAACAACCGATGAGGAGGAAGCAAGGAAGGTGCTGGAGCTGGAATAGATTCTTCTGTTCTGGAATAGATTCTTCTGTTCTGTGCCGGCCCAGCTCCAGCATAACAAGTAACATGTTGGCTAAAAAATACATTACAGGCATACCCCGCTTTACGTACACTCGTGAGTATGGACAGCTTGACATAGCACTGCTCCTGGTTTTTAACATTTAACATTGACCAAGATTTCACATAGACACCAATCTTAAATGTTAAAAACCAGGAGCAGGGCCATGTCAAGCTGACCAAGATTTCACATAGACACCAGCTTGACATGGCCCTGCTCCTGGTTTTTAACATTTAACATTGGTGGCTATGGGAAATCTTGGTCAGCTTGACATGGCCCTGCTCCTGGTTTTTAACATTTAACATTGACGTCTATGGAAAATCTTGGTCCGCTTGACATGGCACTACTCCCGAACCATAAGTGACAGGGACACCAAACTTGAGGGAACCCAGGACTACAACATATCCGATTTTGGAGTCAGCCAGCTTGCCTTGGTAATCTACCATGTCCAGGGCTGGTGCAAGGATTTTTGACACCCTAGGCGAAACATCATTTTGCCGTCCCCTTGACTCCACCCCTGACTCCACCCCCTTTTCCCTGCCCAGCCTGATCAGCGCCAATCAAATGCAGCCTCACCGGCACCAATCAATACAGCCTCACTGGGGGTGGGGGCGGAGGGGGGGTATTTGGCAGATTGGTCACTATTTCTATATACGTTTGAAAATGGCATGTGATAATACAATCTCATTATCTCAGTCAGACAGTGTCAGTTTTTACATGAGTCAATGCAGAGCAGCCAGTGACCAATCAACAGTGGCAGGTGCCCCTAGGCGGCCCCCTACTCCGCCTAGTGGTAGAGCCGGCCCTGACCATGTCATAGTCCTGGGTCCTCTTAATGTGCTCCCCATGTTTGGTGTCCCTGTCACTTAGGGTTTGGGAGCAGTGCCATGTCAGTTTGACCAAGATTTCCCATAGACGCCATTGTTAAATGTTAGAAACTGGGAAAAGTGGTGTATGCCTGTATATATACTTTTTTCTTCTTCAGGGGGAGAGCCTGGAGTGTGGTGCAGGGAAACCTGGGGAATATACAATGAAAAGGTAAGAGTAATAAGACTAAAGGGGATCTATTCTATGGGGGGCCTGCTGCTCTAGCCTGCTCTAAAGGTGGATCTATGGGGGACCCTAGCCTGCTCTAAAGGGGGATCTATGGGGGACCTTGGCCTGCTCTAAAGGAGGATCTATGGGGACCTTGCTCTAAAGAGGGATCATTGGGGACCCTGGCCTGCTATAAAGGGGGTCATGTTGGCTAAGTATATATATTCTTTGCAGGGAGAGCCTGGAGTACCTAGTGGTGCAGAAAAACCTAGTAGCACGGGGAATATAGGTGAAAAAGTAAGACTAAAGGGGGATCTAAGGGAACCCTGCTAGACCCTGCTATTAGACAGAGTGTTTTTGATGGTTTTAATTTGAAATGTACCTTGATGCCCTTCACTAAGGTCTATACTTTGGGAAATGTCTGTCACAGCCTTGGTCCATGCCTATCTCTCGTCCACCGCCTAGGCAAATAACGGCAGTGCCCTCAGTGCCTCCAGGGATACAAGACGTGCATATCACAGGAGGCACTGGGAGCACTATACTAGCTTCATTCACTAAAGAAGTGCGGTAGTGTGCCTAGCAGCACCTGAAACTGGAAGAACCGGCAACTGTCACAAGGCAACATGGCAGTCCGAGGCCCATGCGGCAGGTGCAGAGAGAAGGATCTCAGTAGGACAACACTGGATCCACTGGCTGGGTGGGTGTCTTAAAAAAATAGCTGAAGCACATTTGACCAGAAGGGAAAGTGGCCTTAAACAACAGTTTGATAATATTTGTCCCAAAATAGCCCAAACAAATGCCCAAGAACAGTCAACCAGAAGGGAAAGTAGTCTGAAACGATGACAGTCCTAAGAGAAAATAGTCTAAGAATATTTGACCAGAAGGGAAAAAAGCCTTAATCAATAACCTATCAACGTTCAATCAAAAATAGCCTAAAAACAACTAATAACATACAAATAGACAAGCAAATATTTGTAAGCTCTAACGAGCATGGCCCTCTAATTCCTACTGTATTTAAGTGTATTGTATCTGTACTGTCTACTCTCAAGTTGTATAGCGCTGCGTACACTGCGCTATATAAATCCTGTATAATAATACATAACTTAAAACAATAGCCGGAGAACACTAGACCAGAAAAGAAAATAGGCTACTAGAGTTGGGCAACCAGTTTGCCCCAAGCATCAGTTCGGGCCAAACATTGGCTGTTCACCCCGTTCAGGTAACATCTGAATTTGCAGGGTGTTCAGCGGGTGTTCGACCCCCCGAACGCCCTGCAATGCGCTGTGCTATACAGTGCATTTTGCGCCCTGATTGGCCAAAGCTTTGCCCAATCAGGGAGCAGTAAAGGCTGGTTGTTAAAGCGGAGTTCCACCCAAAAGCTCCCCAGCTCCTGATACTGAAACTGAGGGGGGGAGGGAGGTGTGGATACCCGATTTTGACGGGTACTTCTGTTCCGGTCGCCTTAGGCGATCGGAAGTGGAAGGTCGCCTTCCCCCTCCTTCCCAAAGTCTTCTGGGACACAAGACAGGACCTAGAAGACTTTGGGACCAATCACATGGCGCCGCTCTGCTCGTGCATGCGCAGTGCGTGTCCCCGGACGTGAAGCCAGCATGCACTGATCCGTGATGTCCGAAGGGAACGGTTTTATTTGTTTTTTGTTTTTCGGGTGCGGCGGGCAACGTGATTGACGATGGAGTTACATTGGGGGACACTGATTTTCTATTTTTTAATACAGGAATTATAAAAAAAAAAAGTCTCTCGGGCCACTACCTGTCACGGCTGGGTGCCCACACGAAGAATAACGGCGCCGCGGAGGGGAGGGGGAGAGATCCGAGGCTGGACTGTGGGACAGGTGAGTGTCTGTTTATTAAAAGTCAGCAGCTGCACTTTTTGTAGCTGCTGACCTTTAATAAACATAGAAAACGGTGGAACTCCGTGGCCGGGAAGCTTAACAACCGATGAGTCATTAGTTGTCAATGTGCTTGCCCGATGACAGCTGAGTAACAATAAAAAAAAATTGCTTGCTAAAAAAAAAAATGGCGTGCCCCCCCGTTCATACCAGACCTTTATCTGAGCATGCAGCCTGGCAGGTCAGGGAAGATGGGGGGGGGGGGGGCGAGCGAGTACCCCCCCCCCCAGAACCATACCAGGCCACATGCCCTCAATATGTGGGGGTGGATTCTCTGGGGCAGAGGGGCTCAATGATAGCGGCAAGGGCCTCATCTCCACAAGGGGTCCCCAAGATCCCCCCCTATGTGAATGAGTATGGGGTACCCATTCACCAAAAAAGTGTCAAAAAGTAAAAGTAAAACCGAGAGACTTTTTTGTTATAATTCCTTTATTAAAAAAATAGAAAAAGAGTGTCCCCCGATGTAACTCCATCGTCAATCACGCTGCCTGCCGCACCCGAAAACCAAAAAAAAAATAAAACCGCCCCCTTCTGACGTCACGGACCGGTGCATGCTGGGTCAGTGACATCAAAAGGGGGCAGTGCCACCAGGCGACATAGCCAGGTGGCCCCATCCCTTACCTATATAGGAACTGTAAATCGGCTTAGCCTGCAGTAGGCGGCCAGCCTTCATGTCGGCGGGAGTGTTTTTATATTTCGGGTGCGGCAGACACTGCTTTTTATTTTTGTGTCAACATGGGGACAAGGCCCCACTGCCCCAAAGCACCCACCCCCCATGAGCCTGGTATGGTTCATGAGGAGGGGGGCGCATTTGCTCGTCCTCCCCTTTCCTGACCTGCTAAGCTGCTTGCTCAGATAAGGGTCTGGTATGGATATTGGGGGGACCCTACACTGTTTTTTTTAAATTTGGCATGGGTTTCCCCTTAAAATCCTTACCAGACCCGGAAGGCCTTGGCGGCACGCCTTTTTCTCTCTATTTTTTTTTCAAAAGTCGGGTGCTGGCAATTGCACCTGTGAGTCAATTTAACCACTTCAACCCCGGAAGGATTTACCCACTTCCTGACCAGGCCATTTTTTGCGATACGGCACTGCGCCCCTTTAACTGACAAATTTGGCGGTCGTGCAACGCTGTACCAAAACAAAATTGACGTCCTTTTTTGCTCACAAGTAGAGCTTTCTTTGGGTGCTAATTGATCACCTCTGCGGGTTTTATTTTTTGCGCTATAAAAAGAGCGACACTTTTGAAATAAAAAAAAACAATTTTTTTACTTTCTGATATAATACATATCCAAAAAAATATATAAAAAAACTAATTTATTCATCAGTTTAGGCTGATATGTATTCTTCTACATATTTTTGGTTAAAAAAAAAAAAAAAAAAAAAACGCAATAGGCGTATATTGATTGTAAATGTGATAACTTTTGCGCAAACCAAACTATGGGATAGATTTAGGGACTTTTATTTATTTTTTTATTGTTTTTACTGATAATGGCGGCGATTTTTAGCGGGACTGCGACATTGCAGCGGACAAATCTGACCCCAAATGACACTTTTTGGGTATCAGTGACATTATTACATTGATCAGTGCTATAAAAATGCAGTGATCCATGTATAAATGACACTGGCAGGGAAGGGGTTAACATTAAGGGGCGATCAAGGGGTTAACAGTGTTCCCTGGGTGTATTCTAGCTGTAAGGGGGATGGGCTGCATGGGACACCACAGAGATCGCTGTTCCCGATGAGTGGGAACAGCAGATCTCTGAGATGTCCCCTGTCAGAACGGGGATCCGCCTTGTTTACGTAAGCAGATCCCCGTTCTGCCTCTGTATACCGCGATTGTGGGTCCGCGGGCGCTCCCACTGTATGCATGAACACCTACAGCGATTTGCACTATCCAGCCACCAACTGCAGTGGGTGGTCGGGAAGTGGTTAAATGTGATTTCTTTAAATATGTCATTTTTGCTGTAGCATGTTCTATATATGCTACAGATGCGCCACTTTACAGGCAGACTAAGGGGACCACCCAGGCACTATATTTAAAGCGGAGTTCCACCCAAAATTGGAACTTCCGCTTGAAAGGAAGGTGACCCCCTGACATGTAATTTTTTTTTTGGGGGGGGGCGGGGACCCTGTTTTCACAAAGTCCCAGGTCCGCTTCTTTTCCTAGAGCTGCGGAGCCAGAAGGAAGTTCACCTTCCTCCTCCTCCTTCTTGGCGATCTTCTGGGACACGTCACAGGTCCCAGAAGATACGCCGGCCATTCACGAGGTGCACAGCCAAAGCCGTGCACCCTCACTTGTGACGCCAGTGCTGCCGAGTGGAGGGGGAGAAGAGCGAGCCCTCAGGCGACCGCATCACTGGAGCCTGGGAAAGGTGAGTGTCCGATTGTTAAAAGTCAGCAGCTACACTTTTTGTAGCTGCTGACTTTTAACTGGGTGGAACTCCGCTTTAAAGAAATGTTTTGTTTTTATTGTTGCACTTTATTCAGAAGCAGTGAATTTTAATGATGCTTAAACAATTGTTTTTACAAAAAAAGTTTGCATTGCATATGTCTCCCAGGGCAGTGCCCGGAGCCCCATACCCCTTTTATGGCCAATTACTTGCATATAAGCCCTCACAATGGGGACTTTTGATGTATCCTGTTGAGCTGCCATAGACTTCAATAGGGTTCACCGTTCGGGGTAGAACTTTTCCCCTGTTCGGGAGTTCTGCTGCAAACCGAACAGGGGGGGTGTTGGATCCATCTCTATAGCCTATTTTCCCTTCTGGTCAAATGTTTTTAGGCTAACAATATTCAACCTAAAAATACCCTAAAAACAATGAATAACATTCGCCCAGAAGGGAAAATAGCCTAAAGCAATAGCAGAAGAACAACAGGCCAATGTTGTACGCTATTTTTTCATTTGTTTGTACATTATTAATTGTTTTTCAGCTACTTTTGATTGAACATTGATAGGTTATCGATTTAGGTTTTTTCCTTTCTGGTCAAATATTCTCTTAGGACTAAATATTATTTAGGAAATGTTACACTCGCCCTGCAAAAAACAACTTAAATATCAGAAAATAACGTTCATTTTGTACATATTAAAAACAGTTGCAAGGGTATTATTATTTTTCGCAACTTTTGTGTGAATGCTGATACATTGGCACCACAACTTTTTATAAAGAGGGCCCTATGTGTCTGGTGAATGCTCGGCACTTAACTTCTTGCTGAATTCTGACACTGAGATCTTTTAATAACAGAGGATCAGCATTTGTCGGGGTTGTGCTCCTGACCCGCCGCTGTTCCTGGTTTTACGTGTCTTTATTTATTTCTCCTAATTGTAGCCACACATTTGTGGTTTCTCTGGCTCAAGGAAAGAGAATTCAAATATAAACACCGATGCCAAGGCTCAAATCTTTCTTCATGTATTGATGGAAGCGTTGGCTTGCGAAAGTTCTCCCCGTAAATGAATGCCAATATTTATTTTACAAAGTCTTAAAGGGCCATTCAACCCAAAATTAATATTCCAGTGTTTGATGGATGATAGACAATTGAATCACCTGATCTCTGTAGTTTCTAAGATTAAAGCGGAATCTCACCCTAAAGGGGAAGTTCTGCTTTATGTCCTCCTCCTCCCACCCTTCTCTTCTACTTTTGGAACTTTTTTTTGGGGGGGGGGGTGAGGGGGTATTGACAGGTACCCACTACCACTTCTGTTCGGATCGCCTAGGCAATTCCACAGAGAGTTCTGCTCCCCCACCACCACAACCCGCAGCTTCTGGGACACGTCCAGGGGAGGGCTGGGCCAGGGGGCAGGGTGGCAGTTGCCCCCCAGGCGACCCTAACTTACATTCAAAATGGCCGACGGCCGCTGCCCTCTGACACTTTTTTCTTCTTGTAGAGTAAGGAAGCAGGGGCCAGGGGTGCACCAACCAACTAACTGCAGGCAAAGGGGGGGAGGGCACCCAGGGCCGGCTGTGCTGATGGGCACTGGTGAGGCTGCATTGATGGGCACTGGTGCGGCTGCATTGATGGGCACTGGTGCGGCTGCATTGATGGGCACTGATGAGGCTGCATTGGTGGGCACTAATGAGCTGCATTGATGCATTATTTTTGTTAAACCTCCTTTGTTGCTATTAACATTACATTATGTTAACACATTGTATCATATTTGTCTTGCTTCATAACATCAATATCCATTCTAAAACCAGGTGGGCATGGATGGTGAGCTGATTCGGTGGTTCAATGGGCCACTTGACTGGACTTGCCCCCCAGGCCTAAGGCTGCCAGCCCTCCCCTGGACACGTCATAGGTCCTAGAAGGTTGTGGAACCATTTAAAAAGCGCAGCACGAAGCCACAAGGAGTCACAGCTGGCATCCCACAGTTAACATGGCAGTGCGGGGGATCTGAAGACCGATGAGGGACCAGTCCGGGTCAGGACAGCCTTGGATCCTTTGGACAGGTAAGTGCCTGTTTATTAAAAGTCATCACCTACAGTATTTGTAGCTGCTGACCTTTAATTTTTTTTTGAACAGGGTGAAGAACCTCTCTGAAGAGTCAAATGTCCTACAATGGTCAAATCAAAAAACTGATTTCAATCCAATCCAGCATTTTTGGTAACGTTTCAAATTAGCAGCATGCAAGCATCATCTGGATTTCTCAGATAACCAATTGTTTCCTTTTACTACATTTCCAATGAGAGTGTCTTTAGCAGTGCACAGGCTCACCCTCATTGGTCATGAGGATGGACGGTGTGGGGGGCTTTGCTCTGGGAAGGGGTTAAGGTCAGGGAAGTTAAGCACTTTTGGAGTTTTGGACATACAAAGCAGACTTTCCTGACCAACAAAAGCTCACAGGTTCACGTGAGAGCCATCATGTTATCTGCAAGTAATAGGAAAGGGTGAGGATTCAATTCTGGAGTAAACAGCATAGAGATTCTTAACACTTTATTCCTGTTCATGTTTTTAGTAGCATAAAATACAGTACATTGAATATAAATTACTTTTTGTTCTTTATATTCAAACAATATTTTGCTAGTTAATATTAGTCACCCAATGCAGTTAGAAAACAGGTCAAGAGGCGGAATACTTTTTCAAAATACTGCCCTCAAAAAAACATTGTCTTACCAAAAATACAGTGGGTGGAGTGGGAACACCTCAAGGCCGGTCAAGAGGCTGGTTACATTTTTAAGTCAATTGTCTTATTAAAAATGCAATGGTTGGATTGAGAACACCTCAAAGTGGGTGGGAACACCAATAACTCCAAGACGAGCAGGAGCAAAGCCAAAGGTCGTGATAGGAAGACCTTGGCCATGAAAGCCCTCAGAGATAGAAGAAGCATGCTGGTGACTCAGCTTATCAAACTACATCAACAACTGAGATATCATTTTTGCAAGACTGACAGTTTTTAGGAGATAATATAGATCATATTTATGCAACATTGTGGTTCTTGAGGCTCAGTATGAGCTTGAAGACTGCAATCTCAGAAGAGATCATTTTGGTCCCTCACATTTCATTGTGACTTTGAGTAAATGAGACATGCCTTACTTTGTCTTTTTCTACAAAGTCGATGAAGGATGTCCTCTCGATCTCCACCGGCTGCCCTTGACGGTCGTAGAGTGCAAGAACGAAGTGGAAGAAGTTGGATTTTCTAAGGTTGGATGGTGGCTGCTTCTCAAAGTGGGCCCTGGACAGCCCAAACCCGCTGTGAGAGAGAGACATGGAACATCAGGTGAGGACATGGAGCAGAATCAGAGTTACAAACACTAGGTAAAGACATGGAGCAGAATCACAGACATGACCATCAGGTAAAGACAAGGAGCGGCGTCACAGACATGGACACCAGGTAAGGACATTGAGCAGAGTCAGAGACATGGACCCCAGGTAAGGATATGAAGCAGAATCACAGACATGGACACCAGGTGAAGACAAGCAACAGCCTCTGAGACATGGACACCAGGTAAGGACATGGAGCAGAGCAGAGTCATAGATATGGACACCAAGTGAGGACATAGGGCAGAGTCAGAGACACTGACATCAGGTGAGGACATAGGACAGTCAGACACACAGATCAGTCACAGACATGGACACCAAGTGAGAACATAGAGCAGAGTCAGAGACACGAACACCAGGTGAGGACATGAAGCGGTCAGAGACACAGACCCCAAGTAAGGACATGGAACAGGGTCAGAGACATGGATACTAGGAAAAGACATGGAGCAGAGTCAGAGACACAAACACTGGGTGAAGACATAGAGCACTGTATAAGATATGGAGCAGAGTCAGAAACATGGAACAGAGTCAGAAACCTAAACACCAGGTGAAGACATAGAGCAGAGTCAGAGACGTGAACACTGGGTGAGGACATGGAGTGGAGTCAGAGATATTAACAGTAGGTGAGGACATGGAGTATAGCCACAGGTACGAACACTAGGTGAGGACTGAGGACATGGAGTAGATAGAGTAAGAGACATGAACACCAGGTGAGGTCATGGAGTAGTCTGACTCAATGTCCTTACCTAGTGCCCATGTTTCTGACTCTACTCCATGTCCTGACCTGTGTTCATGTCTCTGACTTTACTCCATGTCCTCACCTAATGTTCATTCAACTGGCTACACTCTATTTCCTCATCTTGTGTTCATATCTCTGACTCTATTCCATGTCCTCACCTAGTGTTCACTTCTCTGACTCTGCTCTACGTCTTCACCTGGTGTCCAGGTTTCTGACTCTGTTCCATGTTTCTGACTCTGCTCCATATCTTATTCAGCACTCTATGTCTTCACCCAGTGTTTGTGTCTCTGACTCTGCTCCATGTCCTTTCCTAGTGACCCTGTTCCATGCCCTCACTTGGAGTCTGTATCTCTGACCTCTTTATGTCCTCACCTGGTGTTCATGCCTCTGTCTCTGCCCTATGTCCTCACTTGGTGTCCATGTCTGTGACTCTGCTCCATGTCCTTATCTGGTGTCCATGTCTCTGACGCTGCTCCTTGTCTTTACATAGTAACCATGTCTCTGACTCTACTCAATGTGCTTACCTAGTGTCCATGTTTCTGAGAAATGGACACTAGGTGAAGACATGGAGCAGAGTCAGAGACATGAACACTGGGTGAGGACATGGAGTAGCATCAGAGACATGGACACCAGGTGAAGATATGGAGCAGAGTCAGAGAGATGGACACCAGGTCAGAACATGGAACAGAGTCAGAGACATGGACACCAGATGAAGACATGGAGCAGAGTCAGACATGAACACTGGGTGAGGACATGGAGTAGCATCAGAGACATGGACACCAGGTGAAGATATGGAGCAGAGTCAGAGAGATGGACACCAGTTGAGAACATGGAACAGAGTCAGAGACATGGACACCAGATGAAGACATGGAGCAGAGTCAGACATGAACACTGGGTGAGGACATGGAGTAGCATCAGAGACATGGACACCAGGTGAAGATATGGAGCAGAGTCAGAGAGATGGACACCAGGTGAGAACATGAAACAGAGTCAGAGACATGGACATCGGTTGAAGACATGCAGCACAGTAAGAGACAAGAAGCAGAGTCATAAACATAGAACAGAGTAAGAGACATGGCGACCAGGTGAGGACACGGTGTCCATCTAAGTGAGGACATGCAACATTGACTCTGCTCCTTGTCCTTAGCTGGTGTTTATCTCATCTCACACGATTGTCGAACCTCGTTTTACTTCATTTTGACCCATTTTAAATGCATTTTCCACCACATGTAATTTGGCTTTGTCTGAGCTTCAATGTAAAAACAAAGTATGCATGTAAAAGCGATTTGAATACCCCAAAAAAATCAGTGGAACAAAAGAAGCCATGATAGCAACTACCTCTATGGACAGGACCCATGCACCTTTTATTGGTAGATTTTGCTAGCTGCCTTCATAAGTTTTCTCTGCTTTTTATAGAGCATACAGCTACCAATAGGCAGGCTTGAGATAAAATGAACCCTGTGCACGGAATGTATGACTTTTGACATTAAAACCAACAATACATACAGTAGGTAAGTGTACATGTCATCCAATAGAGAGGTAAGTGTACATGTCATCCAATAGAGAGGTAAGTGTACATGTCATCCAATACAGAGGTAAGTGTACATGTCATCCAATACAGAGATAAGTGTACATGTCATCCAATACAGAGATAAGTGTACATGTCACCTAATACAGAGGTAAGTGCACATGGTATCTAATACAGAGGTAAGTGTACATGTCATCCAATACAGAGGTAAGTGTGCATGTCATCCAATACAGAGATAGGTGTACATGTAATCCAATACAGAGGTAAGTGTACATGTTATCTAATACAGAGGTAAGTGTACATATCATCTAATACAGAGGTAAGTGTACATGTTATCTAATACAGAGGTAAGTGTACATATCATCTAATACAGAGGTAAGTGTACATGGTATCTAATACAGAGGTAAGTGTACATATCATCTAATACAGAGGTAAGTGTACATGGTATCTAATACAGAGGTAAGTGTACATGTCATCCAATAGAGAGGTAAGTGTACATGTCATCCAATAGAGAGGTAAGTGTACATGTCATCCAATAGAGAGGTAAGTGTACATGTCATCCAATACAGAAGTGTAAATGTGAACTGACTGTAGACAATGAAAGGACTGACGTTACAAGAAAATAATTCCTGACGTCTCTCGTATATACGCACATCTGTCTGGGTGTTTCCATAAAGAGCTACAATTACACATCCAAATGGAAACAACATGTTGTTAATCTATAAGTAATCTACACCCTCTTCTCTCACTGACAAAAAAGCAGTGCAAAGCATTGTGGTCTTGCTGCGCTGGGGTTCCGGGTTTCGCTCCCACAAGGGTATCAACAAAGAAAGAAGGGGACCTCCTCAGACAAAGCCATATCAGTGCATGAATTACATCTTCACCAAACTGACTCCAGAGGACAGTAGAGTGTAAGCTCCTCTGGTACAGAGACTCAATGTTCTCTGTACAGCACTGCAGTATATCTCTTAGATTGTAAGCTCTAACGAGCAGGGCCCTCTGATTCCTCCTGTATTGAATTGTATTGTCTGCCCTAATATTGTAAAGCGCTGCGCAAACTGTCGGCGCTATATAAATCCTGTATAATAATAATAATATATGTCAGAGCTATATAAATGCATAATAATAACATATTTATTTTACACTTTTAAAGTAAAACTCCTTCCAAATGTAATATATTATTCTTTGGTAGATGCTGGAGAGTTACCGCCCCCCCCCCCAACTGTCTCTTCTAACTCTTGGGACTCTATTGGTGAGATCTGCATTAAATCTCTTGGGTCTGTACACCTGCTGTGCCCATTATGAGGGGTTCTCACCATCCCTGTGCTGAGTTCATGTGTCTGTACTCCTCCTGTGCCCATTATGAGGGGTTCCCACCATCCCTGTGCTGAGTTCCCAGGTCTGTACTCCTCCTGTGCCCATTATGAGGAGTTCCCACCATCCCTGTGCATCTTCTCTGTCAACCCCCCCCCCCGCCATTGAGAGGTCGTAGATGGTTTCTTATTATATAATGTAAACCTTCCTCAAAATGAAATTTTCACATTTTATTTATACAATAATAATACGTAAATATAT
>BLSH010552741.1:22332-34789 GCA_018402905.1 Glandirana rugosa | reverse complement strand
ACTTTGTGCCCCAACATGCCCACTCCTCCACCCATGGGCGTCCGCAGGTAGGGGCAAGGGGGGGCATCAGGGAATCAGGGATCGGATCAGGGGTTGCCCACTAGGTCCTTATCCTCTCTGATCATCTCGTGTGCCATGTCCACAGTCTCTGACCATCTCCTGTACTATGTCTGCAGTCTCTGACCTTCTCCTGTAGTATGTCTGCAGTCTCTGACCCTCTCCTGTACCATGTCTGCAGTCTCTGACCATCTCCTGTACCACATCTGCAGTCTCTGACCGTGATAATGTGATAATGTCAAAAAGCGGCATAGCAAGGGTGACCTTAAAATGATGCCCCCCCCTGAAAAAATTTCTGCGGACGCCCATGCCTCCACCCCCATCCGCTCACAGCTGCCATGAAAAACATACCGTGCACACACATCTACCTAGATGCTAGAAAGTAAGCAATTGGCCATGCATTTGCAGTGCACATTCCATGACAACCGGGAGTAAGGGGCAGAGATTGGGCACAGAGCGGTATACCCATTCTACGGCATGCAGGGCAGGGTGGTGCAGTTCTGTATCCTTGCCCCCGGGTGCAGGATGAACCTGTCCCAGGATGGGTGAGCATCCTATACACTATATTGTCAAAAGTATTGGGACTCCTGCCTTTACACGCACATGAACTTTAATGGCATCCCAGTCTTAGTCTGTAGGGTTCAATATTGAGTTGGCCCACCCTTTGCAGCTATAACAGCTTCAACTCTTCTGGGAAGGCCGTCCACAAGGTTTAGGAGTGTCTATGGGAATGTTTGACCATTCGCCCAGAAGAGCATTGGTGAGGTCAGGCACTGATGTTGGATGAGAAGGCCTGGCTCACAGTCTCCACTCTAATTCATCCCAAAGGGGTTCTATCGGGTTGAGGTCAGGACTCTGTGCAGGCCAGTCATGTTCCTCCAGAGGAACCCCAAACTCGCTCATCCATGTCTTTATGGACCTTTCAAGTTTCTGAAGTTTCTAGTTACGCCTCCAATGAAACCAAATGGGAACTGCAATGTAAGGTTCTTCACAGATTTCTTGGTACAAACAATGACTTCTCTGGAGAGCTCCACCCAGCACAACCTACTTTGGCCCACTGTCTTTGGTCTTGCCCTAACATATCCAACTCCTGGACACTACGCAAGATCTTTCCATGCTAAGACAGTACCTATCGACCCCCTGCCCCTGTTTTCCATCCATGATATTCATTTAACTACTTATGTCCAAAGAACACCAGCCAGAGGTTTGGAACGGCTACATATCTGCCTCTTGATGACTAGATGAGGTACCATGTGGGCCTGGATCTCCACCTGTTCTCCAACCATCCAGGGTGTAAAGGGAGACCTCCAGCGACTATGGCGATCTCTGGCTTGTCTACTCTGTATATCTGAATGTACTGAACTCACCATATCAAACATTTTTTGTTTGGTTTTTATTTGTATTGTTTTTATCTTCTATACTTAACACAGGGCGATTTGTTGTTGTTTTTTTTTTCAGAAAGTAAAAACCGGCACATTGCTTAGTAAAAGCAGCAAATATCACACACATTTCCCAATTTTGTTAGGCACACAGTTAACCCCTTGATGGCCCCTAAATGTTAACCCCTTCCCAGCCAGTGTCATTAGTACAGTGACAGTGTATAGTATTATCACTGATCACTGTATTAGTGTCACTGGTGATACCAGTGTCAGTCAGTGTCCCCCCAGCATCAGTTAGTTAGTGTCAGATTTCCCGTCGCACTCCCACTATAATTCGCTGATCGCCCCAATTACAAGTATAAAAATAGTAAAAAAAAATCCAGTATATATACACCATATTTTTTACGCACTCTACCTTTCACACAAACCAATCAATATACACTTATTGGGATTTTTTTTACCAAAGACATGTAGCAGAATACATTTTAGCCTAAATTTATGACAAAATGTGATATATATATATATATATTTTTTATTGGATATGTTTTAAAGCAGAATATATATATATATATATATATATATATATATATATATATATATATATATATTATTATTATTATTTCAGTCTTTTTTTTTGATTATATAATAAAAAAAACCCAGTGGTGATCAAATTCCCCCAAAAGAAACCTCTATTCGTGTAAAAAAAAATATATAAATGTAATTTGGATACAGTGTTGCATGACCGCACAATTACCAGTTAAAGTAGCGCAGTGCTGAATAGCAAAAAATGGCCTGGTCATGAAGGGGTTAAAACCTTCTGGAACTGAAGTGGTTTGAACAATATGCAACATGTTATGAACCCTGAGAATAGGAACTTTATATCAGCACACATGTAGCACCCTCCTAGATGGGAGCTAGGATTAGGTAAATTTGGTGTTGGCTCACTGTAACCAGAGTGGCCGTGCTGATTTTTTTGTTCTGTTCTGTTTCAGTAGTTGCAGGATTGACCGCTTCCCCCTGATTAGTCCAAAAAGCTCTTGAAATTAATGGGCAGGCCAATCCCTGGGGAGGGTCACCCAGATGGTAGCTGGGAGTCTGTATAAACACTCTGAGACACTGAGCAGCAGGGTATTTTTTTCTTGGAAGGGGATCGCAGCCTAAGGGGGGCTTAGGACAGCCTTTGGGCAGGTGGGCTACCTGCAGAAAGCTGACTGAGGGACTATAGTCTGAGGATCTAGTCTGGCATCACAGGGAGAAAGTGTAGCAGGGATATTGGAAGGAGGCAACCAATTTTCAAAGGACATTTGGGAGTACAGACTGGATAGAGATTCTAGAGACTGCGGGCTGAGGCCACATCTCAGGTGTTACAGTCAGCTGTGTGTATAAAGAGTACATAGTGTCCAGTATCCTGAAGAACTTAGTCTATTTAATTCCCAGAAAAAAAGACTTTGCTAAGATTGTCCACCTCCTCAAGTTTGCTACTGGGTCATAGTTCTATAGAAGATACATGTCCTCCTATTTGTACATTTGGAGTATCACACTTAATTCCCTAACCCTATTCAAGTTACCCAAAAATAAAAAAAATACCAAAAAGAAACCCCCTTTCACTGAGCCAAATAGTTACTGTGATTGTGTACCTGGCTGCGGGGCAACCACTGGACTCCGGGCAATCTACTTAGTGACTCCTTCCGGGATCACTTATGGATCACTGTGTCTACAACCTCTTTATTTTGTGAATTACTTTTGGCTCACCACTTCTACAACCTCTACTTTCTTGTATCGTCATGTCTCCAACCTCGATACTTTCTTGGATCGTCATGTCTCCAACCTCACTAGTTTCTTAGATTATCATGTCTCCAACCTCTATACTTTCTTGGATTGTTACGTCTCCAACCTCTGAACTTTCTTGTATCGTCATGTCTCCAACCTCTGTACATTCTTGGATCGTCATGTCTCCAACCCCTATACTTTCTAGAAAAGTCATGTCTCCAACCTCTATACTTTAATGTATAGTCATGTCTCCAACCTCTATACTTTCTTGGATTGTTATGTCTCCAACCTCTGAACTTTCTTGTATCGTCATGTCTCCAACCTCTGTACATTCTTGGATCGTCATGTCTCCAACCCCTATACTTTCTAGAAAAGTCATGTCTCCAACCTCTATACTTTAATGTATAGTCATGTCTCCAACCTCTATACTTTCTTGGATTGTTATGTCTCCAACCTCTGAACTTTCTTGTATCGTCATGTCTCCAACCTCTGTACATTCTTGGATCGTCATGTCTCCAACCCCTATACTTTCTAGAAAAGTCATGTCTCCAACCTCTATACTTTCATGTATAGTCATGTCTCCAACCTCTATACTTTAATGTATAGTCATGTCTCCAACCTCTATACTTTAATGTATAGTCATATCTCCAACCTCTATACTTTCTTGAATTGTTATGTCTCCAACCTCTGAACTTTCTTGTATCGTCATGTCTCCAACCTCTGTACATTCTTGGATCGTCATGTCTCCAACCTCTATACTTTCTAGGAAAGTCATGTCTCCAACCTCTATACTTTAATGTATAGTCATGTCTCCAACCTCGATACTTTCTTGGATCGTCATGTCTCCAACCTCGATACTTTCTTGGATCGTCATGTCTCCAACCTCAATAGTTTCTTAGATTATCATGTCTTCAACCTCTATACTTTCTTGGATTGTTATGTCTCCAACCTCTGAACTTTCTTGTATCGTCATGTCTCCAACCTCTATACTTTCTAGGAAAGTCATGTCTCCAACCTCTATACTTTCATGTGTAGTCATGTCTCCAACTTCTATACTTTCTTTCTTGGAATGTCATGTCTCCAACCTCTGTACTTTCTTGTATCCTCATATCTCCAGCCTCTATACTTTCATGGATCATCATGTCTCCAACCTCTATGCTTTCTTAGATCATCTTTGGCTCTCCAGGTATCCCTCCGACCTCTATACTTTATTTGATCGCTTTTGCCTCTGTTTGTCTCCAACCTTTATACTTTCCTGGATTACTTTTGGCCCATCGTGTCTCCAACCTCTTTACTGTCTTGGATTACTTTTGGCTCACCAGGCTTCAAATCTCTATACTTTCTTGGATTACTTTTGGACAACCATTTCTCCCAGGTCCATACTTTCTTGGATCATTTTTGGCTCACCATGTCTCCAACCAAAATTACTTATATACTGGGCCCACACACTCCATATGTATTATAATACTGTAAATGATGTTACTAATGTGAGAACATTACATTATTGCTATTTTGACATGGTACGCCAAAGCATAACTTGTATTCTTATTTGAAAAAAAACAAAAAATCTGCAATAAAAGATGTTTAAAAAAGAAACTCGGCTGCAGGGAACTTATAAGGGAACTGCAATCTTTCATGGAGGAGTAATAGTGAATTCACCTAGTAAATGGACCATGAGATTGAATGAATCAATGAACAAGAGCGTGGGGACTGAATCTATGAAAACCTCCTTCATTCAAGAAGAAATGTTATGGTACCTTGAAAATAAAGTTACATTGAAGCTTCCTATTGAATGAACTGGTTAACTATAACAGCGTGGGAATCTCCCATGATGCCTTGGGCCAGCTACTAGACTGCCCCACCCCTTGAGAATCATTGGCAGTAAGTACAGACTCAGGAGAGCATTGATCCCTCAACATTAGCTCTTGATGATTTGATGATGCTTTTCCTCTTTAATTAGGAAGAAGACCTGGCTTGGGACATCTCGGAAAAAATCAGAACGGGTGGAGGGAAACTATTTTCATTTTGAAAAGAAGTATTAAAAAATCATTCAATGTCTCTATGTCTTTAAAAAAATGTGCCCCACTGGACCAGTGGCGTTTTACCGGGGGGTGATATACCCTTAGTAAAGAACTACATGGAGTTTGCATGACCCACCAATGTTTGTGTGGATTTCCCATAATTCTAAAAATATGATATGCCTGGGGGGGCGTTAAAGCGTAAGTTTCTCTGGTTGATTCAGATGCCAGCAATGCAGGAACCAAGCATCTCCCTTACCCGGTTACCCAGATATGCACAGTATCTCACAAAACTGAGTACACCCCTCACATTTGTGTAAATATTTTATTCTATCTTTTCATGTGACAACACTGAAGAAATGACACTTTGCTACAATGTAAAGTAGTGAGTGTACAGCTTGTATAACAGTGTAAATTTGCTGTCCCCACAAAATAACTCAACACACAGCCATTAATGTCTAGACCGCTGGCAACAAAAGTGAGTTCACCTCTAATTGAAAATGTCCAAATGGTGCCCAATTAACCATGTTCCTTCCCTGGTGTCATGTGACTCGTTAGTATTACAGGGTCTCAGGTGTGAATGGGGAGCAGGTGTGTTAAATTTGGTGTTATCGCTCTCATTCTCTCATACTGATCACTGGAAGTTCAACATGGCACCTCATGGCAAAGAATTCACTGAGGATCTGAAAAAAAAAGAATTGTTGCTCTACATAAAGATGCCCTAGGCTATAAGAAGATTACCAAGATGCTGAAACTGAGCTGCAGCATAGTGGCCAAGACCATACAGCGGTTTAACAGGACAGGTTCCACTCAGAACAGCGCCTCACCATGGTCAACCAAAGAAGTTGAGTGCAGTGCTCAGCGTCATATCCAGAGGTTGTCTTTGGGAAATAGATGTATGAGTGCTGCCAGCATTGCTGCAGAGGTTGAAGGGGTGAGGGGTCAGCCTGTCAGTGCTCAGACCATACACCGCACACTGCATCAAATTGGTCTGCATGGCTGTCATCCCAGAAGGAAGCCTCTTCTAAAGATGATGCACAAGAAAGCCAGCAAACAGTTGAAGACAAGCAGACTAAGGACATGGATTACTGGAATAAACTTATTTGATTCAGATGGTGTCAAGCGTGTGTGGCGGCAACCAGGTGAGGGGTACAAAGACAAGTGTGTCTTGCCTACAGTCAAGCATGGTGGTGGGAGTGTCATGGTCTGGGGGTGCATGAGTGCTGCCGGCACTGGGGAGCCACTGAGGGAACCATGTATACCAACACGTTCTGTGACATACTGAAGCAGAGCATGATCCCCTCCCTTCAGAGACTGGGTGTCATGGAGGAGTGGAAGAGGAGTCCAGTGGCAACCTGTGAAACTCTGGTGAACTCCATGCCCAGGAAGGTTAAGGCAGTGCTGGAAAATAATGGTGGCCACACAAAATATTGACACTTTGGGCCCAATTTGGACATTTTCACTTGGGGGTGTACTCACTTTTGTTGCCAGCGGTTTAGACATTGATGGTTGTGTGTTGAGTTATTTTGAGGGGGCAGCAAATTTACACTGTTATACAAGCTGTACACTCACTACTTTACATTGTAGCAAAGTGTCATTTCTTCAGTGTTGTCACATGAAAAGTTAGAATAAAATATTTACAAAAATATGAGGGGTGTACTTACTTTTGTGAGCTGCTGTATGTGTAGTAGTGTGCAGAGAGCTTATTGGTAACTCTTGTACTCCTCAATTCTCCAATCCATTCAAACCGCTATCAGCAATGACCCGTCACCTCCTCACTTCATTAAACATCTGTACATCATTCTACCTGTCATAGGAGGGGATTAGTTACTGATGTATTACAACTATTCCCCTCCTGTGTCACATTAACAATCAATGTGCAAGGCTGCCAAGCCAGAATGTTATTTGTAATTTTGTTTGCATGGACAGCTGCCCAAGAGCTGTACAGGGTCAGAAAGATGGGGGACACACAAACTGTAGAGAGCCGAGGGACACACAGACCACAGACAGATGGGGGCACGCAAACCGCAGAGAGACAGGGACACATAGACCACAGAGAGGCGGGGGACACACGGACCAAAGAGAACCGGGACACACGGACCAAAGAGAGCTGGGGACACATAGACCTCAGAGAGCCGGAGGACACACAGACCAAAGAAAGCTGGGGACACAAGGACCAAAGAGAGCCGGGGACACACGGACCAGAGAGAGCTGGGGACACACGGACCAAAGTGAGAGAACCGGGGACACACGGACCGAAGAGAACTGGGGACACACGGACCGAAGAGAACTGGGGACACATGGACCAAAGGGAGCCGGGGGACACATGGACCAAAGAGAGAGAGCCGGGGACACATGGACCAAAGAGAGCTGGGACACACGGACCAAAGAGAACTGGGGACACACGGACCGAAGAGAACTGGGGACACATGGACCAAAGGGAGCCAGGGGACACATGGACCAAAGAGAGAGAGCCGGGGATACATGGACCAAAGAGAGCTAGGACACACGGACCAAAGAGAACTGGGGACACACGGACCAAAGTGAGAGAACCGGGGACACACGGACCGAAGAGAACTGGGGACACATGGACCAAAGGGAGCCGGGGGACACATGGACCAAAGAGAGAGAGCCGGGGACACACGGACCAAAGAGAGCCGGGACACATGGACCAAAGAGAGAGAGCTGGGGACTCACGGACCAAAGAGAGCTGGGACACATGGACCAAAGAGAAGGACCGAGGACACACAGACCAAAGAGAGCCGGGACACACGGACCAAAGAGAGCCGGGGACACATGGACCAAAGAGAACTGGGGACACATGGACCAAAGGGAGCCGGGGACAAATGGGCCAAAGAGAGCTGGGGACACACAGACCAAAGAGAGTGGGGACACACGGACCGCACAGAGCTAGGAAAACACAGACCATAGAGAGCGGGGGGGACACAAACCAAAGAGAGTGGAGAACACACGGACCAAAGAGAGTGGGGAACACACGGACCAAAGAGAGTGGGGAACACACGGACCAAAGAGAGCCGGGGGGCACACAGACCAAAGTGAACCGTGGACACACAGACCAAAGAGAACCAGGGCACACAGACCAAAGAGAAGCAAGGGCACACAGATCAAAGAGAACTGGGGACACACAGACAACTCAACACTGTTCAGAGGTACAACTAAAATTTGAATATTTTTATCTGATTTATTTTATAGGCTGATCATATAATTCTGTATAGTCAGTATCCCTGTGAGTAAGCAAGTTTTGTTCATAGAGCACCAACAGAGGATAGAGTGTACCAAATCCCCTCTACAGACATATACGACGAGGCCTATCATCTATATCTTTATCCACCCATCTTTAATGTATCTGTCTGCCTTTCTATCTACCCATCTGCGATGGAACTGTCCAGCACCCAGCTTGAGTGCCTCCGTCAAGATATAGCTTCCTCTAGTCTGGAACCAGGAACCGGGTATTATAACTGAACATTGCACCCAAGTACTAGGCGACACTAGCTTAGATACAAACTGGAACTCTTTACTGAACAGAAATACAGGTTATTATATACTTCAAAAGTAGGTTAGTCACCACATGAACAATAAAACCAAATATTACCCAATAACACAATGGTTAGACAACGAAAAAGACTTGGCACAAGGCTAATCCCATCATGTAGGAACCTCCAAGAGTTAGCCAATTTAGTCAACAGACAGAAACAATAGGGGACTCAATTACCAATGGAAATTCACATCTAGACAAAGCTTTGATTAATCAGGGATCCCAGACTGTCCAACAACAGTCTACAACAGTCTATGAGACGAAATGTATACAATGTCATAGATTTCTTTAAGGATATTGTTGATAAATATTTCTGTCCCAAGTAATGGAGCCTCTCCAACGCAGTCTACAGGAGGGCCACCATATTTCTTCTGACCATTAACCTGTACAAGATTAATATTACACCTTTTCATCCACTCCAGAAGGGATGCTTTATTGTCCTTATTCAGAGAATTAAACCAAACCTTGCTCTCAGCGTCCATCACGTGGTTGTCCATCATTAGAGAATGATCTGCTCTCTCAAAAGCCAGGGCCCATAGTCCATAGGCAAGAGGCCACACTGCAGTCCCCTCCAAAAGCCTCTGTCTTGGTTGGGTCAGTCACATCATCTATTATCAGTCTATCTATCCATCTATTATCTACAATTCTATTTACCCATCAGTTGTCTTTCTTTCTTTCCATCCATCCATTTATTCATCTATTATCTTTCCATTTATTCATCCATCCACCCATCTAACCATTTATTATCTTTCCGCCCAACCATCTAGCTATTCATTTACCCATTACGCTACCCATGTACTATATTTTCTTTCATCCATCTATCCATCCATCCACTTATCTATTATATTTCTATCCTTATACTTACCCATATATTATCTTTTCATGTATCCTTCCCCCTACCCATCTATTAACTTTCCATCTATCCATCCTTCTATTAATCTGATATCTTTCCATCCATCCATTCTCCTACCAATCTATTATCTTTCCATTTATTTATCCATCCACCCACCTATCCATCTATTATCTTTCCGTCTAACCAGTTACCCATTAGCTATTTATCCACCCAGCAAGTTAAACGTCTACTGTCTTTCCATCCATCTGTCCATTCACCTACCCATCTATTATCTTTCCATCCATCCTTCCACCTACCCATCTATTATCTTTCCATCCATCATCTATCTTTCCATCCATCTTCCTACCAATCTATTATCTTTTCATCCATCCTTCCACCTACACATCTATTATCTTTCCATTTATTTATCCATCCACCCATCTATCCATCTATTATCTTTCCGTCCAACCATCTACCCATTAGCTATTCATCTACCCATCAAGCTACCCATCTACTGTCTTTCCATCCACCTACCTACCCATCTATTATCTTTCCATCCATCCTTCCACCTACCCATCTATTATCTTTCCATCCATCCTTCCACCTACCCATCTATTATCTTTCCATCCATCCATCCTCTATTTTTCCATCCATCCTCCTACCCATCTATTATCTTTCTATCCATCCTCCTACCAATCTATTATCCATCCATCCTCCAACCATTATATTATCCATCCACCCTCCTACCAATCTATTATCCATCCATCCATCATCCTACTAATCTATTATCCATCCATCCATCCATCCACCCTCCTACCAATCTATTATCCATCCATCCATCCATCCATCCATCATCCTACTAATCTATTATCCATCCATCCATCCTCCTACCAATCTATTATGTTTCCATCCATCCTCCAACCATTCTATTATCCATCCTCCAACCATTCTATTATCCATCCTCCAACCATTCTATTATCCATCCATCCATCCTCCTACCAATCGATTATCCATCCATCCATCCATCCATCCATCATCCTACTAATCTATTATCCATCCATCCATCCTCCTACCAATCTATTATCTTTCAATTCATCCATATACCCATCTATTATTTTTCCATCCATCCATCTATGCATCATCAATCTTTCCATCTATACATTTCATCTATCTTTCTATCCATCCTTCCACTTACTCATCTATTATCTATCTATCCATTTATCCATCTCCTACCAATCTATTATCCATCCACCAATCCTCCTACCAACCTCTTATCTTTCTATTTATTCATCTACCATCTATTATCTTTCCATCCATCCATTGTCAGTCTTGCTATCTATCTATCTATCTATCTATCTATCTATCTATCTATCTATCATTTATCTATCTATCTATCTATCTATCTATCTATCTATCTATCTATCTATCTATCTATCTATCTATCTATCTATCTATCTATCCATCCATCCTTATACTTCCCTGTCTATTATCTGCTGTATCTTTCTATCCATCCATCCGTCTATCTCCCCATTTATCTATCACACCAAAGAATAAGAGACATCATCTTATTTCTATTACAAGACCTAAGTGCTCCACCATCTTCTTTTATAAACGATGAATGAATATATACGAATATCTTTGCTTCTTGGATTTCTGAAATACTTTCCATTTTAGGAAGGAAGGGAATTCTGCCCGATATTGGATGAAGGGCTCTGAGGGCTCCTCCGGCTGACCAAACCCTGACAGTCAGGCGATGTGAAGACTCCGACATCCTCACATAAATATCTCAGTAAGCAATAAAAAAGAGAAATCCCGCTCCCAGTTCTCTCCTTATTTATTTCTCTGTTCAGAACCAAAACTCTCCGCTTCCTGACAATGATTTTTTTGTGGAACGATCTGTCACAACGTTCGCTCAGACACAATGTGCAATGTATTTATCATTTCTCTTGTTGAAGGAAAAAAATCAACAGAAAAACAAAAACAAAAAAAATCAAAGCATGAATCAAACAAAAAATATTTCCTATAGCAGCAAAGACAACAACGGTAAAAATTATTATTTTCTTAAATGCTTTTCCCTTTACGGATGGATACATGTACAGAGGAACGCGCTTATTATACTAAGCATTACTGCAGGAATGGATGTGGCAAGAGATCCCAAACGGCTTACAGGGAGATCAATCCAATGCGATAGAGGAGCGGAGTGTTAAAAAAAAAAATAGCTGTGCAGTCACAGTATTGAGAGCAATGGTAATAGTGATGGTAATATTAGTATAAAAGCAATAAAACAAATAATCAAAAAATCCTAAAGACCTGATTTTCTGCTCTGCCTGTGTGTGGTCAAATGCAAAAGTCTAGGCACCCCTATACATATATTCCATTTCCTAGTGGACAACCAACATAGCTGTTGCCACACAGGATATATTTTTGCAAATTTCCCACCTTTTATACTTATGGGTCAATTTATAAATATTTTCGCTAATAATTCACCCACATTACTATTCATTAGCTGGATTTATTCACTACCAACCACTGATAATCCATTCCAATAAAACTAAAACGAATACTTTAAAACGTAATTTTTTACGATGAAAAAAACCTAAAATGCATTGTATTTCACTTTTTCAGTCGAGTACAAAACGTTCCTTGCTTTTTTTTTTTTTTACTTTTTCACTCTACAGAAGACGTTTTGGTTTACTTGTTGATAAAAAAAAAAAATTAACTTGACAGTGCGAGTCAAAAACGTTTCGTTAAGGTCACGTTTTTATGAGAGACCAAAAGAACGAACGTGTGTCCACACCCTAGATCACTACCTAATAGTCACCAACCATCACTTATTTAGGTCGAT
>BLSH010552741.1:0-15000 GCA_018402905.1 Glandirana rugosa | reverse complement strand
ACTCCAAGATCAAAGAAGGTAGACATTTCTGGACAGTGGTATTTTTATGTAGTAGTATTCTCTATGCTATTGTAAAAAAAATAAGTATATAATTATATTATTATATGTATATAATTATATTTTATATATGTATATAATAATAATGAAAAAATATATACATATATATATATATATATATATATATGAAATATATCTATTATATAAGAAAAGAAAATGCTGGTCAAATATACATTAAAGATATTATTGTATATATAATAGTTATATGTTTTAATACAAAAAATGATGTTTATGTATATATATATATAAACAATTTATTAAAAAATAAATAAATATATATATATATATATATATATATATATATATATATATATACATAAACTCACACACACACACCCATATATATATATATATATATATATATACATAAACACACACCAATATATATATATATACATATACACACACCCATATATATATATATATACATAAACACACACCCATATATATATATATATACATAAACACACACCCATATATATATATATACATAAACACACACCCATATATATATATATACATAAACACACACCCATATATATATATACATAAACACACACCCATATATATATATACATAAACACACACCCATATATATATATACATAAACACACACCCATATATATAGATATACACACACGCACACACGTACAGCATACAAAAGTTTATAGAGGACACTTAAATATATATATTATAGTCATTAAATATGTCATGCAACATGTTCCATATCTCATTGGACAACCAAACTAAATATGTGTCGGAGTCCCACATTTTTTTAAAACAAAGACCCTTCTGCGATGCCCCTTTACAGACATACAGTCCCTGTCTCCTTCCTTCTCTCTGAGCATCTCTCTCTCTCTAACCAATCAGGTAAGTGCTGAGAATTGCCATCAATCTCCCACAATTACCCATTCACATCTATCCTAGAAAATGACATTTGGCACCTGAAAGTTAGAACCCCATTGGTGACTGTGCAGTGATAACATTGATTCTTTGCAGGGAGATTGTGTAATTAATTCATAAAACACATAGAAATGGAATGTGTGTGCAATATGGAGCTGCAGCCCACACTGGCCAATCACAAGCCCCATACCAAATCTGTGTTGTTCTCATTTTCCTTTCTCTGTTTTATGAATCAGTCCCTGCCAGGATTCCCCGGCATCCCCACAATATACATTTTCTGCTGCTGAGCTGATGTGCCGCCTCTCGCTCGCTCCTCGGTGTACACAGCCCGCTGCCCCAGCTTTGGGGATGAACTCAGGGACTTAGGGCAGGCAGGGGAAGATTCTGATTGTGGGCAGAGATATTACAACGTATTACAGTGTGATAGAGAGATACCCTTCCTATATACACCTACCCTTCCCATAGAGATACCCTTCCTATATTCACCTACCCTTCCCATAGAGATACCCTTCCCATAGAGAGTTACCCTTCCTATATACACCTACCCTTCCCATAGAGTTACCCTTCCCATATACACCTACCCTTCCCATAGAGAGTTACCCTTCCTATATACACCTACCCTTCCCATAGAGATACCCTTCCCATAGAGTTACCCTTCCCATATACACCTACCCTTCCCATAGAGAGTTACCCTTCCCATAGAGAGTTATCCTTCCTATAGAGAGTTACCCTTCCTGTACAGAGTTACCCTTCCTATAGAGAGTTACCCTTCCTATAGAGAGTTACCCTTCCTATAGAGAGTTACCCTTCCTACAGAGTGTAGCCATTCCTATAGACAGTTATCCTTCCTATAGAGAGTTACCCTTCCTATAGAGAGTTATCCTTCCCATAGAGAGTTACCCTTCCTATAGAGAGTTATCCTTCCCATAGAGAGTTACCCTTCCTATAGAGAGTTACCCTTCCTACAGAGTGTAGCCATTCCTATAGAGAGTTATCCTTCCTATAGAGAGTTACCCTTCCTATAGAGAGTTACCCTTCCTACAGAGTGTAGCCATTCCTATATACACCTACCCTTCCCATAGAGAGTTACCCTTCCCATAGAGTTACCCTTCTTATAGAGAGTTACCCTTCCTACAGAGTGTAGCCATTCCTATATACACCTACCTTTCCCATAGAGTTACCCTTCCTATATACACCTACCCTTCCCATAGAGATACCCTTCCTATATACACCTACCATTCCTATAGAGAGTTATCCTTCCTATAGAGAGTTACCCTTCCTGTACAGAGTTACCCTTCCTATAGAGTTACCCTTCCTATATACACCTACCATTCCTATAGAGAGTTACCATTCCTATAGAGAGTTACCCTTCCTATAGAGAGTTACCCTTCCTATAGAGAGTTACCCTTCCTGTAGAGAGTTACCCTTCCTAAGGAGAGTTATCCTTCCTGTAGAGAGTTACCCTTTCTATAGAGAGTTACCCTTCCTATAGAGAGTTACCCTTCCTATAGAGAGTTATCCTTCCTGTAGAGAGTTATCCTTCCTGTAGAGAGTTACCCTTCCTATAGAGAGTTATCCTTCCTATAGAGAGTTACCCTTCCTGTAGAGAGTTACCCTTCCTATAGAGAGTTACCCTTCCTGTAGAGAGTTACCCTTCCTGTAGAGAGTTACCCTTCCTATAGAGAGTTATCCTTCCTGTAGAGAGTTATCCTTCCTATAGAGAGTTACCCTTCCTATAGAGAGTTATCCTTCCTATAGAGAGTTATCCTTCCTGTAGAGAGTTACCCTTCCTATAGAGAGTTACCCTTCCTATAGAGAGTTACCCTTCCTGTAGAGAGTTACCCTTCCTATAGAGAGTTATACTTCCTGTAGAGAGTTACCCTTCCTGTAGAGAGTTACCCTTCCTGTAGAGAGTTACCCTTCCTATAGAGAGTTACCCTTCCTGTAGAGAGTTACCCTTCCTATAGAGAGTTACCCTTCCTATAGAGAGTTACCCTTCATATAGAGAGTTACCCTTCCTGTAGAGAGTTATCCTTCCTATAGAGAGTTACCCTTCCTGTACAGAGTTACCCTTCCTGTAGAGAGTTACCCTTCCTATAGAGAGTTATCCTTCCTGTAGAGAGTTATCCTTCCTGTAGAGAGTTACCCTTCCTATAGAGAGTTACCCTTCCTGTAGAGAGTTACCCTTCATATAGAGAGTTATCCTTCCTACAGTGTGTAACCATTCCCATACAGAGTTACCCTTCCTATAGAGAGTTACCCTTCCTATAGACAATAACCCTTCCAATAGAGAGTTACCCTTCCTATAGAGAATTGCCTTCCTATAAAGAATTACTCTTCCTATAGAGAGTTATCCTTCCTATAGAGAGTTACCCTTCCTATAGACAATTACCCTTCCTATAGAGAGTTACCCTTCCTATAGACAATGTCCCTTCCTATAGACAATGTCCCTTCCTATAGAGAGCTACCCCTCCTATAGAGAGTTACCCTTCCTGTAGAGAGTTACCCTTCCTATAGAGAGTTACCCTTCCTATAGACAATTACCCTTCCTACAATTACCATCCCAATAGATAATTACCCTTCCTATAGAGAGTTACCCTTCCTATAGAGCAGTGGTCTCCAAACTGCAGAACTGAGGCTGATTCCTCCCACTGACACCAATGATGGGGCACTATTCCTCCCACTGACACCAAAGTGATATCTCTCTGTGACTGATACCATCTTGTATCATTTGCAGTGTCAGGCCCCCTATGGGGTCATGTATTAGATGATATATCATATATATATATATATATATATATACTGTGCATCATAGTGAGAATCCAGCATATCATTCCTATATCAGTGACATTGTTTTGCGATCTTCTGTATATTGTAGAATGTAGATGATTACCAGAAACAAAGTCAATTTCCAACTGCACCCTGGCATGGGATAAAGTGCATCATCCTCTCTGGATTGTTACCGGAAATATCATCTGATTGCCGAACAACGATATACCGGACTGACTCAGTATTAACCCCGAACACACTGATATACCGGACTGACTCAGTATTAACCCCGAACACACTGATATACTGGCACTGACTCAGTATTAACCCTGAACACACTGATATACCGGACTGACTCAGTATGAACCCCGAACACACTGATATACCGGCACTGACTCAGTATTAACCCCGAACACACTGATATACCGACACTGACTCAGTATTAACCCCAAACACACTGATATACTGGCACTGACTCAGTATTAACCCCGAACACACTGATATACCGGACTGACTCAGTATTAACCCCGAACACACTGATATACCGGACTGACTCAGTATTAACCCCGAACACACTGATATACCGGACTGACTCAGTATGAACCCCGAACACACTGATATACCGACACTGACTCAGTATTAACCCCAAACACACTGATATACTGGCACTGACTCAGTATTAACCCCGAACACACTGATATACCGGCACTGACTCAGTATTAACCCCGAACACACTGATATACCGGCACTGACTCAGTATGAACCCCGAACACACTGATATACTGGCACTGACTCAGTATGAACCCCGAACACACTGATATACCGGACTGACTCAGTATTAACCCTGAACACACTGATATACTGGCACTGACTCAGTATTAACCCCGAACACACTGATATACCGGACTGACTCAGTATGAACCCCGAACACACTGATATACCGGCACTGACTCAGTATTAACCCCGAACACACTGATATACCGGCACTGACTCAGTATTAACCCTGAACACACTGATATACTGGCACTGACTCAGTATTAACCCCGAACACACTGATATACCGGACTGACTCAGTATTAACCCCGAACACACTGATATACCGGACTGACTCAGTATTAACCCCAAACACACTGATATACCGGCACTGACTCAGTATTAACCCCGAACACACTGATATACCGGACTGACTCAGTATTAACCCCGAACACACTGATATACCGGCACTGACTCAGTATTAACCCTGAACACACTGATATACTGGCACTGACTCAGTATTAACCCCGAACACACTGATATACCGGACTGACTCAGTATGAACCCCGAACACACTGATATACTGGCACTGACTCAGTATTAACCCCGAACACACTGATATACCGGACTGACTCAGTATGAACCCCGAACACACTGATATACCGGCACTGACTCAGTATTAACCCTGAACACACTGATATACTGGCACTGACTCAGTATTAACCCTGAACACACTGATATACTGGCACTGACTCAGTATTAACCCCGAACACACTGATATACCGGCACTGACTCAGTATTAACCCCGAACACACCGATATACTGGCACTGACTCAGAATTAACCCCGAACACACTGATATACCGGACTGACTCAGTATTAACCCTGAACACACTGATATACCGGACTGACTCAGTATTAACCCTGAACACACTGATATACCGGACTGACTCAGTGTTAACCCCAAACACACTGATATACCGGCACTGACTCAGAATTAACCCCGAACACACCGATATACTGGCACTGACTCAGTATTAAACCCGAACACACTGATATACTGGCACTGACTCAGAATTAACCCCGAACACACCGATATACTGGCACTGACTCAGTATTAAACCCGAACACACTGATATACTGGCACTGACTCAGAATTAACCCCGCACACACCGATATACTGGCACTGACTCAGAATTAACCCCGAACACACCAATATACTGGCACTGACTCAGTATTAACCCCGAACACACTGATATACTGGACTGACTCAGTATTAACCCCGAACACACTGATATACCGGCACTGACTCAGTATTAACCCCGAACACACTGATATACCGGACTGACTCAGTATTAACCCTGAACACACTGATATACCGGCACTGACTCAGTATTAACCCCAAACACACTGATATACTGGCACTGACTCAGTATTAACCCCGAACACACTGATATACTGGCACTGACTCAGTATTAACCCCGAACACACTGATATACTGGCACTGACTCAGTATTAACCCTGAACACACTGATATACTGGCACTGACTCAGAATTAACCCCGAACACACTGATATACAGTCACTGACTCAGTATTAACCCCGAACACACTGATATACAGTCACTGACTCAGTATTAACCCCGAACACACTGATATACCGGCACTGACTCAGTATTAACCCCAAACACACTGATATACTGGCACTGACTCAGTATTAACCCCGAACACACTGATATACTGGCACTGACTCAGTATTAACCCTGAACACACTGATATACTGGCACTGACTCAGAATTAACCCCGAACACACTGATATACAGTCACTGACTCAGTATTAACCCCGAACACACTGATATACAGTCACTGACTCAGTATTAACCCCGAACACACTGATATACCGGCACTGACTCAGTATTAACCCCGAACACACTGATATACAGTCACTGACTCAATATTAACCCCGAACACACTGATATACCGGCACTGACTCAGTATTAACCCCGAACACACTGATATACTGGCACTGACTCAGTATTAACCCCGAACACACTGATATACTGGCACTGACTCAGTATTAACCCCGAACACACTGATATACTGGCACTGACTCCGTATTAACCCCGAACACACTGATATACTGGCACTGACTCAGTATTAACCCTGAACACACTGATATACCAGCACTGACCCAGTATTAACCCTGAACACACTGATATACTGGCACTGACTCAGTATTAACCCCGAACACACTGATATACTGGCACTGACTCAGTATTAACCCCAAGCACACTGATATACTGGCACTGACTCAGTATTAACCCCGAACACACTGATATACCGGCACTGACTCAGTATTAACCCCAAGCACACCGATATACCGGCACTGACTCCATATTAACCCCAAGCACACTGATATACTGGTACTGACTCAGTATTAACCCCGAACACACTGATATACTGGCACTGACTCAGTATTAACCCCGAACACACTGATATACCGGCACCGACTCAGTATTAACCCCGAACACACTGATATACTGGCACTGACTCAGTATTAACCCCGAACACACTGATATACTGGCACCGACTCAGTATTAACCCCGAACACACTGATATACTGGCACTGACTCAGTATTAACCCCAAGCACACTGATATACCGGTACTGACTCAGTATTAACCCCGAACACACTGATATACTGGCACTGACTCAGTGTTAACCCCGAACACACTGATATACTGGCACTGACTCAGTATTAACCCCAAGCACACTGATATACCGGTACTGACTCAGTATTAACCCCGAACACACTGATATACTGGCACCGACTCAGTATTAACCCCGAACACACTGATATACTGGAACTGACTCAGTATTAACCCCGAACACACTGATATACCGGTACTGACTCAGTATTAACCCCAAACACACTGATATACTGGCACTGACTCAGTATTAACCCCGAACACACTGATATACCGGACTGACTCAGTATTAACCCTGAACACACTGATATACTGGTACTGACTCAGTATTAACCCCAAACACACTGATATACTGGTACTGACTCAGTATTAACCCCAAACACACTGATATACTGGCACTGACTCAGTATTAACCCCGAACACACTGATATACCGGACTGACTCAGTATTAACCCTGAACACACTGATATACTGGTACTGACTCAGTATTAACCCCAAACACACTGATATACCGGCACTGACTCAGTATTAACCCCGAACACACTGATATACCGGCACTGACTCCGTATTAACCCCAAGCACACTGATCTACGGGCGCTGACTTGCTGTTGTACGATTACAGAGTGACTGAAGTCCGTAGAACATCACAGACAATATGAATAGGAGATGACACTGATATAACACAGTCTTATCACTGACACAATTACAGATTTTACTTCAAATTTATGAAGGAGTAACTGGAATCTCAACCCATTATTAGAGGGACAACCCATCCGCTGAGAGCAATGACAGCGGCAATCAAAGCACCACACCGAAAACTTCACACAAAGCTCCATCTGCCTGCTCCAGGCAATGAAGACAAAGAGATCCCAACATTCAGCATCAGGGAAATGTATCCTAATTCACAGTGCCAGTGGGAGGTGTCCTGGGGTCACAGTGTCAGTTGGAGTTGTCCTGGGGTCACAGTGTCAGTTGGACGTGTCCTGGGCTCACAGTGTCAGTGGGATGTGTCCTGGGGTCACAGTGTCAGTTGGAGTTGTCCTGGGGTCACAGTGTCAGTTGGACGTGTCCTGGGGTCACAGTGTCAGTGGGATGTGTCCTGGGGTCACAGTGTCAGTTGGAGTTGTCCTGGGGTCACAGTATCAGTTGGACATGTCCTGGGGTCACAGTGTCAGTTGGACGTGTCCTGGGCTCACAGTGTCAGTGGGATGTGTCCTGGGGTCACAGTGTCAGTTGGAGTTGTCCTGGGGTCACAGTGTCAGTTGGACGTGTCCTGGGGTCACAGTGTCAGTGGGATGTGTCCTGGGGTCACAGTGTCAGTTGGAGTTGTCCTGGGGTCACAGTATCAGTTGGACATGTCCTGGGGTCACAGTGTCAGTTGGACGTGTCCTGGGCTCACAGTGTCAGTGGGATGTGTCCTGGGGTCACAGTGTCAGTTGGAGTTGTCCTGGGGTCACAGTGTCAGTTGGACATGTCCTGGGGTCACAGTGTCAGTGGGATGTGTCCTGGGGTCACAGTGTCAGTTGGAGTTGTCCTGGGGTCACAGTATCAGTTGGACGTGTCCTGGGGTCACAGTGTCAGTTGGACGTGTCCTGGGGTCACAGAGTCAGTGGGATGTGTCCTGGGGTCACAGTGTCAGTTGAACGTGCCCTGGGGTCACAGTGTCAGTGGGACTTGTCCTGGGGTCACAGTGTCCGTGGGACGTGTCCTGGGGTCACAGTGTCCGTGGGATGTGTCCTGGGGTCACAGTGTCAGTTGGAATTGTCCTGGGGTCACAGTGTCAGTGGGCCATGTCCTGGGGTCAGAGTGTCAGTGGGACGTGTCCTGGGGCACAGTGTTAGTGGGATGTGTCCCAGGGTTACAGTGTCAGCGGGACGTTTACTGGGGTCACAGAGTCAGTGGGACGTGTCCTGGGGTCACAGTGTCAGTGGGATGTGTCCTGGGGTCACAGTGTCAGTGACCCCAGGACACATCCCACTGACACTGTGACTCCAGGACATGTCTAACTGACACTGTGACCCCATGACACCTCCCACTGACACTGTGACCCCATGACACATCGCACTGACACTGTGACCCCTGAACATGTCCCACTGACACAGTTAGACATGTCCTGGAGTCACAGTGTCAGTGGGAAATGTTCTGGGGTCACAGTGTCAGTGCAATGTGTCATGGCTGGGGTCACAGTGTCAGTGGGAAGTGTCCTGGGGTCACAGTGTCAGTGGGACATGTCCTGGGGTCACAGTGTCTGTGGGACATTTCCTGTGGTCACAGTGTCAGTGGAAGGTGTCCTGGGGTCACAGGGTCAGTAGGATGTGTCCTGGGGTCACAGTGGCAGTAGGATGTGTCCTGGGGTCACAGTGGCAGTGGGACCTGTCCTGGGGTCACAATGTTAGTGGGATGTGTCCTGGGGTCACAGTGTCAATGGGATGTGTCCTGGGGTCACAGGGTCAGTGGGATGTGTCCTGGGGTCACAGTGGCAGTGGGACCCGTCCTGGGGTCACAGGGTCAGTGGGATGTGTCCTGGGGTCACAGTGTCAATGGGATGTGTCCTGGGGTCACAGTGTCAGTTAGACATGTCCTGGGGTCACAGTGTCAGTGGGATGTGTCCTGGGGTCACAGTGTCAGTGGGATGTGTCCTGGGGTCACTGTGTCAGTGGGACATGTTCTGGGGTCACAGTGTCAGTGCGATGTGTCATGGGGTCACAGTGTCAGTGGGGCATGTCCTGGGGTCACTGTGTCAATGACACATGTCCTGGGATTACAATGTCAGTGGGACGTGCCTGGGGTCACAGTGTCAGTGGGACGTGTCCTGGGGTCACAGTGTCAGTGGGATATGTCCTGGGGTCACAGTGTCAGTGGAAGGTGTCCTGGGGTCACAGTGTCAGTGGTACATGTCCTGGGATCAGATTGTCAGTGGGACATGTCCTGGGGTCACAGTGTCAGTGGAAGGTGTCCTGGGGTCACAGTGTCAGTAGGATGTGTCCTGGGGTCACAGTGTCAGTGGGACCTGTCCTGGGGTCACAGTGTCAGTGGGACGTGTCCTGCAGTCACAGTGTCAGTGGGAGGGACGTGTCCTGGGGTCACAGTGTCAGTGGGACGTGTCCTGCAGTCACAGTGTCAGTGGGAGGGACGTGTCCTGGGGTCACAGTGTCAGTGGGACGTGTCCTGGAGGCTCAGTATCAGTGGGACGTGTCCCTGTGTAACAGTGTCAGTGGGGCATTTCCTAGGGTCACAGTGTCAGCGGGATGTGTCCTAGGGTGACAGTGTCAGTGGGATGTGTCTTGGGGTCACAGTGTCCGTGGGACATGTCCTGGGGTCACAGTGTCAGTGGGATGTGTCCTGGGGTCACAGTGTCAGTTGAACATGTCCTGGGGTCACAGTGTCAGTGGGATGTGTCCTGGGGTCACAGTGTCAGTGGGACATATCCTGGGGTCACAGTGTCAGTGGGACATGTCCTGAAGTTCAAAGTCAGTAGGACATTTCCTGGAGTCATAGTTTCAGTTGAGCGTGTTCTAAGATTCAGCATTAGTATAACATGTTCTGGGGGTCACAGTGTCAGTTGGATGCGTCTTTAAGTCACAGTGTCAGTTGTACATGTTCTGGGGTCACAGTGTCAGCTGGACAGGTCTTGAAGTCAGTTTCAGTTGCACATGTCCTGAATTCACAGTCAGTAGGACATGTCCTGAGGTCACAGTGCCAGTTGGATATGTCCTGAGGTCACAGTCAGTTGGACATGTCCTGGGGTCACAGTGTCAGTGGGACATGTTCTGGGGTCACAGTGTCAGTGGAATGTGTCCTGGGGTCACAGTGTCAGTGGGACATGTCCTGGGGTCACTGTGTCAGTGGGATGTGTCCTGGGGTCACTGTGTCAATGACACATGTTCTGGGGTCATAATGTCAGTGGGACATGTCCTGGGGTCACAGTGTCAGTGGGACATGTCCTGGGGTCACTGTGTCAGTGGGACATGTCCTGGGGTCATAATGTCAGTGGGACATGTCCTGGGGTCACAGTGTCAGTAGGAGGTGTCCTGGGGCCACTGTGTTAGTGGGACCTGTCCTGAGGTCACAGTGTCTGTGGCACGTGTCCTGGGGTCAGATTGTCAGTGGGACATGTCCTGGGGTCACAGTGTCAGTGGAAGGTATCCCAGGGTCACAGTGTCAGTGGGACATGTCCTGGGGTTACAATGTCAGTGGGACATGTCCTTGCCCTGGGGTCACAGTGTCAGTGGGACGTGTCCTGGGGTCACTGTGTCAGTAAGACACGTCCTAGGGTCACAGTGTCAGTGGGACATATTTTGAGGTCGCGGTGTCAGTGGAAGGTGTCCTGGGGGTCACAGTGTCAGTTAGACATGTCCTGGGGTCACAGTGTCATTGGGACGTATCCTGGAGTCACAGTGTCAGTGGGAGGGACGTGTCCTGGGGTCACAGTGTCAGTGGGACATGTCCTGGGGTGGCAGTGTCATTGGGACATGTCGTTAAGTCACAGTGTCAGTTAGACATGTCCTGAAGCCAGAGTGTCACCTGTACATGTCCTGGGGTCACAGTGTCAGTGGGACATGTCCTGAAGTTCAAAGTCAGTAGGACATTTCCTGGAGTCACAGTGTCAGTTGAGCGTGTTCTAAGATTCAGCATTAGTATAACATGTTCTGGGGGTCACAGTGTCAGTTGTACATGTTCTGGGGTCACAGTGTCAGCTGGACAGGTCTTGAAGTCAGTTTCAGTTGCACATGTCCTGAATTCACAGTCAGTAGGATATGTCCTGAGGTCACAGTCAGTTGGACGTGTCCAATTGACACTGAACCTCTGGACACGTCCAACTGACTGTGACCTCAGAACATATCCAACTGGCACTGTGAGCTCAGGACATGTCCTACTGACTCTGAACCTCTGGACGCGTACAACTGACAATGTGACCTCAGGACATGTCCTACTGACATTGAACCTCTGGACATGTACAACTGACAATGTGACCTCAGGACATGTCCTACTGACATTGAACCTCTGGACATGTACAACTGACAATGTGACCTCAGGACATGTCCTACTGACATTGAACCTCAGGACATATCCAAATCACTCTGTACATATGGACATGTACAATTGACACTGTGACCTCAGGATATGTCCAACTGACACTGAACCTATGGACATGTCCATAGGTACAGAGTGATTTGGATGTCCTGAGGTTCAGTGTCAGTAGGACATGTTCTGGGGTCACAGTGTAAATTTTACATGTCCAGAGGTTCAGTGTCAGTTGGATATGTCCTGTGGTCACAGTGTCAGTTGGATATGTCCTGTGGTCACAGTGTCAGTTGTACATGTCCAGAGGTTCAGTGTCAGTTGGACATATTCTGGGGTTACAGTATCTGTGTGAAATGTCCTGAAGTTATACTGTCAATGGGTTGTAGGTGACACAGCCTTGGTCACAGTGTCAGTGTGGCATGTCCTGAGGTCCCAGTGTCAGTGGATAGGTCCCAGTGTAAGTTGATAGGTCCCAGTGTGAGTGGATAAGTCCCAGTGTTGGTGGATAGGTCCCAGTGTCAGTTGTTAGGTCCCAGTGTCAGCTGATAAATCTCAGTGTTAGTTGATACGTCTCAGTGTCAGTTGATAGGTCCATGTATCAGTTGATAAATCTCATTGTCAGCGGATACATCTGTGTCAGGTGATAAGTATCAGTGTCAGTTGTTAGGTATCAGTGCCAGTTGATAAGTCTCAGTGCCAGTTGATAAGTCTCAGTGTCAGTTGATAAGTCCCAGTGACAGTTGATAAGTCTCAGTGTCAGTTGATAAGTCTCAGTGTCAGTTGATAAGTCCCAGTGACAGTTGATAAGTCTCAGTGTCAGTTGATAAGTATCAGTGTCAGTTGATAAGTCCCAGTGACAGTTGATAAGTCTCAGTGTCAGTTGATAAGTCCCAGTGACAGTTGATAAGTCTCAGTGTCAGTTGATAAGTATCAGTGTCAGTTGATAAGTCTCAGTGTCAGTTGATAAGTCCCAGTGACAGTTGATAAGTCTCAGTGTCAGTTGATAAGTATCAGTGTCAGTTGATAAGTCCCAGTGACAGTTGATAAGTCTCAGTGTCAGTTGATAAGTCCCAGTGACAGTTGATAAGTCTCAGTGTCAGTTGATAAGTATCAGTGTCAGTTGATAAGTCTCAGTGTCAGTTGATAAGTCCCAGTGACAGTTGATAAGTCTCAGTGTCAGTTGATAAGTATCAGTGTCAGTTGATAAGTCCCAGTGACAGTTGATAAGTCTCAGTGTCAGTTGATAAGTGTCAGTGTCAGTTGATAAGTCCCAGTGACAGTTGATAAGTATCAGTGTCAGTTGATAAGTCCCAGTGACAGTTGATAAGTCTCAGTGACAGTTGATAAGTCTCAGAGACAGTTGATAAGTCTCAGTGTCAGTTGATAAGTCCCAGTGACAGTTGATAAGTCTCAGTGACAGTTGATAAGTCTCAGTGTCAGTTGATAAGTCTCAGTGACAGTTGATAAGTCTCAGTGTCAGTTGATAGGTCCCTGTATCAGTTGATAAATCTCAGTGTCAGTTGATAAATCTCAGTGTCAGTTGATAAGTCTCAGTGTCAGTTGATTAGTCTCAGTGTCAGTTGATAAGTCACAGTGACAGTTGATAAGTCTCAGTGACAGTTGATAAGTCCCAGTGACAGTTGATAAGTCTCAGTGACAGTTGATAAGTCTCAGTGACAGTTGATAAGTCCCAGTGACAGTTGATAAGTCTCAGTGACAGTTGATAAGTCTCAGTGACATTTGATAAGTCTCAGTGACAGTTGATAAGTCCCAGTGACAGTTGATAAGTCTCAGTGACAGTTGATAAGTCCCAGTGACAGTTGATAAGTCTCAGTGACAGTTGATAAGTCCCAGTGACAGTTGATAAGTCTCAGTGTCAGTTGATAAGTCCCAGTATCAGTTGATAAGTCTCAGTGACAGTTGGTACGTCCCAGTGACAGTTGGTACGTCCCAGTGACAGTTGATAAGTCTCAGTGACAGTTGGTAAGTCCCAGTTACAGTTGATAAGTCTCAGTGACAGTTGGTACATCCCAGTGACAGTTGATAAGTCTCAGTGACAGTTGATAAGTCTCAGTGGCAGTTGATAAGTCTCAGTGTCAGTTGATAAGTCTCAGTGACAGTTGATAAGTCTCAGTGACAGTTGATAAGTCTCAGTGACAGTTGGTACGTCCCAGTGACAGTTGATAAGTCTCAGTGTCAGTTGATAAGTCTCAGTGACAGTTGATAAGTCTCAGTGTCAGTTGATAAGTCTCAGTGACAGTTGATAAGTCTCAGTGTCCCTAGGTGGAAAGGACATCCTAAGCAGTGATGGGAGAAGTTCCTCTCCTCAGCATCCGATGCTGGGCAGCCTCCATCCTGTGGTCCTCCCCTGTCCCTGCCTGTAATGGGGGGGTCACTTACCTCTGTGCAGCGGTGCTGGAGTCCATTATTCCTGAGGAGTGCATCCAGGAGCGGACGGAGGACAATCCGGCGGGTAAAGGTTCCTCCTTCATACTCAGTGCCCCCCTGGAGAGCGAATCCTGGATGGAGAACATGGGGGCTCCTCTCCCCTCCACCAAACAAAACTCCCAGAGAAGAGAAAAAAAGCGCAGCCCAGGGCGTCCGTCCGCGCCGCCGCTCTGTCCAGGGAGGAAAATCCCAGAGAGGAGCGCTGTCCGCTGTCATCCAAGAGACGCTGAGCGACTTCTTCCTCCGAGCGCCGACAAATCTGAATGTGAGAACCGCCGGCAGGAGGCTGAGAGGCAGCGCTGTCCCGGGGGAGGCCGGGGGAGTGCGGAGGCTGAGCGGAC
>BLSH010552715.1:226871-239846 GCA_018402905.1 Glandirana rugosa | reverse complement strand
TTTTCCAATGGAAATGTAATTTTGCTCTGGCTATATTCTACACCTCACAGAGATGTGCCCTTTTACACACAGACCAAGGACACCCCCCAGGCACAATATTTAAAGGATTGTTTCTCTTTTTTTTCACTTTAAGCATTATTAAAATCACTGCTCCTGAAAAAATATTGACTTAACTTCTTTGCGTCCGCGCCATAGCCGAATGACGGCTAGAGCGTGGCTCTAAAATGCCGGGAGGCTGTCAATAGACGTCCTCTGCTTCGGCTCGTGCTGGGCTGCCGGAGACCCGCGATCTCCTCACAGAGAGCCGGAACGGGAGCCGCCGTTGTAAACACGGCGGTTCCCCGTTTTATGAGGGGGGGCATGACAGATCTACTGATCCCTGTCACTGGGATCAGTTAGATCTGTCATGCCCCTGCCAACCCCGCCCCCCCCCCCCCCATAGCTAGAACACACCCAGGGAACACATTTAACCCCTTCACTGCCCACTTAGTGTTAACCCCTTCCCTGCCAATGACATTTATACAGTAAGCAGTGTCTATTTTTAGATCTGATCGCTGTATAAATATCATTGGTCCCAAAAAAGTGTCAAAATCGCCACAATTGTCCGCCGCAATATCGCAGTCCCGATAAAAATCCCAGATCGACGCCATTACCAGCAAAGAAATAAAAATAAATAAAAAGGCCATAAACCAATGTCCATAGTTTGTAGTCGCTATAACTTTTCCGCAACCCAATCAATATACGCCGATTGCAATTTTTTACCAAAAATATGTAGAAGAATATATATCGGCCTAAACTAATGAATACATTTTTTTTTTGGATATTTATTATAGCAAAAAGTAAAAAATATTGTTCTTTTTTCAAAATCATCGCTCTTTATTCGTTTATAATAAAAATAAAAACCGCAGAGGTGATCAAATACCACCAAAAGAAAGCTCTATTTGTGTGAAAAAAGGATGCCAATTTTGCTTGGGTACAACGTCGCACGACTGCGCAATTGTCATTCAAAGAGTGACAGCGCTGAAAACTGACAATTGGTCCGGGCAGGAGGGGGGTTTAAGTGCCCAGTAAGGAAGTGGTTAAAAACTGTTTTTTTCATTGATGTCCCCTAGGGCAGGTCCCGAGTCCCCATACACGTTTTAGGGCAATAACATTGCATATAAGCCTTTAAGATGAGCACTTTAGATTTTTCATGTTCGCATCCCATAGACTTTAATGGTGTTCGGATGTTCCCCCTGAACTTTTTGTCTGTTCGCATGTTCTGGTGTGAACCGAACCGGGGGGGCGTTTGGCTCATCCCTAATCTCCATTTGCGCAGACTTAATATACAGTATTACGCTAACAATAACAAAGCGAGTAAACTTTTGGCTAACAGACTCAAAACCCAAAGAATAAAAACCAAGATCCTGCACATTCTCCACCCGACTACCCAAATTAAACACACAGACCCACAAGCCATAGCAGACTCGTTTGCTGACTTTTACAGCTCATTATATAATTTGCAACAAGACCCAGCCACTCCTCAACCCTCGATCTCTGCAAACACAGACTTCTTGTCTAAACTAAGCGTCATAAATGTCATCAACTATGCAGGGACTCACGGAGTGTCTTCTCTGCTTCTCTCTATTGATGCAGAGAAGGCATTTTATAGAGTCCACTGGGAATACATGACGGAAGTGCTACGCAAGTTTGGTTTTAGTGGTCAAATTTTATCATCCATTTTGGCTCTTTACTCCCATCCCTCGGCTCAAGTTTTCACTGAAGGACTTCTGTCCAAAACGTTCCCCATCTCCAATGGAATGAGGCAAGGATGTCCTCTATCCCCTCCTATCTTTAATCTGGTAATAGAACCTCTAGTCGTAACCGTACGATCCCACCACCATATCTCGGGATTTAAATTCCATCACAGACCCCAAGTAATAAACCTATTTGCAGACGACATTATCCTTCTCCTTACCAACCCGTCTATCTCACTCCCATTTGTACATGAGATCCTCCAAAATTTTAGCTCCCTGTCTTACCATAAAGTAAACTTTAACAAATCCACCATCCTAGACTTAGGAGTTAACCCCCAAGCTAGTTCACATTTAAAAGCCCTGCTTCCTTACACATGGATGACCCAATCCATTACCTATCTAGGCCTTAACTTAACAAAAAATATATCTCAACTAGCTGACGCTAATATCAAACCACTTATCAGCCAAATTCAACAAGACCTGACATGAATGGAAAAATTTGATGTATCCTGGGCAGGGAGAATTGCCTCTTTCAAAATGATGACTCTCCCAAAATGTTGTATATCTTCCGTAATCTCCCGATCCCGCTAAAAAAATTCCCACTTAACTGATCTTACTAAATGTCTAAAACAGTTCCTGTGGCAAGGGAAAAAAGCAAGATGCTCATACAAACACCTCATAATGCATAGGAAGGTTAGCGGAATGGGCCTCCCTGATATACCCGACTATTATACAGCTACGCTACTGTCCCAAATTAAACATTGGTTCCCGAACCCCACAACTCCACTCTGGGTGGATATAGAGGCTGCTTCTGCGCAAGCCCCTGATCTTTCCCTTTTATTGTTAGCTGACGCATGGAAACCTATATCACTAAAAGGCCTAAACCTAACTACCCAAGCCTCAATTATGGCATGGAGAACCTTGCTTATTCAACCATGAAAAAACAAAGAAATACAGAAATTAAAATCCCTCTTGAAGTATTAGATCTCCTGATTCCTTACCTTTCAGTAAAAAAATGGGTGGAAAGGGGTATCCAGTGGGTAGATGATATATTAGAAAATGAAAAAATAAAATCCTTTGATTCCTTGAATATGCACAACCATTTCCCCAAAAGATCTCAATATGCATACACCAGACAAACCACCTTTCTGAAAAAATTCCCCCCACCCAATATCAGCCTTAATGCAAATGTGTGGAAATATCCCGCAGACCCCTTGGAACCACATAAAGGGATTTCCGTCCTCTACAACATACTGCAACAAAAAACACAATTCCACAAAACTCCACCAATGACAGCGTGGGAATCAGATCTAAAAACAGAATTTTCAAATGAACAATGGTTAACAACTTTTTGACACAACTACACTATGTCCCACTGCATCAATCACTGGGAGTTGACCCAAAGGATAGTAACCAGGTGGTACAGAACACCATCCCAACTAGCAAAATATTTCCCATCCCAACCCCCTTCTGCTGGAGAGAATGCGGCCTTCCAGGCACTATTCTCCACACTTTCTGGGAGTGCAAAAGCGTCACAAGTTATTGGTACAAAATCTTTCAGATTATAGCGCAGATCACAGGTATCTTGAATAAGCCGAACCTCATACTGGCTATCCTTCACATAGGCATTGAGATATACCCTCACAACTTTAGAACAATGGTTGTACATATACTAACCATAGCTAAATTAATCATTGCCAGACACTGGAAAAGCAACCTCTCCCCTAATCCATCAGAGGTTCTAGCCCAAGTAAACTTGAACTACCAGTATGAAAAATGTCTTGCCTCCAGATCATTATCATATGACAAATATGAAAAATCTTGGAAACCATGGTCCTACTAGTATAAGCAATAAATTGAGTGAGTACGCCATATCCAATACCTCAAAGGCCATAGCACCTGACTAACTGAATCAGCCCTAACTTATATCCTCTCATGTAAGTATCTTTAACCCACAATCTTTACATCTCATACCTTCTGAGTACCTATTACTAAGCCAGGAACTAATGCATTACTCGGATTTAACTTGTTTGAAAATAGGTTGCATATTGTATACTGTACACTGTATCTGTAAAAAAACAATTACTTATACACTCCAAGTGTAATTGTATACTTGTATAACTTCCTACGTTACTTCTCTGTATCTGTTTAAAACCCAATAAAAAATGTAAACATAAAAAAAAAGAAAAGTAGCCACAAGGATGCATAGCACTCTCGGAGGTGGGACTTTGAGACAGAAGGGCTCCAACTCCAGTCTCAGATGCATCAACCTCAAGGATGAAGGGTAACGTAGGATCAGGATGTGTCAAAACAGGAGCAGAAACAAAGGCAGCCTTGAGAGTTTCAATGGCCTTAATGGACCAATTCTGTGGGTTACCGTCCTTTCTGTTCATATTAGTCAGGGGTTTGACCAGAGACGAGAAGTTCCGAATAAACTTCCGAAAATAATTGGCAAAGCCTAGAAAACGTTGTAGTGGACGTAAACCCACGGGTTGGGCCACTGTAGAACTGCCGATAGCTTCTCTGGGTCCATCGAAAAACCAGCAGTGGAAATGACATAACCCAGGAATTTAACCTGTTCATGATGGAACTCACACTTCTCCAATTTACAATACAGGTTATTATCTCTCAGCGTCTGAAGCACAAAGCAGACATCTGTGGGGTGGCTCTCTAGGGACTTGAAATATATGAGGATATGGTTGAGATAAATCACCACGCATTGTTGCAGCAAATCTTGAGGGGCATTGTTGGTGAACTCCTGAAAAACTGCTGGAGCATTGCAAAGACCAAACGACATTACAAGGTATTCATAATGGCCTGTCCTGGTATTAAATACAGTTTTCCACTCATTGCCCTCCTTGATCCTCACCAGATTGTATACCCTCTCAGATCAAGCTTTGTGAAAACCGTTGCTCCCTTGTGGCGGTCAAATAACTCAGTAATCAACAGAATCAGATAAGCATTCTTAATCGTGAAGTGATTAAGACCCCTATAATCGATACAGTTGCCCTGATTTACTATACCTCCCAAATCTACTCCAGCAGTGCCTTAAAATAAATCCCAATTAAAGGCAATTACAACTTCAACTCTCACAGTCTGGAGTTAATTTACTCCCACGTAACCTCTATTTGCCTGTGAAGATGCCTCTCAGATTACATGTTCTAAGCACTTGATGTCAGCTGGATGGAACTTGTGGTTTCAGAATTCCTCCATTTAATGCTTGTATGCAAGTTCATTGCCATAAAAAAAAACATTACCACCCCCTCGCTCTAATTTTAACAGCCTTAGCCCTAGGGGACATGTCTTAATAGAAAAAAAAAGTTTTTAAATGTTTTTTTTTTTTCAGGAGCAGTGGTTTTAATAATGGTTAAAGTGAAAAAAAAAATTCCTTTAACCTCTTTAGCCCCAGAAGGAATTCATGCTTTAAGACCTGAGCACTTTTTGCGATTTGGCACTGCGTTGCTTTAACTGACAATAGTGTGGTCTTGTGACGTTGTACCCAAACAAAATTTGCGTCCCTTTTTACCCACAAATAGAGCTTTCTTTTGGTGATATTTGATCTCCTCTGCGTCATTTCTGATCGCCGCTATAAATAAAAAAGGAGCGAAAATTTTTCAAAATAACCAGTTTTTCTTCCTTTTTGCTAAAATACAAATCCAATTAATAAAAAAACAAAAAAACATTTGATTTATTTGTTTTTGGACGATTTATATTCTTCCTCATATTTTTGTTTAAAAAAAAAAATCACAATCGGCGTTTATTGATTGGTTTGCACAAAAGTTGCCGCATTTAGGGATGATGCTAATTAATTTCTGGAGTTGTATTTTTTTAAATTTTTTTACTAGTAATGGCGGCGATCTGCGATTTTTAGTTTTACTGCAATATTGCCATGGGCATGTCGGACCATTTAGACACTTTTTGGGACCATTGGCATTTATACAGCAATCAGTGCTATAAAAATGCACTGATTACTGTAGAAATGCCATTGGCAGTGAAGGGGTTAACCTGGAGAGGGTTAACTGTGTTCCCTATGGGGTGTTCTAACTGTATGTGGGCTGGGCTGGCAGGGGGAGGGAAGTGATCACGGCTTCCTTATACAGGAAGCCTGTGATCACCACCCTTCCCCCTCTGTCCGAAAGGAGACCCATGTTTACATACACGGACCTCCGTTCTTTCACTGCAGCGGGGCCTTCGCAGGTAGCCGGCGGCGATCGAGTCTGCCCTACCCGCTCCCTGACCTCCCCCCAGAACACAGTGAGAGCATGAGCATGCCTCCAGCGGCATGCGCGCGGTCACAATGCTTGTTATCACAGCTGCCGTCAGGTGAGGGCGGTTTGCGATAACTAACCACTTTACCACCATCACGCTGCGGTGCACGGGCGGCAAGTGCTTAAATATCGTGCTTGGGGGTCCCCTTAGTATGGATCTCTGTGATGTTTAGAACAGTGCCACCACAAAATGACATTTGTAAAGGAAAAATTGTCATTTAAAATCATTTGCGGCTGGAATGTATTGCTGGTTCCCTGCAATATAGATAAAGATCACTGAAAAAGCATTGCGTTGGGGGTCCCCCCCCAGTCCATACCAGGACCTTTGGGTCTGGTATGGATTTTAAGGGGAACCCCATGCCAAATTTATAAAAAATGGTGTTGGGGTCCCCCCAAAATCCAAACCAGACCCTTATCCGAGCACACAGCCCTGGCATGGCGGAGGGGGTGGGGTCGAGTGAGTGCGCCACCTCCGAACCTTATCAGGCCACATGCCCTCAACATAGGGAGGGTGCTTTGGGGTCTGGTTTGCATTTTGGGGGGACCCCAATGCCATTTTCCCAAAATTTAGCAGGGGGTTCCCCTTAAAATCCATACCAGACCTGAAGGGCCAAAAGGTTCTCACCTCTTAAAACATTCCCTCTCCCTCTAATTCACCTTTGGCCCCTAGCACGGACAACAAAGCTTCCCGTTTATGAAAGGCCTTCTTAAAGAAGAACCGGGTACACTTTTCATCGTGTTCCAACTGCTCTACACGGGAGTGATAAATAATCCTCCCTCCTTTGTCTCTTAAGACCTTCCTCCTCTCCTCCCACACTTTGGCCAGGTCACTACCGACCTCCACACCAGCTGTCTGTAACTTAAATAGCATGTGCAACCTTTCCACCATTTAGCGCTCCTTCCTCCTTTCCTCCCTAGCCAATCTCACGCTCCATCTCTTAAAATATTTTTATATTTCTAGTTTGACCCAGTCCCACCAACTCAGAACCTCTGAGAATTCGCCTTTGCATTTAACCAAAGACTTAAAAAACAACTCAAAAGGATCTGTCACCCTCTTATTATTCAGAAGGTTAACATTTCATTTCCACAAACACCGCCCATATTTTACTTACCCCTATTTTCAATACACAATGGTCTGAAAACCCGACCGCCTTGGATTCAAATGACACGGGGTTCACTGTCTCGGACACCAGTGCGAAATCAATACGGGACTTAACCGTCCCCTGGTCAGAAAAGAAAGTAAACTTGTTATCCTCAGATCCCAGCTCCCATCCAACATCACTCAACTTAAAATCAGAATATTATTCAACACCACCGAGGTGCTATCAAGAGTTACCACAGAACCACTCTCTCTATCGCCCACCTCCCTAATGCAATTTAAATTCCCCGCTACTATTGTCAGGCACCTACCGGGCAGGTGTAACGCCAGCATCTCCAGGAAATAAACGGAACTCAAACCCCGGACCACCCATTTGTACTTGTAATAACCTCCCAGGGATAATAATTTTATAACTCAAAATTTTAAAGTTACTTCCTCTCACAAGCACACCAACACCTTTGTTTTTGTTTGTACACGCCACTGACCATACAGACTGTCCATGTATCCATTCATTCTGCCTGGGAGCATTGTTAAGCATACGCTCCTGTACACATACCACTTCACACCCTATCCTGCTCAGTTCATCCAGGACAGCGGCCCTCCTAATTGAGGAACCAGTGCCCCTAACATTCACCGACGCAATGCAGGCCATTCAGTCAGACAGAGCCAGCCCCACCTCCACCTTTGTCTTTCCTCCTAAACTCCTCTCTTTCTGACTCTTCTGACTCAGATACTTCCAGATCCCTGGCAAGCGTTAAATATGTGCTACATTGGCTGTCAAGCACGGGCTCAATCCTACGCCTTTTGGAAGAAAATTATTCCTCACTCTCCTCTCTCTGCATGCATACTTTCTCCCGCTGGGCTGCTGTGAGTGGGCGATCAGATGTGGACGACTCCCCCTCCATGTCACTCTCCTCTTCTTCCTCCTCTTCTCCCTCCTCCTCTTCCTCCTCCTCCATTTCTACTGCTGACCCCACCCTTGCACTTTAGACTCCACCTCCTCCCCGGCTGCCACCGCTGCAAGGGTACTGTCACTTACGCTTCCACTGGGTTCCTCCACCTGCCCCTTTTGACTCGCCCCCCGACTGGGTCCCTGGGCCCTCCTTTCCTCCCTTTTGGGTAATGGGTCTCAAACTTCCCTCACCTCCGCTACAGGCTGCGCCCTCCCCTCCACAGTCACACCCCCCTTCTGTCCTGCTCCTCAGTTGAGGACTGCAGGCTCACACTCTGACGGACTGTGGAGTGTCTTTTGGACCCCCCAACTACATCAGCATAAGAAAACATCCTGCCACTCTTGAGATTACAGTCTATCAACCCTGTCCTCAACTACCCCCAACAGGTCATGTTTTCAGGCTTTCTATTATTTTGCACAAGTGATTTGATCAGTTTCACTGCCTTAGTAATTACCACAGCAGTTTCATCTGAGGGACATCATGAAAGCATGACCTGTTGGGATGCCTTGAGGATTGAGGTTGAGAAACACTGATCCAAGCAACAGTTTTCTAACCAGATGAACCTGTGCAGTGTAAACCCTACAATTTGAAATGCCCAAGTCCCTGGCTGCAATGAGCTTCCAATTTAAAGTCCCAAAATAACGTGCTTACATTACAGACTATTTGGACAAGAGATAAATAAAATGCCAGCCTGTCTTTAGATTGTGGTAAGAAACCCAACCAGGGGTTTATTATAAACTTCAACAGAAGCATTAGCATATCCGGGACGTGAAATAGCAAGCTTTTAGGTGCAAGGTGGATTTGCTAGCCACTTAGCTAGTGAGCAGTGAGCACATGTTTTGTCCATCGCTGTGGTGTGAACCAGCCCTAAGTCCATAGCCATGCTCAGTATCACAAGTAATATACAATAGATTGTCCTAAGTATTGGGAAATGTGCCTTTACACACACATGAACTATAATGGCAGCCCAGGGTTCAGTATAGAGTTGGACCACCATTTGCAGCTATAACAGCTTCAACTCTTCTTGGAAGGCTGACCATAAGGTTTAGGAGTGTATCTATGGGAATGTTTGTCCATTCTTCCAGAAGTGCATTTGTGAGGTCAGGCACTGATGTTGGATGAGAAGGCCTGGCTCGCAGTCTCTGCTCTAATTCAGCCAAAAGGTTTTCTATTGGGTTGAGGTCAGGACTCTGTGCAGGCCAGTCAAGTTCCTCCATACCAACCTCCCTCATCCATGACCTCAACCAGATAGGACACCTTTTGGCTGAATTAGAGCGGAGATTGTGAGCCAGGGCTTCTCATCCAACATCAGTGCCTGACTTCCCAAATGCACTTCTGGAAGAATGGCCAAATACTCCCATAGACAAACATGTTAAACCTTATGGACAGCCTTCCCAGAAGAGTTGAAGCTGTTATAGCTGCAAAGGGTGGGCCAACTCAATATTGAACCCTACGGACTAAGACTGGGATGCCATTAAAGTTCATGTGCATGTAAAGGCAAGCATCCCCATTGCCTAGCTAGTATAACTAGTATATCTGGCAAGATTTGCAATGGTGGTGGAGCCCTCCTACACATAAATACTACATTTAGACATAATTTAGGTAAGGCCCTGAGTCATGTTTAACCACTTCAGCCCCGGAAGGATTTGCCCCCTTCCTGACCAGAGCCCTTTTTGCGATTCGGCGCTGCGTCGCTTTAACTGACAATTGCGCGGTCGTGCGACGTTGTACCCAAACTAAATTTGCGTCCTTTTTTTCCCACAAATAGAGCTTTCTTTTGGTGGTATTTGATCATTTCTGATCGCCGCTATAAACAAAAGAAGAGCGACAATTTTGCAAAAAAAAAAAAAAAATGTCTTACTTTTTGCTAAAATACAAATTAAAAAAAATATATAAAAAAACATTTTTTTTCATCGGTTTTGGCCGATTTATATTCTTCCTCATATTTGTGATAAAAAAAAACGCAATCGGTGTTTATTGATTGGTTTGCTCAAAAGTAGCCGCGTTTACGGATGATGAGAATTCATTTCTGGGGTTTTTATTTTTTTTTATTTTTTACTAGTAATGGTGGCGATCTGCGATTTTTAGCAGTACTGCGACATTGGAGCGGACATGTCGGAACATTTTGACACTTTTTTGGGACCATTGGCATTTATACAGCGATCAGTGCTATAAAAATGCACTGATTACTGTGTAAATGCCATTGGCAGTGAAGGGGTTAACCTGCAGGGGTGCTCTAAGGGTTAACTGTGTTCCCTGGGCGTTTTCTAACTGTCTTAGTGTTTGACTGGCAGGGGGAGGGGAGTGATCACAGCTTCCATGTAGAGGAAAGCTGTGATCACTCCCTTCCCCCTCTAACAGAACAGAGGTCCGTGTTTACTTACACGGACCTCCGTTCTTTCACTCCGGGGGGCATCGCGGGTAGCCGGCGGAGATCAAGTCTGCCACACCCACTCCCTGGCCCTCCCCGGACACAGTGAGCGTGCCTCCGGTGGCACGCGCATGCTCACAGTGCGTGATCTGGCAGCCGCCATCAGATGACGGCGGTTTGCCCAGGAGAGCCACCTTGTCGCCGTCAACCTGCGGTTGACGGTCGGCAAGTGGTTAACAACATAGAGAGGACAAACAACATCTCTACATGACGTGACATGTTTGGGAATCTAACTCAGGACGTCTCCAATGGTAGACAGAACTGCTACCTTTTCAACCACAGGGCTTACACACATCAAGTCCTCCTACACATAAATACACAGATACTGCATGTCTAGGAATATATAGGACTTACATTAGTCAGGAGTTAATCTTCTAAATGTAATCTGTGATTTTACTGGTTCTTGCTGCGTGAGCATAGAATATATTAATTATTATATAATAAAAAAATAATTATATTAAATTTACCCTCAGATTTTTGGTAATGACATTTTTATTTCTGATGTTGGTACATATGTCACATTTTTGGGGCTCAAATTAGGATCATTTGAAAAGAATTAAAAAAAAATGGGACTAATTTTAAATTTCCATAAGCAATGGTATTGTTTGAGGTTTGCAAAGACATCTGTGTGAGTTTGGGGAAATATTTCTGTGACATGGACAGCAGCATGTAAAAAAGATACAAAAACATGAAGAGATTTCACATTCTAGCATTCTTAAAAACAAAATAGATTATCAAATGTGCAACATTGTTGCCAGGACAATTTCTTTGAGAGAAAGATACATTTCTTTTGTACCATTAGAATGAATGGCAGAAACTTGCACTTGGCAAAATAACTCTCCTCTTCACTCCCAAAGAATGTATGTAAAATAACTCTCATTTTGGCATTAACTAACTACTCAAGGAATTACTCCATGAGAGTTATTTTGAGAGTTGTTTTGTGTCTGAGCATGCTCGGTTGTGCTCAGCTGTGCTCTATGCCTAGGAGTAAGGCGACAGGGAATTCATCTCTTCTCAGACTTTTTAAGATATTTCAGTGTAGAAATCACTTTTTCACACATTTCAAAAGCAGATTATCTTTAAACAATATACTGCATATTTTAGTACAATTTAGGGTATCAGATCATGCTCCAAACATTATTTCTATTTGCACAACTCCAGGTCTGGCCTGGAGTAAGGAGTTGGGAGTTATCTGTGACCTGGGAGCTATAGTGAATTCCATTTTGGGTGTAAATCTACTCCAGAGCTATTGTGAATACTGTTTGGGCTTTATTTAGCACCATTTGCCATTTTTGTGAGCTAAATAGCTCTCAGGAGTAAATTTACTCCACTGAGCACTTTAGTAAATAAACCCCAATGTCCCAGTTCGTCACTCTTCTTTTTCACAAAGAAGAAGCCAGCACCAGCAGGAGATCAGGATTTGCGGATGAACCCTTGAGAAAGTGTGTCTGCAACATACTCCTCCATGGCTTTATACTCCAAGACAGACAAAGGGTAAACCCGGCCACGAAGGGGGTATGGCACCAGGTTGAAGGTCAATTGCGCAATCATACAATCGGTGTGGAGGCAAACTATTGGTTTGACCTTTATCAAATACATAGCTAAATTCACGGCATTCCTCCGGGAATTGAGGAGAGTGAAGAGGTACACAAGACCTTATCCACTTTCTGAAAACATGTCTTACAGCATTGTGGCAACCAGGAAAGAACCTCAGCATGAAGCCAATCAAAAGAGGAGTTGTGCCTCTGTAACCAAGGATAACCAATAACCACCAGAAAATGAGGAGAGGAAATGATTTGGAAGTAGATTATCTCATGGTGAAGAGCCACTACGGCCATGGTCAATGGAGCGGTTTCATAAGTCACCTGGGCAGGCTGTAGAGGTTTCCCATCAATAGCCTCAATGGCAAGTGGAGTGGCTCAAAGCTGCAGCAGAATGAGAGTGTGAGAGTGATAACACCAAATTTAACACATCTGCTCCCCATTCACACCTGAGACCTTGTAACACTAACAAGCTACTTTACACCGGGGAGGGAAATGGCTAATTGGGCCTAATTTGGACATTTTCACTTAGGGGTGTACTCACTTTTGTTGCCAGCGGTTTAGACATTTATGGCTGTGTGTTGAGTTATTTTGAGGGGACGGAGGGAAGAGTCTCGTTCGAAGAGTCGACTGCCAATTAACGGTCAGAGTCGAAAGTGAGACAGAGAAGACTGGAGGTATAGGACGAGCAATCGGTCGAGAGGATCGATATATGTCATAGATTGTTTTCACTCATGTGGGGAGTGTAAAAACATTTATAAAATAATATAGAAAAGTACACTGTTGTGACTTCTTTACTGTGAAACGATATTACATTTCATCACTCACATGTCGTACAGGGGAGTTTTATTGAGTTGTGTGTCGGTATTTACAGATTTGGCGACCGTTGTTTTCACTCATGTGGGGATTCACTTTTACAGGTTTAATCCGGGTTAATCGGTAAAGGG
>BLSH010552715.1:214164-226861 GCA_018402905.1 Glandirana rugosa | reverse complement strand
CTGTCCTCAGAGCAACAGCACAGACAGCAGTAGTAAAGTAATCTATCTCAGGATGCAGGATCAGGTCTTAAAATGGCTAAAATCTGTCCCTCACGCCGTCAGCTTCCTTTCCCTATACTAACCCAAGGAGCATGTGACTGCAGCACTGTGACTCCAGCTTATAAAGAGGCTGGGTCACATGATGCACCGGCCAATCACAGCCATGCCATTAGTAGGCATGGCTGTGATGGCTTCTAAGGGCAAACCAGTGAAACGCTTGTTGATTGGCTGCCCTGCAGCTTCTCAACACGTGGAGTAAAATAGCAGAACCCCGGACCGAACCCGAACGATTTTTGAAATGTCCGGGTCCGGGTCCGTGCCACGGACACCCTAAAGTTCGGTACGGACCCGAACGTTACAGTCCGGGTTCGCTCAACACTACTTATTAACTGACAATATCACAATAAAAACCTGTGGCTTTGTGTAACTAAAAGACAGGCTTGATCCACCTGTTAACCTGTATACAATATTTGGGAAAATGTTAAGAATTTTGCCAAGGCACCCCTGAAGTAACCTGAAAGCATCCCAGGGTGCCTGAGCACCCTGGTTGAAAAAGGCTGCTCTAACCCATTGTTAGGATTGAGCGTTCAAATCTTGTTTAGAGCTGATAAAGATATCTGCCATCACAGTACATACATGGTCAATTGTTGTAAACAATAACTTCCCAGCCCCCTCTGCACAGCAGTGGAAAACCTAAAGTGTTTGTAAACTCTTACATATACCCAATAAAGTCACTATCCTCAAGTGATACACAGAGATGAAACAATAAGTTGTACCTGTTTATCTGCAGCTATCTCTTTTCTACATCCCTTTAAAGTCTAGAAAATGCACAGCTTTTCTGAGCTTCCAAAGGCAGTGGGAGGTTATTAGATGTAATTAGCTGAAAATCTTCTGTATGCACTATGCCTAATAATTACCCATTATCCTGAAGTTGAACTCTAGACAAACATCTAAATACTCAGCTAAAATGTGTCTACTGTTTTATCGACCAATCAATCTGTAACTTTGGTGAATATTATACATTTAAAAACACATCTGATACAGACATAACACATACTGTATATCTGGATAACTTGTAGCACTTGACGTAAAACATGCTCACCAGGTGACTGGTCTGTATAGTGTACGCTTATGGAAATGGAAGAATGTGCAGTCAGTCAATCCTGACAAAATATGCCATTAACCACTTCCCTACCGCCGTATTCAGAATGACGGCCAGGAAGTGGTTGAGTTATCTTGACTGGGCGTCATACGATGTGCTCAGGATAACATGCGGACGTGCACCCGGGGGGGGGGGGGGCACGCATTGCGACGATCGGTGGCGCGGTGGGTCAGTCTGACCCCCCGCATTACCGATCTCGGTAAAGTGCTTCCATCGGAGGAACTTTACCATGTGATCAGCCATGACCAATCACGGCTGGTCACAGTGTAAACAGGAAGAGCCGTTTATCAGCTTTTCCTGTACTCGAGTCTGCAGACCTGAGCAGTGGAGAGCCGATTGGCTGCTCTCCTGACAGGGGGGGTCTGTGCTGATGATTTATCAGTGCAGCCTCCCCTTGGATCATCACCCTAGACCACCAGGGAGCCTGCCCAGAGACCACCAGGGATGTGCCCACCCAGGACCACCAGGGAGCCGACCAGGGACCACACGGGAGCTGATCAGGACCACAAGGGAGACCACCCTAGACTACCAGGTAAGGGGCACAGTGCCCAATATGGATGACACTCAGTGCTACCTTCAGATGCCACCCAAGACCACCAGGGAAATGGCCCATCAGTGCATCTGCCCACCAGTGCCCCTATCAGTGCATACCAGTGCAACCTATCAGTGCCCACCAGTGCTACCTACCAGTGCCACCTACCAGTGCCACCTATCAGTGCCCATCAGTGCCACCTATCAGTGCCCAGTGTGGCCTATGAGTGCCAATCAGTGCCGCCTATGAGTGCCCATCAGTGCCGCTTATCTGGGCCTGCCAGTGCTGCATATCAGTGCCATCTATCAGTGCCGCTTATCAGGGCCTGCCATTGCTGCATATCAGTGCCACCTGTCAGTGCTGCTTATCAGTGCCGCCTATCAGTGCCCATCATTGCTGCATATAAGTGCCTCATCATCAGTGCCCGTCAGTGCCACCTCATCAGTGCCACCTCATCAGTGCCAATCAGCACTGCCTCATCAGTGCCCGTCAGTGCAGCCTCATCAATGTCCATCAGTGATGGAGAAAATGTACTTATTTACAAAGTTTTGTGACAGAAACAGAGAAAAACTTTTTTTTTTCAAAATGTTCTGTCTTTTTTTAGTTGTAGCGCAAAATTGTCATTCAAAGCGCAACAGCGCTGAAAAATGAAAATTGGTCTGGTAGGAAAGTGTTCTAAGTGCATGGTATTGAAGTGGTTAAAGATGCACCAGAGAACTTTCATAAGATCATAGGAAAGAAACCCCAATTAATTGCTCAAAAGGTGATCAAATATCTGTGCCTGAATATATGTGGCATGAAAGCAGATATCCAGTTGGTTGCTGTGGCCAATGTAGACACTTTTCATAAATGTGCCCTGTAAAGGTTGTCAGAAAAATTACAAAGCAGGATTTTGATCTCCTATTCATCAGACATATTCAAATCACTTTGACAATACATTTGCCTTTTTCACCACTAAGTGTTATCCACCCATCCATATTTATTCTTGCTAACACCACACAACATCCTTCTTGATTCTATATCCATGCAACTGAGAATAGGGAAGAGAAGAGTACATACAGTGAAATAAATAAAACTAGAATGATTTTAAGGAACATGTGAATATTATAATAGTAAAAAAAAAAAATAATGAAACGGCAAAGAGTAATTCAAAGAAAATAATAAGATACCAGTGATATAGAAGAGTGAATCTAAAGTTGAATTACAAGGGCAATATGGAGAAAAGTGTGACAAAGGAAGAGATATTAAAAAACTGTTATCACTGAAAGAAAAAGACAGGTTCCCATGATTCGGCTTACGAATGAAATCTATTTAGCCATTGTAAAAAAAGGAAGCCATTTCCCATCAGTGATGTTCTCAGTGCCTTGTTACATAAACATTAAATGCATCAGAGGAGCTTTGCTGCTTCAATAGGGAATGCAAAGCAAGCCTCACCAACTTGATGAGAAAGAGAAGGTGTCAGAGCTCACTGAGCCATTGTTAAAGAAATAAGTTTCTTATTCCTGTCTGATCTCTAGTGAGACAGTCTAGTGCTAATTGGGAAAGTTTTCCCTTACCTGGCATCCTGGGACTGTGACCTGTGAATATTAAGAATAAAGATTCACGGGCAAGCACAGTGGTAGCAAGAGAATAAAAAATAGTTGAAGGGAAGATGAAAAGGAAAAAGAAGAAAGTGAGACAAATATAAAAATGGAAAGATAGGCAGCTACAGTAACCAGCTCATTTTCCCTTTAAAGTAAATGCACCATAAAAAAGTACTGTAATATCCAAAACTTACACAGAAAGATGGAAAAAAGGGCATAATAATTTGCCCTAAGGACACAAAGAATGAGATCAGCAAAGGACATGGACATTAATCACTTAGTAGTACATATAAGGCTTTATTAAAATGTGACATTCTGCACTGGTGCAATGGGTAGGGGTTCCACTGTTTAAGGCTGAATTGTAGCCATCTGTAAAATGCCATGTAATGCATGTGAACTAGCACTTTTTTTTTGCATTTTTTTACTTATCTACAAACTTACACATTGGATATATATCATTGTTTGTATCATGGTGAAATTAACATATATTACATTGAAAGCAAAGAAGCAAAGTGGATGAACTATAACTTGTGTTATTTGCAGTGCACTTTGACTTTGTGGGAATATCATAAACCTAGTTGGACAGCTCAGGCAACTGGGCTGCAAATATCAAGAGGTACGTTATTTTTTGGGTAGTCAGGACAGGCAGAAGAGTTAGAGGGTTTTGTATATTTAAAATGTATTTGAACCATTGACACGGACAGACATTCGACAGGACTTCTTTTACTTATTTCCAACACATCATACAGGAACCATAGATGCTTAAGATACATAGCTCTACCAGAACAATAACAAATTACATATTTACAATGCTTCCCCTACTGGAAGGAGAGCAGTATAACACACTAATACATAACACTCCTTCCCCTAGACCTCAAAGTCTTTGAGATAACTGGGAGGATGAATATTTCTCCTTGGACACCTAATGACTACTATTTGAGACAGTTCCCGGAGACCCTCAGTTGGGTGCAATTCTTCTTCTTGTGCTGTGTCACAGGGACTGAGAGAAACTGACTGTGCAACAACATTTCCTGGAGGAATAGCACCTGTATCAACCAATGGTTCACCCTGATCTGGCATCACTGGAATCCCAGTATCACTAGAACCAGCAGCAGGTACAATTTCACCACTTCTTTCTTAGATCTGATCAATGTGCCTTTGTTATATTCTACCATCAGTAATTTGTACTTTGTATGACAAAGGTCCTGTAGCCACAAGCACCTTTGCTGGTATCCAACTAGACCCAGCAGCATAATTTCTGACATAGACAGCACTGTCAGACTCAAACACTTTTTAAAAGCAGTTCTTGCTTTTCTTGTAACTCCAATGTCAGATCAGGGTGTACATGATCCAAACATGTTTTTAGACGACAGTTCATTAGGAGCTCTGCTGGCCTACAACCAGTGCTTGAGCATAGTGTCACATGTTGTTGCAGAAGGAAATTTGCATTGCAAGTCACTGATTCCACTCCTTGAACAATTCTCTTCAATGAGTCTTTGGTGGTCTGAAACATACATTCAGCTTTACCATTTGATGAAATGGTGCAATCGTAACATGTCGAATAAGATTGCTTGCCATAAAGATTTTGAATTCTGAGGAGGTAAATTGCGTTCCATTATCAGACACGATTGTATCTGGCAATCCATGTGTAGCAAACATCCTACTTAAAACTCTTATGACAGTGGCTGAGGTGGGGGATGTAACTGAAACAACTTCCAGCCATTTTGAGAAGGAAATTACCACTCTGTTTCCCCATAATAAGCAACCTTTATAGGCAGACAGCTCATGTTGGTGCACTAAAAATGGTTCGAACTTCTCTTCAACTTTTGATTTGGGCCATCCCCTTCCCACCCAGTTGAGCACGCAGACCAGCAAGGAATCTTTAGCAGTCATACCAGCAATGTCTCTAGCATGTAACGGAGGGTTCGGAATGGATTCCAACATGAAAACCTCAGTAACAGGTGGGACAAGGAAATCAGGAGAAATCAGGAGAAAACAAAGGCAACCAGCTCAAACCATCAGCATGACTGATATTCTTGCCGGGACGATATTCAAAATCACAGTCATAGGCATTCAGCATGAGTAACCATCTGAGCATTCATGGGGAAATAATTTGAGGAATGGGAGTACTTCTGGTGAACAGACCCAGCAAAGGCTTACGGTCTGTTACAATGGTAAGCCTCTGCCCATGCAAATAGTCATTAAACTTTTTTACCCCAGACACAATAGCTAAAGCCTCGAGCCTTGAGCATAATTCCTCTCTGTCATAGACAAAGTCCTAGAATATAATGCAATAGGAGCCTCAACCCCAGTTTCCACAACATGACTCAATACAGCTCCAATGCCATATGGAGAAGCATCACAGGTAAGAGGGAGTGTTTTTTTAAATCACAGTGTACAAGTACATTGTCAGAAGATAACAGATTTTTTGCAGCAATGAAAGCTGTAGAATGAACGTCTGTCCGTCTTGTGCCATATCCAGTTTGGCAAATACCTTTCCTTTTGCTAACGTAGTCAAAATTTCATGTACAGCTGGAATTTGATAGGGATGTTCCTGCAGTGCTTTGTTGATTGTACATTTATAGTCAGCACAAATTCTAACGTCACCATTTGGCTTCATTGGGGTACACCACTTAGGGTATGTTACAGGTTCAAATATACCTTGTGTGACGGTATGTGAGGCGAAGTGATAGACAAACGCTATCTGTCGCCTCACATACGTTCACTTGGATTGGACTGAAGCGGAGGGTTTTTGGGTCCACTGGAGTCCAGTCTCAGGTGTGATTAAATGACCAGGAGGAGAACACTGTGTAGCTCTGGCCTGGGACTCAGAAACACTACACTGAGAGAGAGCTACACCTTAGGAGTCAGTTGCTGTAAGGACTCAAAAGAAAGGTTTGTATATGTTTTGTTTGTGGGTGTCGGGGACGAGCCTGACACCGTATAGTGAGTTTCCCATTCTGTATAGTTTAGCACTGGATGGCAATTATTTGTTTTTCAATTTTGTTTGTTTATTTGACTTGCAACCTTTACCAACCTTTACTGGTTACCCGCCAGACTTTTAAGAAAGTTTTCCTGCACGCTGCCTTTTTCCCAGGAAAGGTGATCCCCCCAGAGCTAATTTCCCACACATGGTGGACTCAGTGGGCACTTTCCTAAAAATAGAGGAGGTGATAAAAGCCCTGTTGCAGGCCAATGCAGCCCAGCGGGAGATGAACTGACAGTTTGCAGAGGCCTTGCTGGAGTTAAAGAAGGGGCCCACACCTCCTGTGCCAGTGGAACAAAGGTTGATACGTGCCAGTTACCACCTGCAGAAGATGACACCTGCGGATGATGTGGAGGCGTACCTCACCACTTTTGAGATAGTCGCTGCGTGGGAAGGATGGCAAAAAGGACAATGGTTGGACTACTAGCACCTTTTCTGACAGGTGAGCCCCAAAAGGCCTATTTTGATTTGGAACCCGATAAGGCCCAGGACTATGAGTCTCTAAAAATGGAGATACTCGCATGCCTGGGTGTCACCATGGCAGTCCGGGCTCAACGGGTGCATCAGTGGTCCTACCAGCCACCCCCCTCCTAAATGTTTGACTTGATCCATCTCACGAGGAAAAGTTTACAACCAGAGACTTTGCCAGGCCCTCAGATCGTGGCGCGTGTGGTCATGGATCAGTATCTGCATGCGCTCCCTGCTACTTTGAGGAAGTGGGTCAGCCATGGGGAACCCAAAATGGCAAACCAACTGGTGGACCTCGTGGAGAGATACAGTGCTGCTGAGGACTTTTTGCACCCATCTGTATCTAGAGGTGAAAGATCGCCCGGCGGACCCAGTAAGACTGTTCCAGGGTTCAAGGGCGTGGAGAAGTTTGATAAGACTGCTACGGCTAAAGAGACTATGGGCTCTAGACCTGGAGACTGGCCAAAGAAGCCAGGAAGGTCTTGGGGACCCTTGAGAGGACTGGGTATAGAGCACATACAGTTTTACCGATGTTATGCGTTGGGACATATTGTTGCCAACTATCCCCTAAATGATGAAACAATTCAGTGTGATAATGCTTATATGAAAAGACGCATATCTCTTTTAGCACAGGGTCGCATATACTGTATCACGTCAGGGTCGCATGGAAAAGCAAATGTGTGTGATTTCTGTTGATGGGAAGCCAGTCACTGCACTGCTTGATTCTGGTAGTGTTGTGACTTTAGTCAACAGTAATTGTGTAAATCCTACAAAATAACACCCTAGCACAATCGGGGTCATTTGCATCCATGGTGACACTCAGGACTAACCAAACTGTGGTGCTTGAGATTGATACCCCTTGGGGCAGTGTGACACATTCAGTGGGGGTGGTACCTTCCCTGCTTCATGAGGTCCTAGTGGGGAGAGATTTTTCCCCATTTTTGGAGGTTATGGGAAGGCATAGGGAATTTGGAGGATAGAGACCCCCCTGCTGGAGAAACACATGAGCTCTCGCCAAACCCTTTCTGCCAATTGGAAGGGGAGACTGTTTGCCTGGACCGAGGAAGGAGGAGACCCTCTTCCTTTTCCTGTAATGGCTAGGGAGCCAGAGTACCTGGAAGATAGCTCTCAGCTTGGAATTACCGAACAAGAGGACATCTCTGACTCTAATAGTGGGATTGGACAGAACATGACACCTGACTTAGAGGTCAGGAAGGAAGATTTCTGTACAGAGTAATTACAATATGTCATCCTCATTAGAGCCAGAGAGAACATGAAGATGATGGATGGGGAACCTGTGGACCCTTATTGGGGGGTGTCTTTCCCCTACATGGCTCTTAAAAACAATTTGCTGTATCAGGTGGTAAAACACGGCGAGGACGAGGTAGAACAGCTGGTGGTTTCCAAACCTTACCGCAGGATGGTGCTAGACTTGGCCCATGGTCATATAATGGGGGGACATCTGGGTATGGAGAAAACCAGGGAGAGAATAACCCAAAGATTCTTTGGCCCGGGCTGTATGCAGATATCAGAGAGTACTGTGAGTCATGCCCCGAGTGTCAAATGTCGGCACCGTCACCCCATTTTCACAGTCCACTTGTTCCTCTACCCATAATTGAAGTGCCTTTTGGGAGAATTGGCATGGATCTGGTGTTACCAGTAGTAAAGTCTGCCCAGGGCCACCAGCACATTCTGGTAATACTGGACTACGCTATCCTGAAGCCATACCCTTGTGGAATACTTCCGCTAAACTATTGCCAAGGAATTGGTCCAGGTATTTAGTCACATGGGGATGCCAAAAGGGTTCTTAACAGACCATAGCACCACGTCCATGTCCAAGGTTACTAAGGAACTGTGCAAGTTATACAAAATCTCCCATCTCTGTACCTCTATCTACCACTCCCAAAGGGATTGGAGAGATTTAATAAAAACCTCAAAAGTATGTTGAAAAAGGTGGTCAACAAAGATGGGACAAATTGGGATTTTTTGCTACCATATCTCATGTTTGCCATACGAGAGGTTCCACAGGCGTCTATGGGTTATTTCCCATTTTAACTCTTTTATGGTAGACAACTCAGGGGGCTGCTAGGTGTTGCAAAAGAAACATGGGAAGGAGAGGCCACCCCATATAGAAGCATCATAGAGCACATCTTCTTGATGCAGGATCGAATTGCAGCTGTCCTGCCCCTGGTACGGGAACATCCGGAGCGAGCCCAGGAAGCCCAGAGGAGGGTTTATAGTCGGGGTGCCAAGACCCAAACTTACAACCCTGGGGACAGAGTCCTCGTACTGGTCCCCACTGTTGAAAGTAAATTCCTGGCCAAGTGGCAGGGTCCCTTTGAGGTTAGGGAAATGGTAGGGGAGGTAAACTACAAAGTTTACCAGCCAGGGAAAATAAAACCAGAGGAAATTTACCATGTTAATCTCTTTAAACCATGGAAGGACAGAGAGAGTTTACTGACCGTCTTCCCTCCTCTAAAGGACAGGGTACCAGTGACCCCTGACGTTCCCATAACTGAGTCCTTGTCCGTAACGCAACAAAATGATGAAGAAGAATTTTTGAGTAAAAATAGAGACTTTATCTCCCCTTTACCTGGACTGACCTCAATGATCCAGCATGACATATTCACGGAACCAGGTGTTCGCATAAATGTGAAGCCCTATAGATTCCCTGAGGCTAGGCGCGAGGCAGTGGCGAAAGGAATAAAAACCATGTTAGAGTTGGAAGTGATAGAGGAGTCCCACAGTGACTGGTCGAGCCACATAGTGCTGGTCCCAAAGCCCAATGGCACTATCAGGTTTTGTAATGACTTTAGAAGGTTGAATGGTGTGTTTAAGTTTGATGCATACCTGATGCCTCGGGTTGACGAACTTATAGACCGGTTGGGAGGTGCCTGGTGCATAACAACCCTAGACCTAACTAGGGACTATTGGCAGATACCTCTAACTGAGACAGCAAAGGAGAAGACTGCCTTTTCTACCCCTGAAGGGTCATTTCAGTACAAGTGGATGCCATTTGCGTTATATGGTGCCCCTGCATCATTCCAGAGAATGATGGATAAAACATTAAGACCGCATTGCTCCTATGCAGCAGCCTATTTGGATTATGTTATCATCCATATCCCTAATTGGCAGTCTCATTTTCTCTGAGTACAAGCAGTAGTGGATGCCCTCCGGAGAGCAGGACTCACGGCCAACCCTCAGAAATGTGCCATAGGTTTGGAGGAGGCCAAATACCTTGGCCACATTATTGATCGGGGCTGGTTAGCCACAGACTGACAAACTTGAGGCAATCCAAAAATGGCCCCAACCACTGACTAAAAAACAAGTGCGTGCATTCCTGGGGATCATGGGATACTACAGGCATTTCATACCCGACTTTGCCACCATTGCCATCCCTCTAACAGACCTGGCAAAGAGTAGAGGGTTGGTCATGGTGAAGTGCAATCCTGAGGCCGAACAGGCGTCCCAGAGGTTAAAGCAAGTGTCAGGAAAAGACAGTTTTCCTAGGTGTTTCCGCAGTGGTGCCTGCGCACGCGCCGGAAACAGAGCCAAACGGCCCTATTTAAACCAGCAAGACCCAGAAGCCGGTGCTGTCTGTTCTACAGCGTTCCCTGCACCTGTGACCCTCCTGGTGACTACTTTTGAGTGACTTCCTGTTCCTGTGACCCGGCTATCCCTCTGGACTTGTGGATATCTGTCTACATCTGACCCCGGGCCGCAAGAGAGATTGCTCACGCATAAGCCAGACTCTACCACCAGGTATGTGACAGCAAGCCCTTTTTCACAACCGGTGCTTGTGACCCAGGATTTCTCAAAGGAGTTTGCTATGCAAACTGACGCCTCTGATATGGGTCTAGGGGCGGTACTGTCCCAGATCAGAGATGGGGAGGAGTACCTGGTTGTATACCTGAGCCGCAAGCTGAACAGGCATGAAAAAAATCATGTCATTGTAGAGAAAGAGTGTCTCGCTATCGTCTTAGACGCCCTGAAGTATTATCTGTTGGGGAGATCGTTCAGGCTAGTCACCAACCATGCCCCCTTGAAGTGGATGTGTGACAACAGGGAAAAGAATAGTCGAGTGACAAGGTGGTTCCTTGTGTTACAGCCCTTTAAGTTTACAGTGAAGCATAGAGCAGGAAAGCTACAAAACAATGTGGATGCCCTTTCCCGGGTCCACTGTATGGTTGGGACAGTTGCTCAACCCCAGGGGCTTGAGCAGAGGGGGGATAAGTGACGGTATGCAAAGCGAAGTGATAGACAGACGCTATCTGTCGCCTCGCATACATTCACTTGGATTGGACTGAAGCGGAGTCCAGCCCGGGTTTTCCCAGCCACCGTGACAGGGCTGGTTCCGGCCCGGGTTTTCGGGTACGTTGGAGTCCAGTCTCAGGTGTGGTTAAATGACCAGGAGGAGAACACAGTGTAGCTCTGGCCTGGGACTCAGAAACACTACACTGAGAGAGAGCTACACCTTGGGAGTTGGTTGCTCTAAGGACTCAAAACAAAGGTTTGCATTTGTTTTGTTTGGGGGTGTCTGTGAGGTTCCTGTTCTGTACAGTTTAAAGCTGGACGGCAAGGATTTGTTTTTCTATTTTCTATTTATTTGAATGCAACCTTTACCAATAAAACTGGCAACCCACCAGACGTTTAAGAAAGTTTGCCTTCACGCTGCCTTTTTCTCAGAAAAGGTGATCCCCACAAGCTAATTTCCCGCTCTTGCTCCACAACACTTGTAATTAGAGTTGAGCGAACCTCTGGAAGTTCGGGTTCTGCTGGTCCGGCCGAACTTCGGGACAAAGTCCGGGTTCGGGGTCCGGACAGAACCCGAACGATCGCACGGACCCCGAACCCCATTGAAATCAATGGGGACCCGAACTTTTAGGCACAAAAATGGCTGTGACAAAGTCCTGGAAAGCCCTAGAGGGCTGCAAAAGGAAGTAAAATGGGGGTAAGGGTAGGGCAAGTGCCCTACAAAAAAATTGGCATAGGGAAAATAAATTAAAATCAAATAAAAAAATGAGAAGGGGGTGGATGTGAAGTAGGAGCCTAGAGGTTGACTAGGCCGTGACCGTGGCAGTGTAGGTGGAAGTGGCAGTGGTAGAGGAGTAGGAGGAGGTAGCCAACATGGTATTTTTTTTTTTGTATTGAGGCCTATTCAAAAAAAGAAGTATATGAATGGCTGTGTGAGTACGGTCTAAATGTTTATTCTGCACAAGGTACAGACAAGTCTTGTGGGATCCATGCCTGATTCATTTTAATAAAGGTTAGCTTGTCCACGTTGGACGTGGACAAACGGCTCCGCTTGTCTGTGCTAACGCCCCCTGCCCTGCTAAACACACATTCCGACAATACACTGGCTGCAGGGCAGGCCAGCACCTCCAAGGCATAAATGGCAAGCTCAGGCCATGTGGCCAATTTGGAGACCCAGAAGTTGAATGGGGCAGACCCATCAGTCAGTACATGTAGGCGTGTGTTCACATACTCTTGCACCATGTTGCTGAAATGCTGCCTCCTGCTAAGACGTTGTCTATCGGCTGGTTGTGCTGTTTGTTGTGGCGGGCTGCTGACAAAGCTTTGCCACATTAAACAGTCGTCGGGCGGTGTTGTTTGTCGTGTTGGTCGGCTATCTGTTGCAGAATCGTCCTCCGTCGTAAAGTCGTTGTACCACGTTCTCATACACTTGTGTGCGGATGTACATGACTGACTACCCAGACGGGGTAAGTTGAAGACCCAGAGGTTTAACCGGTGTACCGGACTCGAACGGTAAATACGGAACCTCCACGACCGGACGGGACGTCGGTCACATAACAGCCTTACACACAAATCGTCCCGTCCCCCGCAATCGTGTCTGTTCGCCTCGGCAAACAGGTGCAGGTTGCACCTGTTCGATTGGAAATAATTTTACTTAGTCCGTACCTAGGGTG
>BLSH010552715.1:175624-186118 GCA_018402905.1 Glandirana rugosa | reverse complement strand
GCCTCTAAAGCAAAGAGGGGGGGGGGGGGGCTGGGAACATAACTGAGAGTCGGGCCGGGACCAAATACCAGCGCAACATCACTTTCACACTAGCCTCCATCAGTGGAATGTTAGCAATTCCTTTGAAGGAATTTAAAAAAAGAGAAAACCATTTATCCGCATCCCAGGACATGCCCAGGTGCCCTTCCCAACCTCTAGCATACAGAGGTTTCTCGGGTTGATCCAACAGTGATGCATATATCAAGGAGATACCCCCTTTTTGGCTTGAAATATCTGAGCACCACTGCTCATATGAGGTGGGGGACGCTAGGGTTGGTGCCATTTTCCAAACAGAAGCTATGAAATGATGGATTTGTTGGAAACAAAACTTTTCAGTAGGGGGCATGTCTAAGTTGTCAATATAGTCCTTCAAGGATATAGGACCCAAGAGAGAGAGGAAATGACCAATTCTGTATAGGCCCTTATTGGTTCACCACTCAAAGCAATGGATGTCTTGACCTGGAGGGAAACGATGGTTGTTAAACACATGTTGCAGGGGGCAGAAGGGTGAGGCCAGGTTGGGAGACCTGAATAGGGAGTCGCAGAGTCGCATTGAATGTGAGAGAGTAGGAGAAAGGATCAAGGGTCTGGATTTGGTGGGCGCCCATACTAGATAATCTAAGGTCCGCCTGCCTCTCAATCGCGACCCAGTCTGGTCTATTAGATCGAGCATAAATAATAGAGAATTGTGCTAGTTGGGCTGCCTGGTAGTATTTCCATAGGTTAGGGACCCCCAACCCTCCCTGGTTTCTTTGTCTAAAGAGAACTTCCGCCAGGCACCTGTAGCCCTTGTTGCCCAACTTGCCCCAAATGAATTTTGTGATTTGAGATTGCAGTTTATGCAGGTGTGGTTTGCAGATCGGTACAGGAAGGGCTCTAAATAAGTAAAGGATCCTTGGCAGGAGGGTCATCTTAATGGAGTTTACCCTTCCTAACCAGGAGAGGCCCAATTTCCCCCAGTTAGCAAGATCATCCGTTAGTTGTTTAAATAAGGGGGAGTAGTTGATGCTATATAATTGGTCAATACTGGCTGCTAGATGAACACCTAGGCAGGGAATGTGGTCCGATTGCCAAGCAAAGTGGAACCGTTCCTGGAGCTGTTGGATGACTGTCTCTCCGGCAGATTGATATTGAGGGCAACAGATTTAGCCATGTTAACTTTTAAACCCAAGTCCTCACCAAACTCCTGTAGTAGATGAAGGAAGCTTGGGATCGAGAGGAGGGGAGAGGAGACAAACAATAATAGATCGTCTGCAAATAAGGCGCATTTGTGCGTGTGAGGACCACATCTCACCCCCTTATGTCTGGATGCTCCCTGATAGCGATAGCTAGAGTCTCAATAGCAATGGCAAAGATCAGAGGGGACAGAGGGCACCCCTGCCTTGTACCTCTATGGATTGAGAATGGGTCAGAGAGATAGTTATGTAGCTTAATGCGTGCTCTAGGATTGGAGTATAGGGCTTTGAGAGTCTGTAAAAATCTGGGGCCGAATCCCCATTGCCCCAAGACCTCAAAAATATAGGACCATGTTAAAAGCTCATTGATGAAGAATGGGAGAGCTTTATCCAATGAAGCTAGCTGATGCATGTTTTAAGCAATGCACTCCCAGGAGTGGATGGGGCCTGCCAGCGTCTGGTGAGCAAGTGTCTTTGCCTTTCAATACCTTTAGAGATCCTACGGATTGGAAAGTGGACCTAAGGCTGGTTCACACCAGATGCAGTCCAATGCGTATTTATTGGAGTCAAAGATGCATTAACAGTGTTTACCATGGATTCCAATGGCCCACGCCACCCCAGTGCAGTGTGTTCCAGTACAGTCAACTGAAGGAGAACATGTCACATTTTTTCTCTATAGAACACATCTGTAACATGACAAATGCATTGAAAAAGCACCTGAACACCTCAGAAAGGTGCATGCAGAAAGATTGTTTCAACTGAGAAATTGTGGTAAAACTGGTCTGCAGACTTGCAGAAAATCTATACAGCAGCAGTTTTTTTCCTGTTGACCAGCAACAGCATTAACTGTGATGTTTAAAGCATTACAAAAAATGGCCTTTAATTCAAGGGGAACCAGCAGGAATGGGCATGATTCTGCAGGACTTGAACCTGGCAGCTGACTTTTGGCCGAGGCTTCAATAAACCAAGTTCTAAGGCTGGCGCATTAAGTCAAGGCAATGGGAGCCTTGTGGTGGCGCCACTGAAGGGTGGCTAAAGCTTCCTCACAAGCCCTTTGTAACATTCTCCATAATGGGGGCTTGTTGTTTGATAAAACGTTGGACAAAGTGAGTAACAGAAGAAATGTCCAGAGTGTGGCCACAGTGTAATAAAAGGAAGGAGCCTTTTTGCTCAAGTCGGTCGACCTTCAGAAGGGTTCAGGAGGTCAAATCTTATAGGCCAGGCTGAAATTTACCAGATCACAGTGAAGGTCACTCAAACTTCTTGTTTACATGGAATCAAAACCCAGGGCAGGTTGCTAGACAAGTGGAAAGTCTTTGACGGTGGGCCCAACCAGTGTTTTCCAGTGGAAGTCAGGATAGCCTCCTTTTTTGGAGGGTTTTGGGCGACAAACATCAAAGACGGTTAGCTGGGAGTACAATCACCAAATCCTTTCATTCAGGACCACCAGATCTCAAGAAGAAAGAATTACTGCAAGATCACATATAATAATTATACTGCAACAAGTCCATAGTGCTGGTGCCACCAATGGAACAGATCTGGGGAGTTTTCTCCATTCTTTCTAGTACCCAAGGCATCAGGAGCTTTCCCTACTGCCTGTGTTTGATGAAATCAAATGGGTACATACACAACAAAAGGTTCAAGGTGGAGTCCGTGCAAACAGTCAGGGCGATAGTTCAGCATGAGCACCTGTTAGAGTCAATCGACCTGGCTGCCATATACTTCCATTATACCAATCGGTCCATAACACCAGAGACATTTGAGGTTTGTGGTGATTGGCTGTCATTTCCAGTTCGGGTGTTTGCCATGTTTAGAATTTTATAAACTTTTTAAAGGTTTTGTCTGTAGTAGTGGCAGTAATTGGTCATTGGGAATAAGGCTCAACCACTACTTGAACACTGTTTTTGATTGTCGCAGTTGTAAGCCAGGAGCTGGCAAAGCGTCACAATCTTGTCCTAGAAATCCTTTTTCCAAGTTTAGTCGACTAGTGAACAAACAGGAAAAACAGTGAAGCCCTTCTTAAACTACTCCAAGATCCTTCACAGATTTATACCCGAATATTTGGTTTTCCAAAACTGCAAAATTTGCAAAATGACAATCTGCCTATGAAGAGTCATGGAGACATCATTTATATAAGTGAGGAATTGCATTGTCTCCATTGGGACATTTTACAATGGCCAGTCCAGTGCTGCCTTGGGCCAGGTGGCACATGGGGGGCTTTTCAATTTGCCTTCCTCAGTCAATGGGAGGGGCTGACTATGGATCAGAAGATCTTTGCATCTGCACAAGTTGGCAAGAATGGAAATTTTGGACACCAGTGTGCCCCTTTATGGAATGATTCTGACATCGGATGCCAGTCTGCCTCCAGTCTGAGGAGACCAGTGCAAGGGTATTGGAGTCTAGTGACTGACTTAAATTACGGCGGTTCTGTTTTTTTTACATTGCAAATCTTTCAGGATCTTTTCTCCAAGACGCCCAAGTGAAGTTGATGTTTGACACCAAGACAGCAGTAGCTTACATTGTCCACGAAGGGGGCACCAAGTGTCTGTCTTTTCCTGTTACTTTTTGTAACATAAACTTTTCATTGGGCGGAGAGCCACTTACAGTTAACCGCAGCTTACTTACTGGAAAGGCAGGATCCACTAACGGATCAGTTAGGCAAATTATTTTACAACAATGCGTATCTCAACTACTATTGGTCTATACTGCATTCCATCAGTAATTCTCAGAGAGTCCACTGAACACACAGCTTCCAGTATTTGTAACAAGTTACAAAGGTGTAGTGATAGAAAGGTGGATTCACAGTACCATAGAGTTTTTGTTTTTGTTTCCATTGGTGTCTGTCTTCCTCCAGTGTCCTTGACTGTGAAGATTCTTCTGAAGATTTGGACGGAACACGTTTATGCCATACAGGTGCTTTCACCTGTCGAGGAGGCCTTGATTTTCATTGCTTCCCCAGATGTCATCAGCACCATTAATCCCATTCCTGGTCAAACAAGATCTTTTATGCCAACGTCAATGGCAGCACCCCAATCCAGTGAGACTCTTAATAGCCTGGCTATTGAATCAACCAGACTAGTGGTGCAGGGATTCTCATCCAAGGTGGTTCAGACCTTGAAGACCACAAGGCCATGAGTGCTATATATAAGAGGATATAAAGAAAGTTTGTTCTGTTTGCTTAGCAAAGTTTTCTCTCTGGTGTCCCCAGCTCTAGCCAATATCCTGGACATTTTTTACAATTGGCGCTTGAGGTGGGTCTGACATACAACTCCATTTATAGTACAGGTCTCTGCCTTTATCCTCTTTTTCAGGCTGGTGGAAGAGCCATCAAACAAATGCTTCATGCAGGCCATAATCCATATACAACCACAAAGGAAATCCTTGTTCCATTTCATGGGACATAGGCTTGGCTCTGAAAGCACTAGTACAGGCATCCTGTGCTTCAATAGCTTCATTTCCAGTGTGGTTCCTAATGGTAAGACTAGTTCCTCTGACAGCGGTTGCTTCCGACAGAAGGAGGTTGGAGATTGCAGCAAAGATCCCTTTTGTGGCTTTTTACCAGAAATAGTGATACTACGTTCATCTCCAAAGCTCAATTCTAAAGTGGTGTGCAGTTTTCAGGAAAACTGGGAACAGTCCCTCTGGGCATTCACACGGAGTCGCTGAGTACACAGCAGGAGACTTCAGGTCCTTACACAAGTTGTGACCAGTTTACATGCAAAGGTCAAAAGATGAAGGAAAGTGGATAATCTTTTCATTTCACCGTCAGGTTCTTGAGTCATATTCTGTTGGTTTACCAGGGTGAGTACATTGGCATTCAGGAATTAGACCTTTCTGACCAGGAACAGGTGCAAACTCCTTCGACCCGAGGGGTGGCAGCTTTGGGGTAGTTGTACCAGGATTCAGTGGAAGATGTATGTGAGACAGCTAGCCTTTCACTCGACTTTACGGCCATGCAGTCAAAGTTCTGCAGGGTTTGGGATGAGACCTATAAATATTTCTTGTCTTTGGCAGTATTTCCTTGATTGTCAGTGTTCCTTTTCATGTGTTTTCTCCCTCCCATTTATTCAGCTAGTTATATCCCATTGTGTGCTGACATGAGGTATGGCCAGGCTTATGGAAAATTGTTATCAAATACTTACCGTAATTTTCCTTTCCTGGCCTATCCTCACGTCAGCACAGGACTCCCTCCCTAGTGGCCTGTCGCAGGCTAAGTTATCGAACACCCTAGTGGGGGAGGGGCTGTCTTTTATTCAGCTATTACAGGTGGTCATGTGAGCGCCTGCAAGAGGCGTTAACCCATTGTGTCCTGACGTGAGGATAGGCCAGGAAAGGAAAATTACGGTAAGTATTTGATCACAATTTTCCATAATTCTTGCACTGCCTGACTGTATACAGATAGCCCTATCTATCTAGTATACATGGTTTTTTTCTGCCGGAACTTGCCAGAACTGCGTTCCGGCACCTCTGCCAGGGGGCAGAACTTTTTTTTTTATTACAGCTTGTTTATGCTGCTGCCAGTAGTGCGGAGTGAACTGACAGCTGCATAAGCCGACACAACTTCTATAGTTCCGGCTGCAGTTAAGAGAGTGGAGGGCAGAGGGATATCAGCTGCACTCCGCCTGTCCCTGTAGCAGACCGGATGTTCCTTTTGTGAGGAAGATTTGCCATGTGGTGTGGTGTCCTATCCTGTACTGCCCTGAGACTCCTATCTGCCAGACAAAGACTGTTTTAGGTAATTGTGTAACTGCTAGTGCTGCGTTTTCGATATGTATCTATTAATGCTGCTGCCAATATATATGTATGCTGTCTCTTGCTGTGTATATGGGGTTGTCTCTTGCTGGATATATATGGGGCTGTCTATTGCTGTGTATATATGGGGCTGTCTCTTGCTGTGTATATATGGGCTGTCTCTTGTTGTGTATATATGGGGCTGTCACTTGCTGTGTATATATGGTGCTGTCACTTGCTGTGTATATATGGGCTGTCTCTTGCTGTGTATATATGGGGCTGTCACTTGCTGTGTATATATGGGGCTGTCACGTGCTGTGTATATATGGGCTATCTCTTGCTGTGTATATATGGGCTGTCTTTTGCTGTGTATATATGGGATTGTCTCTTGCTGTGTGTATATATGGGGCTGTCTCTTGTGTATATATGGGGCTGTCACTTGCTGTGTATATATGGGCTGTCTCTTGCTGTGTATATATGGGCTGTCTCTTGCTGTGTATATATGGGGCTGTCACTTGCTGTGTATATATGGGGCTGTCACTTGCTGTGTATATATGGGCTGTCTCTTGCTGTTTATATATCTGGCTGTCACTTGCTGTGTATACATGGGGCTGTCACATGCTGTGTATATATGGGGCTGTCTCTTGCTGTGTATATATGGGATGTCTCTTGCTGTGTATATATGGGGCTGTCACTTGCTGTGTATATATGTGGCTGTCTCTTGCTGTGTATATATGGGGCTGTCACTTGCTGTGTATATATGGGGCTGTCCCTTGCTGTGTATATGTGTGGCTGTCTCCTGTTGTGTATATATGGTGCTGTCTCTTGCTGTGTATATGTGTGTCTATCTCTTGCTGTGTATATATGGGGCTGTCACTTGCTGTGTATATATGGGGTTGTCTCTTGCTGGTTATATGTGGCTGTCTCTTGCTGTGTATATATGGGACTGTCACTTACTGTGTATATATGGGCTGTCACTTACTGTGTATATATGGGGCTGTCACTTGCTGTGTATATATGAGGCTGTCACTTACTGTGTATATATGGGACTGTCTCCTGCTGTGTATATGTGGGGCTGTCTCTTACTGTGTATACATGGGACTGTCTCTTGCTGTGTATATATATATGGGGCTGTCTCTTGCTGTGTATATATGTGGCTGTCTCTTGCTGGATATATATGAGGCTGCCTCTTGCTGTGTATATATGGGGCTGTCTCTTGCTGTATATATATGGGGCTGTCTCTTGCTGTGCATATATGGGATTGTCTCTTGCTGATTATATGGGACTGTATCTTGCTGGATATACATGTGGGCTGTCCCTTGCTGTGTGTATATATATGGGCTGTCTCTTGCTGTGTATATATGGGGCTGTCTCTTGCTGGATATACATGTGGGCTGTCTCTTGCTGGTTATAAGGGGCTGTCTCTTGCTGGATATACATATGGGCTGTCCCTTGCTGTGTGTGTATATATAATGGTGTCTCTTGCTGTGTATATATGGGGCTGTCTCTTGCTGTGTATATATGGGCTGTCTCTTGCTGTTTATATATCTGGCTGTCACTTGCTGTGTATATATGGGGCTGTCACTTGCTGTGTATATATGGGGCTGTAACTTGCTGTGTATATATGGGCTGTCTCTTGCTGTGTATATATGGGGCTGTCACTTGCTGTGTATATATGTGGCTGTCTCTTGCTGTGTATATATGGGGCTGTCCCTTGCTGTGTATATGTGTGGCTGTCTCCTGTTGTGTATATATGGTGCTGTCTCTTGCTGTGTATATGTGTGTCTATCCCTTGCTGTGTATATATGGGGCTGCCACTTGCTGTGTATATATGGGGTTGTCTCTTGCTGGTTATATGTGGCTGTCTCTTGCTGTGTATATATGGGGCTGTCACTTACTGTGTATAAATGGGCTGTCACTGTGTATATATGGGGCTGTCACTTACTGTGTATATATGAGGCTGTCACTTACTGTGTATATATGGGGCTGTCTCTTGCTGTGTATATGTGGGGCTGTCTCTTACTGTGTATATATGGGACTGTCTCTTGCTGTGTATATATATGGGGCTGTCTCTTGCTGTGTATATATGGGGCTGTCTCTTGCTGGATATATATGAGGCTGTCTCTTGCTGTGCATATATGGGATTGCCTCTTGCTGGTTATATGGGACTGTCTCTTGCTGGATATACATGTGGGCTGTCCCTTGCTGTGTGTATATATATGGGCTGTCTCTTGCTGTGTATATATGGGGCTGTCTCTTGCTGGATATACATGTGGGCTGTCTCTTGCTGGTTATAAGGGGCTGTCTCTTGCTGGATATACATGTGGGCTGTCCCTTGCTGTGTGTGTATATATAATGGTGTATTTTGCTGTGTATATATGGGGCTGTCTCTTGCTGTGTGTATATATGGTGCTGTCTCTTGCTGTGTATATATGGGGCTGTCTCTTGCTGGATATATGGGGCTGTCTCTTGCTGTGTATATATGGGGTTGTCTCTTGCTGTGTATATATGGGACTGTCTCTTGCTGGATATACATGTGGGCTGTCTCTTGCTGGTTATATGGGGCTGTCTCTTGCTGGATATACATGTGGGTATATATGGGGCTGTCTCTTGCTGTGTATATATGGGGTTGTCTCTTGCTGGCTATATGGGACTGTCTCTTGCTGTGTGTATATATGGGGCTGTCTCTTGCTGTGTATATATGGGACTGTCTCTTGCTGGATATACATGTGGGCTGTCTCTTGCTGGTTATATGGGGCTGTCTCTTGCTGGATATACATGTGGGCTGTTCCTTGCTGGTTATATGAGGCTGTCTCTTGCTGGATATACATGTGGGTATATATGGGGCTGTCTCTTGCTGTGTATATATGGGGTTGTCTCTTGCTGGTTATATGGGGCTTTCTCTTGCTGTGTGTATATATGGTGCTGTCTCTTGCTGTGTATATATGGGACTGTCTCTTGCTGGATATACACGTGGGCTGTCTCTTGCTGGTTATATGGGGCTGTCTCTTGCTGGATATATATGTTGCTGTTTCTTGCTGTATATACATGGGGCTGTTTCTTGCTGTATATAATCTATGTATCTATATCCCCAAATTATACTTGGTTTCCTGTTCTCTAAAGGGGATGGTGCTAGGTGTGTAGGGATGGTCCTAGGGGGGTGGTTATAGGGGGCGGAAACAGTCGTGACCTAGTGAAGGGGGGTGAGTTCCTGCACCTTTTCTCTGAGAAAAAAAGCCCTGCTAGTATATATGTGCCTACACTAACCTGCCTGCACTAACTGATTGTATATAGATCGCCCTATCTATCTATCTTTTTTTTCTTTTTATCTATCTATCTATCTATCTATCTATCTATCTATCTATCTATCTATCTATCTATCTATCTATCTATCTATCTATCTATCTATCTATCTTTACATCTATCTTTTTTTTTTATCTATCTATCTATCTATCTATCTTGTTTTTTCTTTTTTTTCACAATTAGCTATCTAGCTAAACTGCCTGCAATGCACAACCTAAACTCTCTATCTATCATCGCCGCCAACACACACTACATAGAGCCGCTGTACAAGCGGCTTTTTATAGTGTGAGGCGTGGATTGATGCTGCTGAGCAGTGATTGCCTAAAGGCATCCTTAGCCAATTGAAGCTCTCACAGCAGGCCGCCAGGTGATTGGCCAAAGCATGCAAGTCATGTGCATGCTTTGGCCAATCAGCTGGCGGAATTCCACTGCCATTGGAATGCATTATCGGGCGCACAAAGTTCCCGCGAATGCCCCATAATGTTCGGAATGGCGCAAACGGATGAACACCCGATATTCCGTTCGACTCGAACCGGGAGCTCATCCCTACTGCTAGAGTAGATTTGGGAGTTATAGTAAATCAGACCCATAGCATCCATCTATCACCTCGTCTCACATACCGTCACACCAGCCACCCCTAAGGGGGCCATTGGCTACATTTGGGGGCTTGTCAGGGATTCACCTGTCCCTCACGTAATGCTGCAATTCATTGCCCCTAGCAACCGAAGTGGACTGAGCCGAGGAACTTTGTTGATGTGCCTTTAAATGTGGATTGAACCCAGGGGAAAGGACTTATGTGTTTGCCAGCTGAACTGTGCTATTACAAGTGGGCCATTGTCCATAGTAACCAGCGGGATCTGTTGGGGTGTCAGGGAGGAGTGCTGTCCTGACTGGCTTGGACCGTCTCAGTATATCTTTTAAGGATCCTGTGAGTCCTCAAAACAGTTAATAATATTAACAAAGTCAGTGGATAATATTAATGATTGGATATCATAATTCATAAGATCTTATAGTAATTGAAACGTTGCGGGAAGTGTCAAAACATATTTTATAGTTTGGATGCCTTCATTTCCAGTCTTATTAAAACCGCATGTTAGACACACACGACACACAATAAAGGGATGCGATTTCAATAAGAGTGTCCTAGGAATTTTCTATATGACTCTGCCAGGTTCGGTCAGTCCTGTCGTGAGGAGGGACTGTGGGGTTGTCTAGGGCGACCAATGATACCTGTTACCGGGTGAAC
>BLSH010552715.1:11908-22698 GCA_018402905.1 Glandirana rugosa | reverse complement strand
TGTTCAATTCCCTTTTAGGGTGGGACTGGAGGCGACGAGTGGGTAATAGTGTGTAAAAATTGTTAGGCTTCAAGGGTGGTCCTTCTCTGTAATTTCGGAAAGTTACCACCGATCTGTTTCCGGAAATGGCTTATCCTGTAAAGAAATACGGGTGGGCCGGTTAGTGAAATCGGATGACACAGTCGTTTGAACTGGAAGGTTCAAGGTTTACTAAGTCTGATTAATCGGTGAAGTGTTTATCAGAAACCTTCCTGTTTAGGGGAGGGGGGATAAACTGTCTAATACTTCGAACCACACCGAGTCGGTACCTCGTCTCCCCCCCGTATAGGGACTAGATGCGCAGTGAATGTTCGCTGTCAAGGCTTTGTGCCCAGTATCTAAGTTCCACTGCATCTGAAGGTCTTCCTCCCAAGCTAGCATATACTGGGATTTGCTACTTTGGCTTGTAAGTGACGCGTAGATCAGGGATATGCCCCCCCTCTGCTCCATGGCTGAGCCACACCAAGCTTCATAATCTGTCAAATAGGGGGGAGGGGATTTGTCCTTCCAAAGACTATTTGTGAAGTGGCTAATTAGTCTGAATCATTTGGAACTTGGAAGGTCAAGTTTGCTGACACAGTAGGCTAAAGTGATTGGCCGGGTGGGCATAAAGAAATGTCCTATTCGGTAAAGGCCTTTGTCTAGCCACCATTGAAAGGCTTTAATGTCTCTTCCTGGTGGGAACTTCGGATTGTTAAAAATGTGTGATAATGGGTGAGCAGCGGAGGTCAGGGTGGGATTTTCCCTTAACTTGTCCCATAGGGCAAAGGAGATGGAGAGATTGGGGATAGAATGGCCGGGCAATTTTTTTGGGTCACACCAGAGCTGATAGTCAAGTGTATAATTCGGTACTGCTTGATGCTGTATCTGTACCCATTCTGGTTTTCCGACATTGAAATAGACTATAGAGAATTGAGAGAGTCTTGCTGCTAGATAATATTTGAAAATGTGTGGTACCCCCAAGCCGTCTTTCTTCCGGGAAAGGTATAGCATCTGTTGCTTAATCCTATAACCTTCTCCTCCCCAAATAAACTTAAGAATTTTGCTTTGCAGAAATCTAATATGATCTCTCCTGATCTGTATGGGGAGGGACCTGAACAGATATAACAATCTTGGTAGTAGGGTCATTTTGATTGCATTGATACGTCCAAACCACGTCAGGTTCTGTTTGGCCCACTCTTTAAGGTCCTGTTCCAGCTAAAGGAACAATGGGGGGAAGTTAAGAGCGTAAAGATTCTCAAACTTGGGGGTCAAGAAGATACCTAGATATTTAATGCGAGAGTCGTTCCATGAAAATTTGAAGGACTGCCTTAGGGACAATAGATTCTCCTGTGAGAGAGAGACATTCAGAGCTTGTGACTTTTCAAAGTTCACCTGTAGGCCTGATATTTGGGAGAAATTCTCTAGGGTCTGACAAAGGTAGGGGAAGGACGTGAATGGAGAGGTGAGTAACAGCAATATATCATCTGCAAAAAGCCCACATTTATGGATCTGGATTCCATAGGATACACCTTTAATGTTGGGGTTCTACCTAATTTCAATTGCGAGGGTCTCGATGGTGATCACAAAAATTAAGGAGGACAGGGGGCAACCCTGTCTTGTTCCCCTTGCTATGCTAATTAACGGGGAATAATAACCTTGTATGTGAATTAAAGCCTTAGGGAAGGAATATAAGGAGTGAATAATGCCTAGGAATCGGTCGCCAAAACCCCAAGGCTCCAGTAGCTGAAAAATGTAGGGCCAGGTAACAGAGTCAAAGGCTTTTTGTATGTTTAGAGAGAGGAGCATTCCCTTCTGATTTGGTCCCCCTGTCCAGTTGGATTGCAGAATAGATATTATGTCAATGTCCCTTCTAGTCTGATCGGGGCCTTGTCTACCTGGAATAAATCCTACTTAATCCTTATGTATATATTTGCTTATAAAGGCAGTCAGTCGATTCGCTAATACTTTCGTTAAGATTTTAAGGTCGTTATTGATAAGGGAAATGGGCCTGTAATTACCCTCTTCTTCTGGGTTCTTGTCAGGTTTAGGGATTACGGAAATGAATGCCACATTTAAATCAGAGTGCATTGGCATTCCCAGTACCTTAGAATTTAAAAACCTAGTCATGTATGGAACTAATGTAGGGGCAAATGTTTTATAATATGGGGTCGAGAGGCCATCTGGGCCTGTTCTACTTTTTAATTGTTTAATGACATTCATAATTTCCCCGTCAGATATCATGCTGTCAAGAGATTCCTTATGCTCTTCCGTTAGTTGAGGGTTTGGAAAGGAATCAAGAAACTGGGAGATGTCCCCTTTACGATCATGTGGTGGAGAGCTGTAAAGTTTTGTATAAAAGTCTCCAAAGGCTTGGAGGATCTTAGTTGGGTTTAAAGTGGTACCCTGGTCTCGTGTCCGAATTTTGGGGAGAGCATGAGTTCTACTGCGTGGAGTTAAATGGGTTGCCAGCATTGGGCCTATTCTATCTTTTTGAGAATACAACTTTGCACAGCTCCAGTGAATTTGCTTTTCTGCCTTGGTTGTTAGAGCAAGGTTCAGTTGTGTCCTAATTAAATCTATAGATGGGTTACTCTTATGTTGAGCTTAAAGGGACATATATGTGTGTTCCAACTTCGCGATTTCCACCCAGCGTTCTTTTTTACGTTTGGTAGCTATCTGAATCAGAGTCCCACTTATTGACACCTTATGTACTGCCCATAAGGTTTCTGCTGAAACCTCTTCAGTGTTATTTAATACAAAGTACTCTTTCAGGGCTTTATCAATAATAGTGACTGTCACTGGGTCATTGAGAAGGGACTCATTCAACTTCCAATAGGAGGGAGAACAGCCTGGGGTGTCGCTTATGAGGGACATGGTGACTAGGGAGTGGTCTGAGAGTGGGGTGTTGACAATTTGTGAATTAACCACTAGAGGTAGTTTGTATGATGGGATGAGGATATGATCTATCCAGGAGTAGGAGTGGTGGGGGTTTGAAAAGAAAGTAAAGTCCCTTTTCTTGGGATGCACATGGGTCAGACGTGATTTCAGGGGGTTCGATTTGTCCAACCCCTGGTTGAACGCAACATTAGAGTCACCGCCGAAAATAGGAGTGCCTTCCAAGAGGGGTTCCAGGACCTGAAGCATGAAAGAAGTCTGCTTGACCTTTGTTAGGGGCATAATAAGAAACGAAAGAATATAGGTGGCCGTCCATCCAACCCTTAACTAGAAGGTATCTGCCCTTAGGGTCCTTATGTTCAAAAGTTACAACGCTTTGAAAATAAGATGGCTACTCCCTTAGTTTTATTTTCAGTGCCCGCCAGGAAGAAGACTGGGAAATGTTGGTGAAGGAATTTTGGAGTGAAGGAGCTAGGAAAGTGCGTCTCCTGAATAAGCACTATACCTATGTGTTGGGACTTATATGAATTAAAAAATTTCCGTCTTTTGATTGAGTTGGGTCCCTGAGCATTATGTGTGGCCAGCTTTAGGGTGGATATATTGGTGTCAGCCATGGAGCAAAGGTGTTGAGGAGCTGTATCTCAGCGCGTCACCTACCTTATGGAGAATTCTAGAAGTCATCAGGAGGAGGCAACCATGTCTCCACTGAATCTTCTGGCGGTTTTTCTTGTTATCGGACCGCTGGTGAAGGGGTACCAAGAGACAATGCATTAGCTTTCCCCAGAACATAGAAAAAAGAAGACGGGGGAAAGGAATAAAGAGAGGCAGAGAGTAAAAGAAACAAACAAAAAAACAGACAACATAAGGTATGAAGATGCAATCAGAAACATCTTCTAACAATCTTGTATGGCCCCAGAGGTGAAGAAGACCCCCCAGGTCATACACCACAAATGTCTGAAGCTAAGTCCAGACGCCCTATTCCCCAGAGGAAGAGGAGGAGGCGCATGGGTAACACCCGGCAGTCTGGAGCCCTTTACTAGACATAATTGCAAAGAATTTAAACTTATAACCAATGCATTAAACAAACTTGAGGTAGGGGGGGTTGTTCCAATATCGGGATCCCCAGCAGAGCACCTACTACACTATATGGGAGGCCCCCTTTCCCACCCCACCCTGAGGGTTGAGCCAAGGAAGGGGGGACCCACGTCTGTCAAAAGGTGGCACATGGTTCCACACATATTTGGGGGGGTACCCCCTTTAGGAGGCCTAGACTCGTCTTGGTTTAGCCCCTCAGGTGGCAGGCTCAGCCGGAATCCAACCACCCAATGTCAATTATCCATAGAAGAAAGGGGCACACAGGCCTCACGGCTAGTAAACCATAGAGATTTAGACATATAACCAACCCATGATTAAACTCAGGGTATGGGGCTAGCCACCCCATCAGAGACGGCAGCCAAGTCTCCACACCAATATATGGGGACCCCTTCCCCGCCCCATCCCAAAGGGCGTGCCGGGGAAGGAGAGCCCCTAACCAATATAAGGTAGTGTAAGATTTCGCTCATGTTTGTGGGTCATCCACAGGAAGACCCAGACCAAATCAGGAACAGTCCCACTGGGAGGGAGCCATCTGGTGTCTGCTCCCTGGAGGAGTCCAGTAGAGCAGGATATGTACAAAGGTAGACTCTATAAAGAAAATAGATCCAACTATAGCAGAATTTAAAACAGGAACCAGTCTTAGGATGAATTGTAGTGGAGAAAACAAACAAAAAAAAGTGAGGCCCAAAGGCCTCTCATCTGTTCATCTGCAAAAGGCGAGCACCACATAGGTAGTGAGGCCCAAAAGAGGCCAGTAGGAGAGCAAATCAGTACAGCCTTCAGGTTAAGTCGTTGTCTTTGGCTTTCTTTGATTTGTATTTATTCCAGAGTGGGTTCAGAGGGCTGGCCAGTGGGGGTCTCTTTGATGAGCTGTGGACTCCATTAGAGGTGTCCATATCCGCTTCTTGCAAGATAAGTTGTAAATGCAAAAGCATTTTCTCTCATTCAGAAAAGGAGGAAAAGGAATAGTATTTGGATTGAAAGAGAAATTTCACTGCAAAGGGAAATGTCCACCAATATGTTATGTTCTTGGAAATGAGGGCCGTGAGAAGTGGTTTCAGGGATCTTCTTCTCTGAATGGTGGCCTGGGATAAGTACGTGTAGATCTGGATAGGGCGTCCTTTATATGACAGTTGGTTAGCAGCTCTGGATTGTTTCATCACTTCTTCCTTTACAGCAAAGAAATGGGGTTTGGTTATTATATCCCTGGGAGTGTCGTCCTTCCTAGGGCTGGGGGGATATTCGGGATCAAATTTTTGATGATATCCTGGACCACTTGTGAGGAATCTGTGAATGATTCAGGGAGCCCCCTGATTCGAAAATTATATCTCCGTGAACGATTTTCAAGTTCATCAATTCTGGAAAGGGCAGAATCCATTCGGGCCCCAGGTTCTGAAAATTCGCTTTCATTTCCCCCGTGATTTTAGCTGCAGTTGCAGCCAGACCCCTGTCCAGAAGGTTGGCTAGTTTCTGGTAAAGGTCCCCTGGGGGAGAGGATAGATCTTGAATATGGGTGTTAAGGTTGGTCATGTCCTGATAGGAGGTCTGAGGTAGACCTGCAGGAGAGTCTGCTAGATTTCTGAACTCTTTGCCCAGGAGAGATTCTGTGGAGGTTGGGGAGTAAATGTCAGTGATGCTGGGGCTATTACTTGCTTGCCCTCTGCAGCGCCATCCGTTCCCTGAGCCTGCCTCATGTTTGCAGCGGCCATCTTGGTACACCTGGCCGGCTCCGCCAACCCGAATTGCGGGCCAAGTTCTCTCCATACCGGGCCCTGGACATATGCTGGGGAGCCCGGTGGTTTCAGGGGTCCTGTCCTGCAGCCCAGGGAGGTCAGGAGAAGCGATGGGGTGTGCTGCTTGCTCCGGTCTGCGTGGGTGTTGTGGAGGTCCTGGCTCACGCGGCCATCTTGGACCACTCGCACATGCGCACTCGCAAGGGGGATTTTAAACTGTTGCAAAAATATTTCTCATAATCATTTTCCACATGTAGGATAGAAAACTTCCAGAAAGATGATTACACTTACCTGCTCTGTGCAACGATGTTGCACAGAAAGTACCGTCTTCTGCTCTTCTGGCAGTCACCCGCCAGCGCTAAAACATTCTATCTTTCTCATCAGAATGCATGTGATCCCACTGTGGAGTCTCTCATTAGTCAGAGATAGGGACTAGAGGTCACAGGGAGCCTTGCCGGAGCCCTCTAGCTTACGCATTCATTTGCAAATACATATACCCAATCCGCTTGGTTTTTCCTTACATTTTTCCTTGACTGTTTGATGTTATATGATACCCTCCAACGCTCCTTACTATATAGACCAATTATAGATGGAGGCAGCGGCTTACTTTTTGAATACTTGATTTTGGTCAGGTAAACGCACTGACACCTTTGCAGCCATTGTGCTGGGTGTCCAGTGTGTCCCTGTATCTTTAAGGAGGGTTGGGCTACCTCCAGGCCACCTGCCTTCATCTATCTCACCAGAATGAATGTGCTCCCACTGTGGAGTCTCTCATTAGTCAGAAATAGGGACTAGAGGTCACAGGGAGCCTTGCTGGGGCCCTCTAGCTTACGCATGCATTTGCCAATCCCCTGTTTTTAATGTATACTGTTAGACAGGTGAATTTGGCTGGTTTCAAGCTGCTTGGTAAGTACAGCTTGGTTTTTCCTTGGATTTTTCATTGGCTGTTTGTTGTTAAGTAATTGTATAGGGACAGGGGGCTACAAAAGATAGTAGCAAATATTTACCTTAATGCAGCGAATGTATTAAGGCAAAAAAACTTTTAGACTTTGGAACTAGAGTTGAGTGGACACCTGGATGTTCGAGTTCGTCGGGTTCGGATGAACCTCGTGAAACCGTTTGGGTTTGGCACCGAACTTGATCCGAACGTTACCCCAGACACCGAACCCCATTGAAGTCAATGGTGACCCGAACTTTTGGGCACAAATATGGCTGTAAAAAAAGTCATGGAAAGGGCTGGAAGGCTGCAAAAGGAAGCAAAATTGGGGTAAGAGTAGGACAAGTGCCCTGCAAACAAATGTAGATAGGGAAATAACTTAAAATCACATAAAAAATAAAATAAAAATGGGAGGAGGAGGTGGATGTGGAGTAGGAGCCTAGAGGTTGACTAGGCCGTGACCGTGGCAGTGTAGGTGGAAGTGGCGGTGGTGGAGGAGGAGGAGGAGGAGGAAGAGGTAGCCAACACTGTTTTTTGTTTGTTTGTTTTTTTTAGAATTGAGGTAGCCCCCAAAATATTAAGACATATTCAAAATAAAAAAAAAGGATACCAATGGCTGTGTGAGGCCGGTCTAAATGTCTATTCTGCACAAGGTACAGACAAGTCTTATGGGATCCATGCCTGGTTCATTTTAATAAAGGTTAGCTTGTCCACGATGGCTGTGGACAGACGGCTGCGCTTGTCTGTGATAACGCCCCCTGATGTACTAAACACACGTTCAGACAATACACTGGCTGCAGGGCAGGCCAGCACCTCCAAGGCATAAAGGGCAAGCTCAGGCCATGTGCCCAATTTGGAGACCCAGAAGTTGAATGGGGCAGACCCATCAGTCAGTACGTGTAGGCGTGTGCACACATACTGTTCCACCATGTTGCTGAAATGCTGCCTCCTGCTAAGACGTTGCCTATCAGCTGGTGGTGCTGTTTGTGGTGGCATGCTGCGGACAAAGCTTTTCCACATTTCGGCCATGCTAACCCTGCCTTCTGAGGTGCTGGCGGTGCCACAGCTGCATTGGCGACCTCTTCCTCCTCCTCCTCCTCCGCCTCCGCCTTGTGCTTCCACTGAGCCCCTGGTGTCATTTGGGAATGCCCTTAGCAGCGCGTCTACCAGAGTGCGCTTGTAGTCGCGCATCTTCCAATCACGCTCCAGTGAGGTAATTAAGGACGGCACGTTGTCCTTGTAACGGGAATCCAGCAGGGTGGCCACCAAGTAATCAGCACAAGTTAAAATGTGGGCAACTCGGCTGTCGCTGAGCAGGCACTGCAGCATGTAGTCGCTCATGTGTGCCAGGCTACCCAGAGGCAAAGACAAGCTGTCCTCTGTGGGAGGTGTATCATCTGTGTCCTCCGTATCCCCCCAGTCACGCTCCAGTGATGCCCACAAGCTGCATTGGGTGCCACCCTGCTGTGAACACGGTTCCTCCTCCTCCTCATCATCATCATCCTCGTCCTCCTCATCCTCCAGAACTGTCCCCTGGCTTGAAAATTTTTGACCTGACCTATGCTGGTGCAGGAACCCACCCTCCAAGCCACTTGTGAATGACTGGCCTGATAACCGTGGAAATGACCCCTCTTCCTCCTCCTCCTGTGCCACATCCTCTTCCATCATCGCCCGAAGTGTTTTTTCAAGGAGACATAGAAGTGGGATAGTAACGCTGAGAACAGCATCATTGGCACTGGCCATGTTTGTGGAGTACTCAAAACACTATGGTACACAGGTCTCGCATGGAGGCCCACTCGTTGGTGGTGAAGTGGTGCGGTTCCGCAGAGCGACTGACCCGTGCATGCTGCAGCTGAAACTCCACTATTGCCTGCTGCTGCTCGCACAGTCTCTCCAGCATGTGCAAGGTGGAGTTCCAGCTTGTGGGCATGTCGCATAGGAGGCGGTGAGCGGGAAGGCCGAAGTTCCACTGCAGCGCAGACAGGCGAGCAGCAGCAGAGTGAGAACGCCGAAAGCGCGCACAGACGGCCCGCACTTTCTGCAGCAGCTCTGACATATCCGGGTAGTTTTTTAGAAATTTCTGCTGAAGTTGGTGGTGAAGGTGTTACGCTGAGCGGATGAGGAGGTGGTAGAGGAGAAGGAGGAAGTGCAGTAGGAGGAGGCAACAGGAGGCAAAGAGAAATGCCCTGCAATCCACGGTGGCGGAACGACATGCGCCAAATGGATAGCCGCCTCAGGCCCACCCGCCACTACATCTGCCCAGTGTGCAATTAGCGAGATATAGCATCCCTGCCCGTGCTTACTGGTCCACGTATCAGTGGTTATGTGGACCTTGCCACACATGGCGTTGCGCAGTGTACACTTGATCTCGTCCCCGACTTGTTTGTGCAGGGAAGGGATGGCTCGTCTGGAAAAGTAGTGGCGGCTGGGAACCACGTACTGTGGGACAGCCACCGCCATCAGGTTTTTAAAACTGTCCGTGTCCATCAGACGGAATGACAGCATTTCAAAGGCCAGGAATTTTGAAATGCCGGCATTCAGGGCCAGGGATCACGGGTGGGTAGGGGGGTACTTCCTCTTTCTCTCCAGTGTTTTGGAGATGGAGAGCTGTAAGCTTCCATGGGACCATGTGGAAATGCTTGGGGACGGTGGCGGACATCTTGGCATTGCTGTCACATGGTCTGTTTGCTGGGTGGCAGGTGACACTGTCACTGTAGAGGTGGAGGAAGAGGCCGAGGCAGCAGCAAGTGATTTGCATTTAGATGCCTGGTCATGGAGGTTGTGCTCAGGTTTAGAACATTTATGCCTCGCTTCAGCCTCTCATTGCACAGTGTGCAAACCACTTGTGTCTCGTAGTCAGCACATTGTCTGAAGAACTGTCACAGCTTCGAGCTGCCTTTGGTGTGCTAGGTCCCTGGAGGCGGTGGGTAGTAGCAGGCATACTGTCTAGGGGACGGTCGCTCCGCTTTTGCAACCTGCTTCCTCTTTTGCTGTGCTGGTGCCTCTGTGCGACCACCACCTCTTCCTCCAAACTGCAGACGTCATTCTTATGACCTTCATTCCATGTGGGGTCTAGGACCTCATCATCCTCCACATCATCTTCCACCCACCCTTTAACACTGCCCTCCTTGTCAGTCTGCACACTGAGGAAAGCCGCAGCAGTTGCAACCTGTGTTTCGTCATCATCAGAGACGTGCTGCAGTGGTGTTTCCATGTCCTCATCCTGCAACAGAAGTGGTTGGGCATCGGTGCACTCAATGTCTTCCACTTCTGGGGCAGGGCAATGTGGATGGCCCACGGAAAGCACACCAGCAGTGTCATCAAAAAGCATAAGAGACTGCTGCATGACTTGGGGCTCAGACTGCTTGGCTGATTTACAAGGGGCTGAGGTGAAAGACAGATGTCCATGGGGTTCAGGTGCCAACTCTGAGTTTTCATCAAGCGGCCGAGAGGGAGACAATGTGAAGGAACTGGAGGCATTATCAGCCACCCAATCTACTATCGCCTGTATTTGTTCTGACCTCGCCATTCGTTGAGCGCCATTTGGGCCCACCATATAATGTTGAAGGTTCTGTCGGCTACCTGAGGAAGGTGTTTCATTTGTGCATGTAGCTGGCACAGATCGACCACGTCCTATCCTTGCAACAGGAGCTTCAGCAACACCACCAACACCAGCAGCACCACGACCACGTCCCTTATTTGACACTCTCCTCATTCTGGACACAAATGTACTATGTAGCACTATTTATTAATACTAAAAAAAGAAAGAATAATAAATTATTCTTTTTTTAAAAAAAAAAAAGAAAATTGTATATGCACTTTTTATTTTTGTGCAAGAAATGCACAGCTCACAGCAGCAGCAGGAACCTCTCCCTACATCAGTATGAGATGATTTTAGAACGATCGATAATCTGTCTTTCACAACACCGATAGGAACCTGTCCCTAGTGCAGTATGAGATGATTTTAGAACAATAATATCCCCCTCACAGCACCGACAGGAACCTCTCCCTAATGCAGTGTTTACTTTGTGGAAGGAGTCCATCGGCTGTATTGGAAGTTGTAATATACCACCCGGGTTTACCGCGAGTTGCTTACCGCTCCAGTCTTG
>BLSH010552671.1:5908-17951 GCA_018402905.1 Glandirana rugosa | reverse complement strand
CACGCCCCCATCCATCCCATTCACACACACCCTCCACTCAATCATCCCACTTGTTCCACTTGTTTTATTTAGGCACCTATATTCCTCTATACACCTCTTTCAGCCAGGGTCCCCATTTCTTTTCAAATTTCTTGAGATTACCGCTCTTCACATAGACCCCTTTCTCTTTCCAAATGATATCATTAACCGTTTTAACCCAGTCCTCCATGGTTGGAGGGTTGGTAGATTGCCATTTTTGGGCGATTAGTGTCCTTGCTTGGAACAGGCATCCCTCTATAGCTGTTGAAATCTTATTCCTTCCTTCCCCTCCCTCTATGAGGCCCAGTATACATATTCTGGCTTCCAGTTCTAGTGTGATGCGGAAAACCCTATTGATGGTACTCGTAACTCCCTCCCAGTATCTAAAGAGTTTGGGGCACCTCCACACCATGTGCATGAGGCCCCCCCTCTTCTGACACCTGGGACACTTATCATCTTGCCTTCTTCCAAATTGGAATAGTTTCTGCGGGGTATAGTACACCCTAAATTACAGGAATAAATGTGACAGTCTCTGTGAAGGAGACATTGATACCCGTGGGCATGCCCTTAGGATGTCCCTCCATTGTTCAATGGTTATCGCCCCTATATAGAGTTGAGCGGACACCTGGATGTTCATTTTCGTCGGGTTCAGCCGAACTTTGCGTAAAAGTTCGAGTTCGGCCCCGAACTTGACCCAGAACCCCATTGAAGTCAATGGTGACCCAAACTTTTGGGCACAAAAATGGCTCTAAAAAGTCCTGGAATAGGCTAGAGGGCTGCAAAAGGAAGAAAAATGGGGGTAAGAGTAGGATAGTGCCCTGAAAACAAATGTGGATAGGGAAATAACTTAAAATCACATAAAAAAAATAAAAATGAGGAGGAGGTGGATGTGGAGTAGGAGCCTAGAGGTTGAGGAGGCGGTGACCATGGCGGTGTAGGTGGAAGTGGCTGTGGAGGAGGAGGTAGCCAACACTGTTTTTTGTTGTTTTTTCTAATTGGGGTAGCCCCCAAAATATTGAGATATATTAAAAAAACAAGTATACCAATGACTGTGTGAGGCAGGTCTAAATGTCTATTCTGCACAAGGTACAGACAAGTCTTGTGGGATCCATGCCTGGTTCATTTTAATAAATGTTAGCTTGTCCACATTGGCTGTGGACAGGCGGCTGCGCTTGTCTGTGATAACGCCCCCAGCCGTGCTAAACACATGTTCAGACACCTCCAAGGCATAAAGGGCAAGCTCAGGCCATGTGCCCAATTTGGAGACCCAGAAGTTGAATGGGGCGGACACATCAGTTAGTACGTGTAGGCGTGTGCACACATACTGTTCCACCATGTTGCTGAAATGCTGCCTCCTGCTAAGATGTTGCCTACCAGCTGGTGGTGCTGTTTGTTGTGGCGTGCTGCTGACAAAACTTTTCCACATTTCAGCCATGCTAACCCTGCCTTCTGAGGTGCTGGTGGTGCCACAGCTGCGTTGGCGACCTCTTCCTCCTTCTCTGCCTTCGCCTTGTGCTTCCACTGAGCCCCCGGTGTCATTTGGGAATGCCCTCAGCAGAGCGTCTACCAGCGTGCTCTTGTAGTGGCGCATCTTCCGCTCACATTCCAGTGAGGGAATTAAGGATGGCACGTTGTCCTTGTAATGGGTATCCAGCAGGGTGGCCACCCAGTAATCAGCACAAGTTACAATGTGGGCAACTCGGCTGTCATTGAGCAGGCACTGCAGCTCATGTGTGCCAAGCTGCCCAGAGGCAAAGACAAGCTGTCCTCTGTGAGAAGTGTATCATCTGTGTCCTCCGTATCCCCCCAGCTATGCTCCAGTGATGCCCACGAGCTATGTCGGGTGCCACCCTGCTGTGAACACGGTTCCTCCTCCTCCTCCTCCTCCGCCAATAGTTCTACCACTAGACCTCCTCTGTAACTCAAAACTGCTAACCTGTAGAATTTTTTAAACATCGCCAATGGAGATTTTTTAGTTGCAAAGTTTGTCTCCACTCCGCAAGCGGACGCAATTTTGAAGCATGACATGTTGGGTATCATTTTACTCGGCGTAACATTATCTTTCACAAAATGGAAAAAAATTGGCTTTTTACTGTTTACTGTTTTCTTATTTTTTTAACTCAGAAAACTGAATTTTTCAAAAAAAATAAAAAAAACACGCTAACGGTCTGACATAAAGTTTTGCAATGTCCGCCATTTTATTCTCTAGGGCAGGGGTAGGGAATCTGCGGCTCTCCAGCTGTTGTAGAACTACATTTCCCATCATGCTTCTGGGAGTAATTGTATCCATCAGCCTTGCAATGCCTCATGGGAAATGTAGTTCTACAACAGCTGGAGAGCAGCAGGTTCCCTACCCCTGCTCTAGGGTGTTAGAAAATATATATATATAATTTTTGGGGGTTCTAAGTAATTTTATAGCAAAAAAAACAGTTTTTAACTCGTAAACACCGAGCCCAAAAAACAGGCTCAGTATTGAAGTGGTTAAAGTAGAACAAAAGGTAAAACTTGTTTTTATTTTGGAGACAGGAAGGGTTATAACCCCTGTTAGTATTTTATTAACCACTTCAGCCCCGGAAGAATTTGCCCCCTTAATCACCAGAGCATTTTTTGTGATACGGCCCTGCGCCACTTTAAAGTGATTGTAATCCATTGACAACCACTTTAACCTACAGGTAAAGTGATAATAAAGCCTATAATAATGCTTACCTGTAGGTTCCCTGCATATCTCCTAAACCTGCACAGTGTACTCACATGTACCAACGTCATCAACGCATGCGCAGTGAAGAAACGGCCTCCATGCTGTTCCTTCACTGAGACCGTGCTGCGATTGGCGGCTCCCGCACGCATGCGCGGGAGTGACGTCACGAAGCTCTGGCCAGTCACAGCGCCGGAATCTGTGGCCCCAGAAGGAGGAGGGACGTAAGATGGACGCGGCCTGCACAGGGGACAGCGCCGGCTTCTAATGAAGGTGTCACATAATAAACTAGTATGCTTTTACATTGCAGGGTAATAAACTGACAAATGCGCGGGCGTGAGACGATGTATCCAAACAAAATTGATGTCCTTTTTTCCCCACAAATAGAGATTTCTTTTGGTGGTATTTGATCAGCTCAACGGTTTTTATTTTGTGCTATGAACAAAAAAAGAGCAACAATTTTGACAAAAAAAAAACAATATTTTTTACTTTTTGATATAATAAATATCCAAAAAAAATGTAAAAAAAAAAACAAATTTCAAAAATTTAGGCCAATATGTATTATTCTACATATGTTTGGTAAAAAAAAAAAAAATCGCAATAAGCGTATGTTGATTGGTTTGCTCAAAAGTTATCATGTCTACAAACTATGGGAATAGATTTATGGACGTTTATTATTGTTTTTTCTGGTAATGGCTGTGATCTGCGATTTTTAGCAGGACTGCGACATTGCGGTGGATAAATCTGACTCTAAATTACACTTTTTGGGGACCAGTGACATTATTACATTGATCAGTGCTATAAAAATGCAGTGATCAATGTATAAATGACACTGGCAGGGAAGGGGTTAACTAGGGGGTGATCAAGGGGTAACTTTGTTCCCTGTCAGTGTGTTCTAACTGTAGGGGGGATGACAGAGATCGCTGCTCCCGATCACTGGGAACAGTAGATCTGTGTCATGCCCCCTGCCAGAACAGGGGTCTGTCTTGTTTACATAGGCAGAACCCCGTCCTGCCTCTGTGTAGAATGATCGCGGGTTGCCGGTGGACATCAAGTCACCCACTAGCACGCTCCTGCCGCGTACAGGCATATCGGTTCACGCAGGAGAGCTGACTTGCCACAGTAAATCTGGGTGAACTGGTCAGCAAGTGGAATCTGTTTCCCATTGGGGAGACTTCCCTTCACTTCCTCTCCAATAACCAAAACAGGAAGTGACAGGAAATCCCTCCAAAGTGAGGAAATCCCTGGTTGTCACCAGAACTTGTCTCCCCATTGGAGGATTTCCCCTCTATTCCAGTTCTGGTAACAACTCGGAATTTGGGATTTTCTTTCACTTTGGGTGAGAACATTCACCAGGACAAATAGAGAGAGGGGCTCTCTCTAAATGGGACGGAGACAGCAATAAAAACCAGGATAGATTAGATAGATTGATACCTCTCTCTAGGGATGCACTGATACCGTTTTTTTTATCAGTGAGTACAAGTACGGATACTATGCGGTGTGATTTGCATTCATATAAAATGAATGGGTGCAAATCACACTGCAAAGAATCGCATGCAAGTTCAACAGGAATGTGGTGCGATTCCTGTCCGAATCGCATGCGAATTTCCCACCGCTGCTGTGTAAACCCAGACTTATGACAGTGATTTCAGCCTGGGTTCACACAGGAGCAGTGCGGGAAACCGCATGCAATTCAGACAGGAATTGTCACTGTTCAAATCACGTGCCATTTCGGTATTGGGAGCATTTTTATGAGTACAGCACCCCCACCCCTCACTATAATTAGACAGTTATTCCAGCCAATCACAGCGATCTGAGAGGGAGCGATGGAGAAGTCTCATAGAAATATATTTATCATAGAAAACCCTGTGGGACGAATAACATATAATAGGAGATCTATCCCTTTAAAACAATGAAAACTACGTAAGTAATAAACAATTGCAATAATCATAGTAAAAATAAAATTGTAAAACAATTGCATTAGAACTCAGAACAAGAAATAAGTGGATGATCCCTTTATGTATGAAGCCATATGAATGGAAGTTCATTAGTGAAGCCAAAACAATTGTTTATCCAAGTAATGTGATGGCCAAAATCACTGCACTCCAACCTCATTGTATTACACAGACCGAGTGCTCAGCTTCCTTCCCCTTCTCATTCCCCCCACAAATCTTTATATAACCTTCCCGTACAAATATCCCAGCATGGAGGGGCTCAGTGAAGGAGGTGGTGAAGGTGTGGAGGTGTCGGTCACACAGATCATAAAAGGAGATCCGCCCGGCCTCATAATACAGATCTATCCTGACTCTGTTACTGGAGAGATTGGGGGGTAAGGGGATCTGTTTATTGTCATGCATCACCCCATGTTTATTACCATTCCAGTACAAACCCCAGGACTTGTTATTCCATCCAATCAGTGACTCCAATCCTGCTCTCCTGTATATACTGGGGTAACAAATCCCAACTATCCAGTAATCTGACCCCCCGACATCCACTTCCCAGTAATGTCTCCCTGAGGAGAAACTCCGACTGCTCAACACCTGAGGATAACCCTGAAATCTCTCTGGGGTTTCTGGACGATTCTGGTTTCTATCTGACCTGGATGCAGTTTTCCTGTCATCTGATATATGGAGATTATTATCAGCTGTGTTTATATCCAGTAATATGTCTGCAGCTCCCTGTATATAGACGTCTACATTTCCCCCTCTTATTATATCAGATAATGTGTGTAATGTGTGTGATATCTCAGCCACATCCAGACCCCCTCCATCATGGAGGAGCTTCTCATGTCTCTCTCTGTCCTCATTATCTCCATCCTCAGTATCACACAAGTCACCTGTGTCTGATTCCTGTAAGACAGTCAGTGGATCCGTCACGTTACACAGCTCCTCAATGTGACGCAACTTCCTGGACAACTCCTCCTTCTTTATTTCCAGATCCCGGATGGAGATGGAGATCCGCTCTACCCACCCGGAGATTTCCCTCAGGATTCTCTTCTCCAGGTCTTCCAGACGTCTCCTGAGATCTCTAAACAGGGCAGTGACTCTCTGTGTCACCAGCTGCTTTTTCTTCTACTTTCCTCCGGTGTTCCTGCAGAGTCTGGACTCTTTCCTCCATCTCCTCTCTCTTTGTCAGAAGTTTCTGCAGAACATTGCTCAGTGTCTCCTTCTTCTTCTCAGAAGCCTCATCCAGCATCTCCACCTGGTGTCCCAGATGTTCTCCAGCCAGACTGCAGGACACACAGATACAGGTATCATCCTCAGTGCAGTAATACTCCAGGATCTTCTTATGGACGGAGCATTTCCTGCTCTCCATGGACAAGGTGGGGTCACATAAGATGTGTTCTGGGGACTTTTTGTGGACTCTCAGGTGTTTATCACACAGAGAAACCTCACAGTGTAGACAGGATCTAACAGCAGGTACAGGAGAGTCCACACAGTAAGTACAGAAGACCCCGGACTCCTCCTGCTCTGGCTGAGCAGACAGGAAATTCTCCACCATGTTATGCAGTGTTATGTTCCTCTGCAGTGCAGGTCGATCCTGAAACTTCTCTCTGCATTCAGGACAGGAATATCCTCCAGACCCCTCCTGTGCATCCAGCACAAGATCAATACAGACCCGGCAAAAGTTGTGTCCACATCTCAGCATTACAGGATCTGTATAAATGTTCAGACAGAGGGAACATTCCAGCTCAGCTCTCAGATCAGCAGACGCCATCGCTGACAGCAGAAGAGAGAAATGAATGTGAAATTCTCTGACACCGAGGAAGAATGCAGTTGGGAGGGGTCCTGGTCTCCTACACAGGGCGAGGCTGGGCTGTGACTTGTACTTTATTTATCAGATTCCTTATATGGAGGGGCACCAATATTGGAAGAATCTCATCCATAACAATGTGCGTGTCTCAGGAAAATATAGGTCACTTTGGTGAAAATTAGGGCCGGCGTCAACAAAGTTTTGTTCAGAACTGATTTTCTTTCCATACAAGTGAATAGAAATGGAAAAACAGATTAAAACCACAAATTATAGCAATAAAACTGCTACTGAGCTGTTCCTTGTAGTCCTACAGACCAGACAGGCCCGAAGCAAAAAAAAAAAAAAATGAGCGTAGAGCCTTAATGACAGGGTGCCCTGGGCGGAGACAGAAGGGTTAAGTCAGCTAGGGGTGGGGAACAGGAATGGGGCATGTTAGGGTTTTTAAGGCAGGGGCGGTAGCAAAGAGCAGCAGAGCAGGAACTGGAAAGAATTCGGTAGGACCCCCCCCTCGCTTGTGTGCTCTGCGAACAGGCCATGGCGGACATTGAGGCCTTGCTGCGGCAGCTGCATGCGGCCGCTTCCCAGCGCGGCGCAGGCTGGCTGCAGGAGAGGATGGCGGAGATCGGAGTGGACCCAGAGGATGGCGGGGAGCGGATGCCGGCACGCGCTAGGCGGTCTCGGCCGCCTGAGCGGTATAGTCCCGCTGCTTCCCCAAGAGCTAGGCGCCACCATGGGAGCCCGGATTCGGACCCTCTGGGCAGATCGGCTCGGCCTGCACAGCCGGCGGCCGGCCGGTACCCTGAGAGGAATCCCTGACACAGGCGCGGCTCTGCCAGGCGGGGCCGGGGGTTGTCCAGGTCACCTCCCCCGCCTGGTCTGCGTGGGAGCGGGCTGACGGCGGTCGCCCCGCAAGGCGAGGTCCAGGCCGGGGGGCTGACCCGGCGTAGGAGTGGTGTTCGGGGTGCCTGCCAGTCGGGAGGAGCGGCAGGCACCCAAGCCCGGCGCACGCGCAGTGCGGCCGGCGTGGAGGAGGAGCCCAGGCGTGTGGAGAATCCAAAGAGGAGGAAGTCGGGACGCGGGAGGAGGCCTTCGGTGAGAGGCGTGGTCGAGCAGTGGCCTGGCTCCCCCGGGGACAGCGACCATCTGCGACTGAGGAGGACATCGTCGCGATCGGAGGGAGAGAGATCCAGCTCGGAGGAAGCGGAGGCGGATGGGTCAGCAGCGGTGGAAGCAGGAGCAGCGGCTGCGGGGGTTCCGCCTGGGCAGCCTGGTGAGTGCAACCATACATCTTTTTCTGCCTTTTGTCTTAATCTGTGTCAGCTGCTGGGTATTGATAGGAGGGACCTAGCGGGGAGATCGCCTGGGCCTACCCTGCACGCAGCGGCAGTCAGGTCCGCTGGGTCTGGGGGCAAGGGGTTTTGGTTTTGGGTTCACAGGGTGGGGTCGGTTCGCCGGTGGAAGCATGGGTGACGTTGCCGTGGTGGCGGTTGGCTCCTCGGGCGCGGGTCCCGCCGGGTGCGGGGGGACGCCCCCAGTACCCGCCCTGGGGGGGCGGACACACTGGGGGGGAGACTGGCATATCCGACTCTGCGAGGGGTGAGGTGTATGTTTGCTTCGAAGGCCCCCTGGGGGCTCACTTGAAGCAGGAGATACGGGAGAGAATATGGCACGGCGAGTACGTGGACATATTTTCCCTGCTCCCTTTGGAGCATTTTAATCTGGACTGGGTACGGTTGGAGGAGTCCCGCCGGGAGGACGAGGAGCGCAGGCGCTCGCGTTTTATTCCGCGGACATTCACCAATTGGCTGCAAGCGTTTGCCATCTTGGCCAGCGTCCTCGGGGAGCGACAGCCGGAGTGCTGCTCGCCCCTGTTCTGCTACCTGGACGCCATTAGCGAGGCACACAGGGTGTACGTGGGCTTGGCGTGGTTGCGTTACGATGAACAGTTCCGGCAGCGGAAGGCTCTGCGGCCGTCGATGCTTTCTTTGGATGAAAGATGACGCCCGGTCTTTGGATGAAATTGATGACGCCCATGCGGGGCGGGTCTTCCCAGTTTTTTCAGGGGGGGCCGGTCATCCGGGCACCCCAGGACTGCCGGTCGCTAAGCGCAAGGGGTTGTGCTGGCAGTTCAACGAAGGGCGCTGCCATTTCGGGGGTCGATTTCGACACGAGTGTTCCGGCTGTAGTGGTTCCCACCCCCTATCCCGCTGTGTCAGACAAAGTAAGGGACGTACCGGCGATACTGCGGGAAAGGGGGAGGACGCCGGTGAACGTTCACAGGCTGCGCCCTTTCCTAAATAGGTACCCGGACCGGGCGGCTGCCCGGTTGTTGGAAGCTGGTTTCGCGGAGGATTTTATTATCCCGTGCTCGATGTCGGTTTTTCCCCCGTTCGCCGACAACTTGCGGTCCGCACGCCTCCACCCAGAGGTGGTGTCGGCGAAGCTGGACAGGGAGGTGGGGCTGGGCCGGATGGCGGGCCCCTTTCGGGACCCCCCACTCGGTAACCTGGTGGTATCCCCCCTGGGTGTAGTTCCCAAAAAAGAGCAGGGCAAATTTCGCCTCATACATCACCTGTCGTTTCCAAAAGGGGGCTCGGTCAATGACGCCATTGATTCGGAGGCGTGTGCGATGTCGTACACTTCCTTTGATGCGGCGATCAGGTGGGTGCGCCGATACGGCCGGGACTCGCTCTTGGCGAAGTCGGACATCGAGGCTGCGTTCCGGCTCCTTCCGGTCCACCCGGACTGTTTTCACTTGCTGGGGTGCAGGTGGAGGGATATGTGTATAGGCCCGCCGGAAACAAGTTGTGAGGGGGCGTGGCCTGACGTCGGCTCGAGCAGACGCACTCTTAGAGAGCTCCGCAAACCACCACAACAATCCGAGGGAATCTGACCGAGGGACAGTAAGGTGAGAAGCCAAACTACCCTAGCCTTAACCTCCACAATCCAGGCTTCATTTTAAGCCCAGTCTCGGGCCGATCACTCACCGCCATCCGCACGGCCGAGAATCGAGGCCGCGGCTTTGCGGCCTACAAACGCCGGGACTAAAGGCGCGGCCGCCGGACATTGCAACCCCCCCTCCACTGTCCTGCTGACACCCTAGACCCCAGAGGCTTCCGCAGACCTTACTGAATCACCCCAGAAGACTTCCTACACGAATAGTTAAAGGAGAAGACCCAGGGAAGCTCCGGCCTAGCCCTCTTCCATAATGGAGGCCTGAAGGAATTCAGGCATAGGACCCCGCGGTGAGCACTCTTTGCACAGGGAACAACAGACATATACAGAATGGGGAAAACGAATGACACCCCTCCCCAATCTCGCTCCAGATCCCCAAGAGACAATGAAATGCAAGGGGGGATCAATATACCAGAGATGTTCAGATCCCAACCACGTGAAGCCCAGGCCCCTATACGGACCTCCACAGCTTCTGCACCCCCCACATGTACCCCCAGTCCGAACCCCCAAAATGGGCATACGGCATCCCAACCCTCTGCATTTTCTACATACCCGCAACCTTGCCACCCCCAACCTTTAAACCTACAAAACCTCAAAACGGTGGCAGACGACATCAAGTCGGCACTGGCAGCAGCCATCACTGACCTGAAACAAGGCCTGCAAATCGTAGCCAACCGAATAGACAACATTGAATCTACCTCAGAACGACGAGCTCCACCAAATGCAATCTAAAACAAGCATACATGACATCCAACTACGAAATCTCCACCGCCAAATTGAAGACCTGGACAACCGGGGCCGCAGGCACAACATCCGGGTGAGGGGCATACCAGAATCGGTAGAACCGGCCAGGATCGTCCAGGCCACCATATCCATATTTAACGACCTCTTGGGCCGCCCACCAGAAACACCTATTGACTTTGAACGTCTACACAGGGCACTAAGGCCAAGAGGTAGAGATTCAGACCCCCCCAGAGATGTCATCTGTCACATTGTCAACTACAAGTTAAAGGAAGACATCTTAAGAAACGCGGGGCTACGCCGCTCTCTTCTATACCAAGGCACAGAAATTAAAATTTTCCAGGACCTCGCACCGATAACCTTGAAACAAAGGAGAGACCTGCGCCCCCTTTTGGAAGAACTACGCACAAGAAACATACAATACAAATGGAAGTTCCCTTTCTGCCTCTCAGCTTCCCACCAAGGCCGTACAGCCCACCTCAGACTCCCAGAAGACCTCTCCACTTTCTGCGAAACCCTAGCCATTCCCAGGGTTGAGGTCCCCAACTGGTACAGTGACCTACAAGGGACAAGCCTGCCTCGCGCCTCGTCCATGGACACCCTTCCGGTCAGAGATGACTTCCATCTCAGGAGGAGAAGACCCTCATCTCCAAGACCTCAAAGAACCCAAAGGCCCGGAAATGAAGTCCACATCAGCCCCACAGCGTCCCCTATTCATAGACGCCCCGCCATGACCTCGAGGACTAATAACCTCCTCGACAACTTGGAACCCGGAACTGGCTCCTACTCATAATCACGAATCTCCTTAAGGGATCAAAATCCAAGGTTATCCTACACTCACCATTCTGAAGATTTCCAGCCTGCTTGTCTTCCTGCCTAACACTCTCCCTACAACAACCCCATTCTTTGAAGACCTTTCTACCTTTACAGGACCAATACGCAGATCCTTTCCCTGCTACCCCTACTAAGAGACCTATAAGACAATCTGGGCTCATCACCTCTCTCAATCTCCGCTCACAAGTGGTCTCAATATGGTCATACCACCATGAAGGCTTAATGCCCCAGACAATCTGCAAAACCTCCCCACCTCCAGTCCTTCGAGATATAACTTCCAAATCCCCAAAAACTCTGTTCTTTTTTTTTCTCTTGTTGCATTTGTAACTGAATATTTTGATATGCTGATTAGACATTTATGACTCTTAAAGTAATTATCACATTATGTCTTCTCTGGATGGCTCCACCCTTTCTCTCTCCCCTTCTGCTCCCCATCTACTCCCGTCTTCCTCTTCCTAAAGCCTTTTCTCGCTCTCCTCCTTACCCTACCTCTCGTTACAGAACACCTTAGAGGTTACCTACTAGTTGGGAGACTCGCCTCTTCTCGGGATCCGCACCGCCTGAACACGACTTATACGAGCAATAGCCCGCCTAACAAATTTCTGAAGGCCCTATTACCTCACAAGTTAAAGACAATCAGGGGAACTCAACATCCACACGTGGTTTATATTTGCTTCTAGAAACCTGATTGCGCTGACGTCACCCCGAGAGGAGGCGAAACCTCCAAACCCCGCTTCAAAGGAACGGGTAAGAATTAAAATACCAATTAAGATCCACATTAATAAGTCCTATATTCCCTACAATACTACGTGTAAAATGGAATAGAGTCCATCCACCACACAGTGATCAGAAGCCTTCCCCACATAAGTCTTTTGGTCACTTCTACACTAGATGATTTGGCATATGCTTGAAATTGTACTTGTAAACCAGTTGTAATTTGTCTGAATTAACCATAAAATTAAGAATGGGCAAGGAAACTTCGCCCCAAACCTCCAAAGCGGAGGAGAGCCCCACTGCAGTCGCGTTAGTCCAAAGATCTTCGTTTAT
>BLSH010552593.1:13446-39367 GCA_018402905.1 Glandirana rugosa | reverse complement strand
ACAATAATCTGTCCCTCACAAGAGCAGCAGGAACCTCTCCCTATAGCAGTAGTAGATGATTTTAGAACAATAATCTGTCCCTCACAGCACCAGCAGGAACCTCTCCCTATAGCACTAGGAGATGATTTTAGAAAAATAATCTGTCCCTCACAGCTCCAGCAGGAACCTCTCCATATAGCAGTAGGAGATGATTTTAGAACAATAATCTGTCCCTCACAAGAGCAGCTGGAACCTCTCCTTATAGCACTAGGAGATGATTTTAGAACAATAATCTGTCCCTCACATCACCAGCAAGAACCTTTCCCTATAGTCTTAGGAGATGATTTTAGAACAATAATCTGTCGCTCACAGCACCAGCAGGAACCTCTCCATATAGCAATAGGAGATGATTTTAGAACAATAATCTGTCCCTCACAGCACCAGCAGGAACCTCTCCCTATAGCATTAGGAGAGGATTTTAGAACAATAATCTGTCTCTCACAGCACCAGAAGGATCCTCTCCCTACAGCACTAGGAGATGATTTTAGAACAATAATCTGTCCCTCACAGCACCAGCAGGAACCTCTGTGTATAGCAGTAGGAGATGATTTTAGAACAATAATCTGTCCCTCACATCACCAGCAGAAACCTCTCCCTATAGCACTAGAAGATAATTTTAGAACAATAATCTGCCCCTCACAGCACCAGCAGGTACCTCTCCCTATAGCACTAGTGGATGATTTTAGAACAATAATCTGTCCCTCACAGCACCAGTAAACTGTAACTAGTCCAGTATCAGATGGTTTTAGAAAGCTAAGCTTTCCCCTCACAGGACCACCAGGAATCTTTCTGTAATGCAGGATGGGATGATATTAGATCGGTAATCTATCCCTCAGAGCACTAGTAAACTGTACCTAGTCCAGTATCAGATTGTTTTAGAATGTTAAGCTTTCCTCTCACAGCACCGCCAGGAACCTGTCTGTAATGGAGGATGAGATGATATTAGATCAATAATCTATCCCTCACAGCACTAGTAAATTCTACCTAGTCCAGTATCAGATCGTTTTAGAGTGCTAATCTTTCCCCTCACAGCACCGCCAGGAACCTGTCTGTAATGGAGGATGAGATGATATTAGATTGGTAATCTATCCATCACAGCACTAGTAAACTCTACCTAGTCCTGTATCAGATCGTTTTAGAATGCTAATCTTTCCCCTCACAGCACCGCCAGGTATCTGTCTGTAATGCAGGATGAGATCATATTAGATCGGTAATCTATCCCTCACAGCGCCGGCATCATGCTCTCCCTACACTAGCCTGAGAAGATGGGACACGCGCCATACGTGGCTCCAGCTCATATAGAGGCTGGGTCACATGATGCACTAGCCTATCACAGCCATTCCATTAGTAGGCATGCCTGTGATGGCTTCTAAGGGCAAACGAGTGAAACGCTTGTTGATTGGCTGCCCTGCAGCTATTCAACAGGCGCCAAAAATAGTCTGGGTCACATGATTCAATGGCCTGTCACAGCCATGCCATTAGTGGGCATGGCTGTCATGGCTTCTAAGGGCAAACGAGTAAAACGCTTGTTGATTGGCTGCCCTGCAGCTATAGAAAAGGTGTAAAAAATACCCGAATACCGTACCCGGACTTTTTTTCAAATGTCCGGGTTCAGGGCACGGACACCCCAAAGTCCAGTACGGTCCCGAACTTTACAGTCTGGGTTCACTCAACTCTACTTGGGACTAATTCTTTTATTAAAGGTCACATCTTACCACACCAGACTTTTTGTAGGTAATCGTGATAAACCCAACAATCAGGCTGCAGATAACTAACGGGTGCCAAAATTGCCAAAATTTCCATACAAAGGTGTAGGAGGTGCTGCTAGCAATAGCAAAACTGTTAAAAAACTGAACTCGCACATCGTTACTAGATGCAAACTGTGATATCTTCTCCCCCCTTCCCCCCTCCCCCACTCACTGTATATCAAAATGCATAAGAAGTTGACCTTTTTCGGTCGGTTGGGTTACATTTAACGCTTTATTTAGCTTTTTTTTTTGGCTGTGTGTGCAGTTATTTACGAGCTCAGCCTCTATATATTGAGCTTTAGCTCCCTTTCTACGGACACTACCACCCATAATTTGCCATCTCCCATCTCCTCCCAAGGAGCAGGGGGACCTGTCTCAAGATACACTAATCTAGGATCTTTGAGATAGTTTAAGCTATCTAAAAGGACACTTGTGCTCTTCTTGATTTACTCTCCTCCTCCTTCTCATTTCCTCTCTTTTCATCCTGACTCCCTTTCCTCTTTTCTGATTGATACTGTAGATCTCATAACTGGTTACTGACTAGAGTTTAAGTTTTCTCTTGACAGGCGCATCACTGGAACATTTCCTCCTGTGTCTCCAACATGGCTTATTCCTCCTTGGGGCGAAGTCCATTCGTGATTTGCCATAACGTTAGAGGTCTAAACACTCCTGAAAGAAGGTCCACATTGCTGAGAGATAGTTAAAGAAAGGTAGGCCCCACTTCGCGTTTCTGCAAGAAACACATTTCAAAACACAACACACACCGAAATTAACTGATTCCTTTTGCACTAAGGCCGTTCATGCAACAAAAGCTCAGGCCAAAGCAAAAAAAATCTTTCCTGTCCATCCATCTTATTGCTCTGCCATTAGACATGTCTTTTGACAATTTTTGTATGCATTTGGACTTCCATTGTACACTTATGCTTTGAATAAACTGGATTACCATTTTCCTATCTGCTGGAGTGCTATCTACTACTCTTTCATTGATTAAAGCAAAAGAGGTCTCAATTTTGATCAGCAAGGAAGCCCCCTTTGAACTGATGGAAACACTGGTAGACTCTCAGGGAAGGTACCTATTCTTGAAGGGGACATATAGCGGTACCCCAATAACACTGGCAAATGTGTACTTTCCAAATAAGGCTCATGTGACCTTTTGCCAACAGGTAATGAAGGAGATTAAGGGCTTCTCAAAGGGATGTATCATCCTTGGAGGAGACTTTAATGTGCTGATAAATCCACTTACAGATACCTCCAAAGGTAAAACATGCATAAGGTACAGCATTCTCAAAAGAATCAAAACTTTACTCCAATCCCTACAACTAATTGATACCTGGAGATTCCTTAACCCTGAAGGACGCGACTTTACCCACTTTTCCACAACCCATAATAAATATGCACGCTTAGACTACCTTTTTATTTCCCAAAGGGACCTGACATTGGTGACGAAGGCGCATATAGGCATTCAAGCATTTTCTGACCATTCACTGATCTCACTATGCATGAAATCGATAACAGACAAGAGAAGACCACAGACCTGGAGACTTAATTTAGCACTTCTGATGGACCTGACTCTATTTCCTGAAATCACAAACTCCTTAAAAAACTATTTTCACCATAATACCTCACCTGATATAGACCCACTCGTAGTTTGGGAGGCCCATAAATGTACAATAAGGGGGGAATTAATTAGGAAGGGAACGGAGCGCAAAAAAGAACAGGAAATTAACATACAACGCCTAACGGAACAAATTAATAAATTGGAATCCTCCCACAAAAAATCCCTGTCTATTCGCTCTGCAACAGAATTACTCAAGGCCAGATAATCTCTGCAGCAAATACTAGACTCTAGAGCTAAACGATTTCTGTTTTTCCAGAAAAGGATATACTATGAGTCTGGCAATAAAACAGGCAGATTTCTGGCCAGAGCGCTAAAAGACATGAGACAGGATAACCACATACAGGGAATCATACAGGGAATCAAACGACAAAATGGCACACTTGACTTTCCAACCAAGGCAATAACACAGCACTTTCACGATTTCTACACCAAATTATACAATCTACCCCCCGCCCCCAACACAGACTGGAAGGTATGTTGGGAGATAGACACCATATAATACAGGACTACCTAGAGAAAAGCGGCATCCCAAAACTGATTGACATAGACAAGCCAATGCTAGACAAACCGATAACTGCAACTGAAATCAGATTTGCCATCCAAAACCTGAAACCAGGAAAGAGCCCCGGCCCAGACGGGTTCACGTCCATCTATTATAAGACTTTCCTGGAGACTTTGACGGACCCACTCACCAAAGCACTGAACTCACTATTCAAGCCTAGAAAGGTTACACCCGATTTCCTTCCAGCGTACATTACTATTATCCCAAAGCCTGGAAAAGATCCAACCAAGTGTACTAGTTATCGGCCAATTTCGTTACTGAACTTAGACATCAAATTACTAACAAAGATACTTGCTTTGAGATTGGGACCCCTTTTATCAAATCTCATTGGACCGGAACAGGTGAGATTCATGCCGGGCAGGGAGGCTAAAGACAATATTATTAAGGCATTATTATTGACTCACGCTGCACATACGCATAACATTGAGGGCCTTCTCCTGTCCACGGATAGCGGTTTGCCGGCATGTGGGTCTGGGACCTCAGATGCTAGCTTGGATCTCAGCACTCTACCAGAACCCTACAGCGAAACTCAAAATCAATGGTACACTATCGGAGAAGGTGCATATAGGGAATGGTACGTGGCAAGGATGCCCCCTGTCGCCCATTTTATTCTCTCTTTGGAACCCTTTATTAGAACAATAAATGCTAATACTGCAATAGCGGGTTTCAAGTTGAAGGAAAGGGAATACAAGACAGCGTCCTACGCTGATGACCTGCTGTTCTTTTTAACCAAACCAGTCGTCACGCTCCCCAATTTATTAAGAGAGTTTAAACAATTCAGATACATTTCAAATTTAAAAATAAATTGCTCCAAATCGGAGGCGATGAATATTACACTCTCTGAGGCATCCCTAAAATCCACCAAAGAAAACTCCCCGTTCAAATGGGAACCCAAAGCACTAAGGTATCTGGGAATCTGGTTGACTCCACAATTGGATATGATTTTCAAACAAAATTTTCTATCTTTACTCAAGGGAATAGAAAAAGACCTAAGTGGCACAGAGGTTATTTCTCATGGTTTAGCTGAGCAGCAATTAGTAAAATGGTCATCCTACCCAGACTCTTATATCTGTTGCGCTCGTTACCAATAAAAATACGTCTAAAATTCTATAGCTCATTGAACTCTCGAAAGTTCACGTGGAGTCATCAGAGGCCCAGAATTAATTATGCCTTATTAACTAAACCTAAAGACCAAGGAGGGATGGGTCTCCCAGATTTTAAATGCTATTATCAGGCGCATGCATTATCGACTGGCACTGTCATGAACAATCAAAAGACTGGGTGGCTCTAGAAGTGGACCTACATGACACTAGACTGCAATACACACCCTGGATCCCGTGGCCCAGATACCCCCACAATCTAAAACAACACTCCCTGACAGGCAACACCCTAGCGGTCTTTCACAATCTTGCCAAACACCCAGGGGTTTTATCAACATTAAGCCCACTGATTCCGTTGAAAGACTACCCTGATTTTATACCAGGACTGAAGAATGCCACCTTGCAACCCTCACCCACACATAAACCATTGGTGGCAGTTGATTGTTTCACTAGAGGGAAAATCAAAGACTGGCAAGCACTTAAGACCGACCAAAAACTGCCAAACTTACCCCTGTGGACCTACATGCAGATATGTAGCTATCTCTATTAGAAACAAAAAAAGGAGACTTCAGCAGGGCCCGACCGACTTTGAGACTGTATGCCACAAAGGAGAACAGTTTAACAAAACTACCTCAGCAGTTTATAAATCGATCCAAGGATCCCAGGAGTCCATCACGGATAGACACAGGAGGAAATGGTCAGCGGATTTACAGGACCAGTGGAGGAATGCATGCATACTTGCACATAAATGTTCGATAAGCACAAAAAAGCAGGAAATTGCATATAAGATTTTGACACATTGGTATAATCCACCGGCAAAAATTCATAGCTGGAATCCTCAATCCCCAGCCACCTGTTGGAGATGTCAAAATGAGATAGGAACAATGATACATATTTGGTGGCATTGTATATTACTAAAACCATTCTGGAACAAAGTCAGAGAAGCAATCTATCAAATAACAGAAACCTCCTTGGACCTAAGCCCGGCTTACTGTCTGCTGCATTTTTACTAGTTCTACATTAAAGAAATACAAAAATTCCCTCTCAAAACATCTCCTGAATGCCACCAAATCACTAATCCCACTTTACTGGAACTCTTCCAGGGTCCTGTTATTAAAGAATGGTTACTAAAAATCTCAGAGATCTGTGACATGAAAGAGACTCTGGCCCAAGACTCAGACAGAGTAGAGAGATTTCATAAAACCTGGCAACCGTGGTTTATTTGTAAGTTTTCAAAAATATTCAATGACTTGATGGATTAATAGAGTCCTAACAGAGCACTCCGTGAGTGAAGGACCTGAGAAACAATGCTATAAACCTAACAACCGATTGCCAGTATGGCAATCACTCTACTTATAATAACCCAACATAAGATCCCACAGAACAATTCCCCAAGTATACGGGATCTATCAACTGCGCCACAGACAAGTATTTGTATAACAAGAACTAAAACACCCACACTCAGCTGCCACTATATTATTACTGATGTCATTAACCACACGCTGTGAATCCAAATGTTCAAGCTAAAGCGGCGCTGTCAAAAGGCATCAAATCAATGTCCAAGAGATGAAAAACAGATTCAAAAGAAGGGTTGTATAGAAAAATTGAGTATAAGACACTTCCAAACTCCAGCTGAATGAGTCTAGTTAATAACCGGACTGGTTAGTATTCAATTTCCATAAACATCCAGTTCTGAAAATCAATATCTCCACCATCGGTTTTGTGTTCATGGCTCTTCCCCACTCATAAGGAATCGCACTTACCAGAGGGTGTTGCCTTGCATTCTCATGCTCGGCAATAGCGCTACTCCAATCTCCCACAGATATACCACTGATCTTCCACCAATCTGTCAGATGAATGCTCCTGGATCGGATCACTACATTCCTCTCCTGGGTGGTACATGATGGTATATATAGGGATAAAAGATGAAGCTGGATAGTGCATTATCGTTAAAAAGGACGTTATTGGTTTTAAAATCACTCAGTCATACTCACAAGCAGCGCTTGTCACGCTGGCAGATAAAACACATAAGAGCCGGCAGATAGTGGTCCCAAGCGTCTGGTGACACTTCCCGCTCCAATTTCCCGTTCCCAGTGCACCGTCCGTTCAGCTGACCCGCAGCGAACGACCGGGTACTATTGCTTCTATTACTTGATTGCCGCACACCGTGTCAGACGCGTTTCGTCCTTAGGACTTCTACCGTGACACGGTGTACGGCGGGCAATGCAAGCTTTTGAAATCCAAATCCCTCCCCCATCTGATTGCTCATCCGGGCGGGGCGTGCGGTGCTAGGTGTCCCCATACCACTTCAAACCTCTCTCTTCGGTACACAATATCATTAAGCAGCTCCACATCATCATGTTACAATTATTTGCTTGACTCTAGCATTATTTTACATAGTGTCACATGCTGGATACCTATCTAATCCATCCACACACCTTTCACTAGTAATGGCAAGTATGTAAAATTATTTTGTACACAATCTGTAAAAGCTGTGCCGGTATTACTGCAGCCCATATAATGACATACAATATAAACACTTATCTCAGCAATATGCCTTAATGCCACAAATGTATAAAAACATATATATGGCTCTGAGCGAAAATCCTAATCAGAAATTGAGATATTGTATCTCACCTCATATAAGAAACTTATAATTAGAGACATAGAGTAAATAGATATAAAAAAAATACCAAATTCATACCATGAATCTGCTCATTTAATGAGCACCTCCTTTAGGCTAAGTCAGGCTTACCAGATATTTTCCAGCCTACGGGTTCTATATATTTGCAAAAACGCCCAACTTTTCCTAAACACCTCAAAACATATTTAAAAATTACATAAAATATTATTTTGAACCCTAATACATTTATTGCCCTAGAGGTGTATCATTATACCTATACATGAAGTTCAGAAGTCGTTAATAAAGGCGTTTACATCCAATTCAATATTCATGCTTCTGGGAGCAAGACTCTTCATTAAAAAAATCCATTTGGTTTCTCGCTGCGAGAGGTCACGAACACGGTTGGACCCTCGCCATGAAGCATATACCACATCAATGCCACAAAATTGTAGCAGTGAAGGGTCCCTATTGTGCTTCTGTCTAAAGTGGAGGGATACGCTGTGGTCTTTGTATCCGTTAATGATGTTGGTGATGTGCTCACCTACTCTGACTTTAAGTTGTCTTTTTGTTCTTCCAATGTAAATTAAATCGCATGGGCACCACAGCATATAGACTGCGAAAGTGGAGTTACATGTTATAAATTGACTGCAAAAGTCTTTCCCTCATAGTTTGAAACCGTAGTTAGACCTCTGTTTATATTTTTGACTGTGCGGCAAGCTCTACAGTTCCTACAGGCGAAGAAACCTACAGTCTCCCCCTGGAATTTTTGTTTACCCGGGGCATGCTTTAGTGGGTGTGGTGAAAAGGGTACATTCCTTCATACATTCTTAAGTTGCACAGCTCGACGGTCTCTATAGCAACAGACCTCTATGAAGGTGTTGCAAATAACAGGTATAACGATAACATTGTCTTACCAGATGTGCATTTTGTTTGCCTATCTCCCAGATAGCCCTTAACTGGCAGTCCCCATCGGCCTTATGGTCCCAGGTGTTTCTCCGAATGGAGTCTATTAAACTGATGGAGAGGATACATCATACTCTTGTGGACTCCATGCGGATATTTGACCGCAAGTGGGAGTCTCGATCAGCCTGCTAGGTAAACACTATGTTTGAGACTCTTCCCTATCTAGTTCTGCCAACCATGTTGGAACTGCTTTAGAGAGATAAGCTTCATGTTAAGTGTCTCCACCCTATAGATAAACCTGATAGCATAATTTTCTGTAAGCTGCCAAACCTTCCAATATGCAGATGCACTATTGTCTTGTTCTATCCATGCATTTTTTTTCCTGTTATTATTTCTTTGTGATGCTATATAGAGAGATGCTCCCCAGAAAACTTGTATCTTGCCTTTTGAATGTTTTTTTTTATAGTACTATCTATGCTCATTATATTTTTGTATTTGTCTAAATACCTCAATAAAAACACTTGTAAACAAAAATAAATTTAGTATACATTAATAATATGCAACAAAATTACACTTTTATGCCTAAAAAGCTGAAATGAAATGCTGGTATATTTACTTTAAGAGGACAGTAGTGACAGCACAGTGCAAACACACACTGATAATTCAGCTGCTGAGTCAGGCTGGGCAAACGTTCTATTTTTGAGATTGAGAGATTTTAAAATACCATACAAGTGCCTTGACAATATATTTTTTACAGTCAGAGTATTTTAACAGTTCTGAATTGATTTAATAGGGAAATTACCTTGTTGTTGAATTTCTTGTATCTAAATCTCCTTGCAAACTGTTTTCGCTGGCCCAAAATTTATTACAAAACTCAGTATGGTGGCATTTTCAAAATCTGAAGAAAATAAACTTGCCGTTTTAACTTAAAGGAGAAGTATATCTAAAATTTGTTCTGCACTCCTGTGGACCATCTCAGTCTCTCAGCAAGCTGCTAAGAACCTGAGCCAGCCGCTCCCACCTCCTCCACAGCCCATTGCTCCAGTGAGCGTGGGAAGGGGAGGGTTGGCAGAACAGACAGTGGTAACTAACAGTCACCAGCTCTCTGCTCACGGAGCACTGAGAACTGAGCGATCAGAGGTATTTGCTTGCTCAGTTCTCAGTCTTAGAGCTGGCGGGGGACAGATGCAGTATTGGACTGAAGCGGCATCCATCTAGGTAGATATGATTATTTAGAAAAAAATCCCAAACTTTTCTTTTAAGAAGCTGACAATTTCTTGAAAAGCTCAGGTCTGAGCATGTAGCCCCTTTACAAAATATTCTAGAGTGGGTGACTGGGGACAAAGAGAAGGCAGCTTTAATAAACACTTTCTTCAACTCTGTGTATACAAAGGAGAATGGAGGAGCTCATGTCCATAATGGGGATGGTATTGAAACATGCCCAAATCATCCACAATGGCTCAAAAGTGATATAGTCCAGAAATATGTAGACAGAATAAAGGTGAATAAAGCACCTGGACCAGATGGAATCCACCCACAGATCCTAAAAGAATTGAGCTCTGCCATTTCAAAGCCATTGTTTCTAATTTTTAGGGACTCGTTAATAACTGGAATGGCACCACTGGATTGGCGTAGGGCCAATGTAGTGCTTATATTTAAAAAGTTATCAAAGTCTTTATCAAGTAGCTATAGACCTGTTAGTTTAACTTCTTTTTCTTTATATATATCAAGTTTTATTTGTTTTTTAATTATACAGAATAACATTTGTGACAGCAGGCAGGTAAAATCACCTGGGTGCGTTCAAGATGGCAAATACATTTGCCCCAGGTTTATACTTTATGCGGATGGCTACCACTAGGGGCAGTGCTGGGAGTCTTGCAGGAGTAATGAGCCCAGCTGAATGGAGCTGGCTCATTAAGGCCTCTACAAGAGCTCCCAGCAGGCATAGGTGGATGCTCCATCCTGGAACCAGTTTCTGTGACCATAGACTGAGGAGCGTAACACACATCCTGCACACGGTAAGGCCTGTGTGGCTGAGTGTCCTGCAGTGAGAGGTAGGAGCTAGGTACAGCGGTAGGCTGTACCCAGCTGACAGACAGGGAAACCTATTGTGCAGTCAGTGGCCAAGTGGCCTAGGATTTATTTTGTTGTTTGTTTTTGTTTTGCTGTTTCACATTGTAACTAGTGAGAATAAACTACCTTTTTGTTTTCACCTGAAACTGCTGTCTCGCTGTGGCTAAATTGTGTAGTGAACCCTTCCAGGGGGTCACACACACCCGCTGCCGAGTTAACCCCCTTAAAGTTGGTGAAGGAAGCCTGGGGCAGATTTTTTTTGAAAGGCCAGCATGGAAGAGTTACTGAGACAGCTTGCTGTAGCAAATGCTAATCAGCAACAAACGAATGCTAGTCTACAACAAATGAGCGCTAATCAGAAATGAGCCCAGCAGCAATCTGAGGCTTGCTTAATTGAGCTGTTGCAGAAGCAAGAGCAGAGACTTCAACAGCAAATGGATGCCATAACACAACAGCATCGACAGACCAGTGAGGCGAGTGGTTCCAGTAATAGATCATCATTTTGTGTGAGCCTTTTACTGCCAAAAATGACTGGAAATGATGACCCTGAAGTGTTTCTGACCACATTTGAAAGGACTGCAGAAAGAGAAAAGTGGCCTAAGGAACAGTGGGCTGGATTGGTGGCTCCTCTATTGGCTGGGGAGTCGCAGAAAGCGTATTATGAGTCGGACCAAGCAAAAGACTATATTGTGCTAAAAACAGAAATATTGGCACGGCTGGGTGTCACCCTGGCTGTCCATCTCAGTGTATGCATAACTGGACTTTCCAACTTGAAAAGCCCCCCCAGGTCGCAAATGTATGATCTCAGACACCAGAGAGTATCCTGTGGCTAAAGTAGTTTTTGAGACCCCCAAAGGTAACCTAACTCATCAGGTGGGGTTGGTGCCTCACTTACCACATGATGCTATTGTGGGGAGGGATTTTCCAACATTCTGGAAACTCTGGGATGGTCCTGAACCCCCCACAGAGGCCCCTAGAGGCCAGGAAGAGGAATCCCAGGTATCCTCTGAGAATGGTGAGACCTCTCCAGATTTTCCCTTGTCGGTGTTGGGTGGAGACACTCGGGAACCTGGGGAGGAACCAACATCTTGAGAAGAAAACATGCTGTCTGTAGAGTTCTCTGATTTAGAGGTTCACAGGGAAAATTTTGCCACAGAACAGGTAAAGGACCCCACCCTGATAAAGGCGCTGGAAAATGTGGTAAAGATAGATGGTAAATTAGCGAACCCAGATCAGTCCTGCAGTTACCCATAATTTATGGTGGAAAGGGATCTGTTGTATCGGGTTGCCCAAAAGGCGGATGAAACCATTGAGCAACTTGTGGTACCCACACCATATAGGAAGCTGGTATTGGAATTAGCCCATGGGCACATTTTGGGAGGTCATTTGGGGGCAGAGAAAACCAGAGAGAGAGTATTGCAAAGGTTCTATTGGCCTGGGGTCATGAAGGAAATAGAAAATTATTGTTCCTCCTGCCCTGTGTGTCAGAAGTCGGCACCTTTGTCGCATTTCCGTAACCCACTGGTATCTTTCCCCATTATTGAGGTTCCCTTTGAGAGGATCGCAATGGATTTGGTAGGTCCGATACTGAAGTCCGCTAGGGGGCATCAGTACATTTTGGTCATAATGGAACTGCTGTCTTGCTGTGCCTAAATTGAGTAGTGAACCCTTCCAGGGGGTCACACACACCCGCTGCCGAGCTAACCCGGCAAGGTCAGGTAGTCGTGTAGAATACAGATCATAGTATAGTACATTGTTATAACATTATGTTGTTGCAATCTAGTGACCTGCCCGGTTACAGGCACAAGCTTGGATGGGAATTAGAGACCCAAATACCCATGGCCCTCCCCCACCTCATTGGGGGGGAGAGGGACATGGGTCCACAGGTTAGCATCCCTCAATTAATTTTTAGCTACGGCAGGTTGGTTGTCAAAAAAAACAAACTTGGAGTACTAGCTACTTCTTGAACAAAATAAATTATACCGTTCTACACATAACAAGTTCAGTGCAGAGACATAAGTTTTTGTTGATTTGGCAAATTTTCTGTAGTTCTTTCCTCATCATAAAAGGCTTGTTCTCTTTATGGTGAGCGGAAGTTTAAGTTGCATCCAGTTGCGTTGTGTTCCACAGGTCATAGGGGGATTGGAACGATCCTTGCGTGTAGGAGGGAAAGGTATCTTGGATGAAATCTCTCCATCGTTTTGACAAACGTCAGAATTAGACTTGTGGGAATACTTCTAATTGTTCTTCACACATCAAACGTTTTAGTTCTCTTATGACCTCCGAAATAGTGGGAGGTTGACTTTGTATCCAGTGTTTGGTTATGACTCTTCATGCCGTTAGTAAGCAAATATGGGTCCATTGAGAGGTGTATGGGTATAGGGTGGAGGGTTGTGAAGTTGAGGAAGAGTCATTGTGTTGGCCACTGAACATAAGAGAGGGGTCCAGAGGCATAGAGCTGTGAGTTACTCTCTCAATGTATGATTTGATTTGGGTCCAGAACGTGTGTATGACCAGGCAGGTCCACAGTCTATGTAGGAGAATTGGTCTGGGAGTCGTGCAGGTTGGGCATCTTTTCTCCTTAGGATGGTTGTCCGGTGAGAAGTAGGGAAGATAAACCCTGTGGATTATTTTGAACTGCGTCTCCCTCCAGGATTCCTTTGGGATGAGTTTTGGGATCTTTTTGTATCCGTTGCGCAGTAATTGAGGTAGGTTTGTCAAGGGTAGGTCTTTTTTCCAAGCTTTGGCGGCTGTTTGGTCCAAAGAAGAAGTGAAAGAAAGCAGGAGGGGGTTGTAAATCTCTGAGATGGAGGAAGAGCGGGATTCCAGAAGTATGTCCAGGTAAGAGGCTTTAAACTTCAGTTGTGGATTTGGGCAAATTTTGTTGACATAAAAGGAGATTTGCTTGAGGTAAAAGCTGTGATGTCTTGGGAAGTCAAAGTCTGGATTGCAATTGAGCAGTTTTGGTCAGGTTTTTGAATTTCCAGAACCTGAAGGCTTCGGGGCATGTTGATGGTGGCAGCATTGGATTGCCTAGTATGGGAAGATGTAGAGAAATGTGAGGGGAAACTCCTAGTCGCTTTCTGGTTTCTCTCCAAGCTATAACTTACCAATAGGTTTTGCTTGAGATGAGGTGGCAACGTTGATAACCTGCTATGTAGGATGGAGGTCAGATTAAAGGGGCGTACCATTGCCGTCTCTACTTCAAAGTTCATATATTTGGCTTCCTGGTTTATCCAGTCCAGACCTGAGTATAATAGACATGAAAGATTGTACAGCCTAACATAAGGGAGACCCGCCCCTCCCTTACTGCTTTGGAGATACAGTTTAGTTAATGCAATATGTGGCTTTTTGTTGTGCCAGAGGAAGGCCGACAATGATTTATTGAGTTTTTGGATATCTTTATATTTTAACACCAGTGGCATGGTTTGAATGGGGTAAAGTAGGCACGAGAAGCTGACCATTTTGTGTAAGTGGCATCTCCTGAAGAGTGATAGTGGAAGGTTCATCCAAGCTTCCAGTTCTTTTGTTATTTTTGATAACACTGGAGGGAAATTCAAATGGTATAGGGAGGCCGAATCCTTTCCTATGTTCATGCCCAGGTATCTGATGTGATGTGGGGCTATAGGGAAAGAGGAGGAAGATAAGGATGTCCTTTTGTGGGTTGGTCGTAAAGATCAATATATTGTCAGCAAATAGGGCTAGACAGGTTTCCTTGTTGCCTAATTTTAGGGGGTTTGTGAGTTGAGATAGAGGGAGAGTGGTTCGATGGCCAGATTGAAGAGGAGTGGTGATAGAGGGCAGCCCTGTCGTGTAGCTTTGTGGAGAGAGATGGGTTCGGAGATGATCCCCGCCGCCACGACTCTTGCCAAAGGGGAGGAGTATAGGCTTTCAATGAACTTTAAGAAGGGGCCTAGAAATCCGAATCTTTCCAGGACTAATAGTAGCCAAGAAAAGTTTACATTATCAAAAGCCTTCTCGGCATCTAGGGTGACAATAGCTGTATCTTGAGTGGGATGGCTTTGTCCAAAAAGTGTTTGGCTTGGGGGTTGTCCATTCTGTCAGGAGAGTAGAGAGCAGTATAAATGTCTTGTAGGGTCTTGTTTATCTCAGAGGGTGAGGGGACTAAGTGACCTATGTTATTTTTCAGAGATGTGATGTGTGTGGGGCTGTATATGTTCCTACTTAGCCTGGATAAAAGTTTTCCGGCCTTGTTGCCGTATTTGTGTAAGAAAGCGGCTGTGTGTGCATATTTGATGCATTCTTGTTGTTCAGCCCAGGCATTGAAAGAGTGCTTAGCTTCCAATCAAGCTTTTCTGTCATCCGTGGAACCACTCTCTATAAGTTTGGCTTATTCCCAGCTGTTCACTAGCTTTTTTGTATTGTTTTAGGGTGTTGGCCTTGTACTAGGCCACATAAGCCATAATTTTGCCCCGTAGGAAGGCTTTGCCTGTATCCCAAAGTAGGTTGGGGTGGATGTCGTGTGAAGGGTTATTGGTGAGGAAATCTTGCCAGTCTGCTTGGAGAGTATGCTTAAAGTGGGAATCCTGTGCCAAAAAGGTTGGAAATCTCCAAATTTTGGCTGCGCCTGGGGGGAGCAAATCCTCTAGCAGTATAGATATCGGGCTATGGTCAGAAAAGGTCATATCATGTATAGTAGCTTCCCTGAGTTGAGGAAGCAGGGAGGGAGATGTGAATAGATAATCTAATCTGCCAAAAGATTTGTGGGGGCGGAATAATAAGTGTATTTTTTATCTATTGGATGCGTCAGGCGCCATGTGTCTGTCAAGTTGAAGCTCTGGGCAAATTGCTCAAGGTATGATCTATGTCTAGTGGTGGTGCTGGTGGGGTGCATCTCACGTGTAGATCTATCTTCCTCTGTTTGCATAACGGTGTTGAAATCCCCACCTATTACATGTGGATAGTGAGGTTTGTTTAAAGTCCACTTCGTGACTTTTTGAAAGAAGGCTGTAGTGGGGGAGTTTGCAGGACAGACATTAGTAATTTCAATATATCCTTTGTTTGAAATTTAAGGTGCGCTGTCACCAATTTGCCTGTATCCTCATTGTGTACCTCTACCAAATCGTAGGCTATGACGGTTTTCAGTCTTTGCACGTGTCTAAGAATTTTCATGCGTATGGAGAGGGATCTTAATCCTTTAACATTCCAAGATACTATTTGCATAGTATGGTGGAGTGATGTATTGACCTGTATTTTATGTAGGTGAATAGGCGTTGTATGGAAAAAATATGCAACGCACGTTTCCACGAGGATTGTATCTATTGATGCAGTTTGTGAACATAGGATAGCTCCTGCAAGGGTGGGAAGGAGAGAAGGAAAAAATGAGAGATTAACCATCAACAAGTAGTAACATAAAACTATAGTAGTCTCTAGTGACTTCTCTTTTTTCCCCATGTGAGTGTCTCCTGTCTCACACTGCGTTACTGAGTACCCAAGAAAGGTGGCTCAGACTACAGCTCTTCCGATTCAGGTGTTGGGTAGCTGAAGAGGTCGAGTAGGTTTGAGTCTAAGTGAGGGCTAACTCTTGAGAGCAAAGTGGTAAGGAGGTAAGAGAAGCAGGCTGAACTATTTTGTTAGTGGCTTGGAGGGTAGCGTGGTTGTTACATTTGGCTAGTTGCATCCGCGTGGTTGATGCTGAGTCGTTTAGGAGGGTCCTTCCTGGGGCTCTGTTGCTCCCTTGCCACCGCAGGTCCATCATCTGTGAAAGTGGAAGATTTTTCCGGGGCGGGAAATTCTGGGGTGCAAGTATGATTTAGCTTTGGCTGGTGTATGAAAAGGTTAAACATTTCCATTAGGGGTTTGTAATCTCAGTATTGTAGGAAAGGCTAGGGTGAAATGTATACCTTGTTTGTACAATTCTGCACAGAATGGTTGAAATTCCTTCCTCCTTTTAGCAACATCCGCTGAATAATCAGCAAAGATCAGCAGACTATGTCCGTCTATTTTTAGTGAGTGAGATTTGCGGAACAATTGCAAAATGTTGAGACGATCGACATAGTTTAAGTATTTTACAATCACAGGTCTAGGTGACTTGTGCTTGGAGTCTGGTGCAGCCAATCCTGTGCGCCCTTTCCGCAGTGCATTGATTTGTGATGCCCAGGGCTTCTGGGATATGTGCGAAACACAAATGGAGCAACGAGGCTGCCTGAAAAGATTCCGGAAGGCCTATAATCCGTAAATTGTGCCTTCAGAACCTGTTTTCCAGGTCCTCAAGCTTTTATTGTATCAGTGTATGTATCTTGGAATGTTCTTCTATGGCACCCCGATGCTGGTACACCTCGTACTCCAGGCTGGAGATCCTGCATTCAGTGTTCGTTAGTCTGCTGGCCTGCTCCCCAACTTCCTGCGTAGCTGAGCTATGCCAGAGTCCACCGCAGTGGTGATGCTAGGAAGGATCAGAGCTGCCACTGCCTGAGCTATTTTGTTATGCTCTGCTGCTCTGTGGGGTGTATGGGGTTACCTGACTTGATCGACTCCATTTCCACACTGTCTGCCGCCTGGCTGGGAGCCGTGGCCATCTTGTCTCCTCTGTCAGCACTCGGCGGTGAAGAGAGAAGTGGAGCTGACGGGCTGGATCGCGGGACGGTCAGGAACTTCTCCATCCAGCTGCGGGTGTTTGTGGCTAGTGATTGTGGAGGAGAGCGAGCTGTAGCCGGTATTTGTAAGCTGGTATGGATCGGGCAGAGCTTAGCCACTGTGTCTCGCTGCTCTCACAAGAGGCGCCAGGCATCCCAGGATTAGAGATCAGGGCTCCCAGTGGAGAGGACTCCATCCTGCAGACAGGAAGTCTGGGCCTGGGAGTCAGGAAGGGCTTCACCCAGAAGACAGGTGGGAGTCAGCTTAACGTGATGCTACTAGCTGCAGTCAGCATCGAGTTGCTGAACATCTAGTCTGAAGGAGACAGACTAAGACCTACAGCAGAAGGCCTAAGCAGGAGAGCTACACTTACTAGCCAGGAGGGCTGAGTATTGTTTATTAGCCAGGAGGGCTGAATATTGTTTATTTCACCAAACTGCACGAAGCTGACAGTGAGTAAGCCAGGAGGCTGAAGTGTGTGCTTATACAACGATGGTGAAACCCCCCTTTGGGGGAAGATTACTTTTTACTTGAACTTTTCCATTTCTTTTATTTAAAAAATGGGCTGCTGTGCCCTTAAAACACAGTCTTGGGTAGCATGTTTCCTGAAAGTTGCATGCACCACTTGAGTCTAATCACCCCAGACATTTACAACGTGGTATATTTGGATTTTGCAAAAGCATTTGACACAGTTCCCCACACATGGCTAATGTGTAAGCTAAAGTCTACAGGCTTGGAAAGATCAGTTTGTAAATAGATAGAAAACTGGCTAAACTACCAAATTCAGAGAGTAGAGGTTAATGATTCTTACTCTGAATGGTCTAGGGTTATCAGTGGTGTACCCCAGGGTTCAGTGTTGGGAATCTTACTTTTTAATACCTTTATAAATGATATAGGGTTTGGGATTAAAAGTACCATTTCAGACTTTGCAGAATACACCAAGCTATGCGGTGGAATAACGTCCTTACAGGATGTCTCCAACATACAAACTGACCTCAATGCACTGTTTACTTGGGTAACTGTGTGGCAAATGAGGTTTAATGTTGATAAATGTAAAGTTATGCACTTGGGGCTAAGAATGTGCATGCATCATACATACTAGGGGGAGTACAACTGGGGGAATCCATAGTGGAGAAGGATCTGGGGGTTTTGGTAGATCATAAGGTCAATAATAGCATGCAATGCCAAGCTGTGGTTTCCAAAGCAAGCAAAGTCCTTTCTTGTATTAAGAGAGGTATGGACTCCAGAGATAGAGATATTATTTTGCCCCTGTATAAATCATTAGTAAGACCTCATCTGGAATATGCAGTTCAGTTTTGGGCATCAGTTCTGAAAAAGGATACCGGGGAACTGGAGAAAGTGCAGAGAAGAGTAACCAAACTTATAAGAGGCATGGAAGAGCTCAGCTATGAGGAAAGATTGGAGGAACTGAATATATTCTCTCTTGAGAATAGGAGATTAAGAGGGGATATGATCAACATGTATAAATACATAAGTGGTCCATATAGTGAACTTGGTTTTGAGTTATTCACTTTAAGGCCATCACAGAGGACACGGGGGCACTCTACGTCTAGAGAAAAAGAGATTTCATCTCCAAATATGGAAAGATTTCTTCACAGTAAGAGCTGTGAAATGTGGAAGAGACTCCCTCTAGAGGTGGTTCTGGCCAGCTCAGTAGATTGCTTTAAAAAAGGCCTGGATTCTTTCCTTAACCACTTCAATAGCATGCACTTAGAACACTTTACTACCAGACCAATTTTCAGTTTTCAGTGCTGTTGCGATTTGAATGACAATTGCGTGGTCGTGCGACGCTGCACCCAAACAGATTTTTTATCATTTTGTTCCCACAAATAGAGCTTTCTTTGGTGGTATTTGATCACCCCTGCGGTTTTTTTTTGTTTGCGCTACAAATTAATAAAGACCGAAAATTTTGAAAAAAAAAAACATTTTCTATTTTTGTCACAAAACTTTGTAAATAAGTAAATTTTCTCCATCACTGGTGGGCACTGATGAGGCTACACTGATGGGCACTGATGTGACAGTACTGATTGGCACTGATGAGGCGGCACTGATGAGGTGGCACTGATGATGAGGCACTTATATGCAGCGATGATGAGCACTGTTAGGCGGCACTGATAAGCAGCACTGACGGGTACTGAGAGGTGGCACTGATATACAGCACTGATGGGCACTGCTATGCAGCACTGACGGACACTGCTAAGTGGCACTGATGGGCACTAATAGCACTGATTGGCACTCATAGGCGGAACTGGGCACTGATAGGTGGCACTGATGGGCACTGATAGGTGGGTAAATAAGAGAAATGTTCCTGCGCTCAGGACCAGAGAAAGAAATAATTAAGGATATACACAATATGACTGCTGCCTTCCAGTAAGTTTCCTCCTTTAGAGGGAACGCTAAATAAGTATGGTGGTAAGGAAATGGCGCTGTCTCTGTGACGCAAACTCTAAAGCTGTTGTGATATACAGATGTACACGCATGTAGATCTCTACCACCCTAATTCTATATACACCATAGATTATACACCATAAATGAAATAAAAGGAATATGTTATAAAATATTAGTCCATAAAAATCCGTAAAAGTCCGTAAATGTCCATAAAGATTAAAACGTATAAATCATGCTAAAACGACTGATTGATAATTCATAAGGAACAGGTGGATGTGAAAGCAAAGTGACTTAAGTTGAAAATATTAAAACTTGAAAATTAAATAATAAATTGGGTAAAATATCGTCCGTAAATGTCCGTATTGTCCGTAAGCATATAACCAAGGTGCTAATGTGCCAGAATGTGCAAACTCATAAATATAAAAATATAAAACTCAAAACCAATAAACACAAAATATGTAGTCCCAGTGATGAATTAGTTCAACTGATTCGTCCGTAGACATCCATAAGTGTCCAGAAACTCCGTGATGTGGAAAGTGCTATGTTGTGTCAGAATGTGCTGTTTCACAGGGCAGTGTGTTTGTAAACACTGGTGAATTCCAATCAATATCGTTCTACTGTGCAATATGTGACATTGTTCGTTCGCTAATATGGTAAACAAAAAACCAATGACATTGCTGTAGATGTTCCACTTTATATATATAAAGGTGACTTCCGTGTTCTTTCAAGGAATATGGTGACTTCCACGCGTGCTCTCCCGTATGTGCCCACACTTACCAGAAATTTCCTACCCCTGCAGGGGTACCCGCTTTGGTAAATGGGGTCTTGGGGTCCTCCTCCTTGGATCCTGGTCAATCTCCTCTGCTGTTTCGTCCTCAATCACCGTGCCTGGTCCTAGGAGGGGGTTCCTCCTTCAGTATCAGGCTCAGGTAGGGGATAAAATGAAAAAAACGGGGATCCTTGATGGTGAAGTATGTTTAAATGGGGTTTATTAGGGTATATAACCCAAAATTAAAACTCAGTATCAGACAAAAAGAAGAATAACAAATGAATAAATAAAAAAATAAACAATTGCAGTCACTGGGTTTAGAGAGCAATGAGCTCAGCAGGAATCACCTGCTTGAGGAAGGTAGGAGCCCCTTCCTTCCTCCTAGCTTTGCGTTCCACAGCACAGTGTTGGACTCCTAAACCGGAAGTGACGCAGGTACGTACAGGCCACGCCTTACGCGTTTCGTCAGAGTGACGTCTTCTGAGGCAGTGGCCATACTAGTACTCATCTATCCTTATATACTGTTGTTTATGGGCGTGTATCGAAATGGTAGGTGGAGACCCGAGTTGGAGATTAATGCTCCGGACGGCCAAGCGATTTATATTCACAACAGGGGGGCAATAGCCAGTGGTGGATTAGTGAAATGAATGCCGAATTGAAAATTAAAAAGTTAAAAAGTTGAAAAGAGGGGTCAAAAGGATTGTCAACGAGAGCGGGTTAGGATACAAGAACATACATAAAATTAAAAAAAAAGGGTCAGCGTTCAAAAATGAATTGTTGTTTATATAAATAAATACAGCAAACCGTATACAAATAACACATGGGAAAAAAACCTTAATAAGTATTATAGGAAAAGAATAAAAACAAGTGCCTCCCAGAGGTCCGTAATGAAACTACAAGTATGTGTGTGAGGCTTTCATTAAATGATGTGGATGAGAAGGTCGGCTGGAAATAGCAGTTACATTTTATTAAATGCTGTGGATGAGAAGGTCAGCTAGAGATAACGGTCAAATGAATTATGTGGGGTGAGATGGTGCACTGTCAGTCCCAGTGCAGAAAATATATGATTAAAATGGGGAATACATCTGTATGTATATTCTTATATAAGATTTCAAACCAGGATATTGCCATGTGGAATGAAGTGAGTATAGTATTGGGAAGGTTAAAAAATATATATATTTAAAATAAATTCTTAGATGATGTGGATGAGAAGGTGGGGAGGGATATCCATATATAAAAATTGTGATCAAGTAAAATACTCTGCCGTGAAGAAAGATAAATACATAGTAATAATGATATTTAAAATGGATAAATTATTTATATATAAAATTCTATGTAAGTTGATAAAATATGCATGATCGTTGAAGAAAGGGAGGCGTGTGTGAGTATAGAAACGATTAATAACTATATGGCCTGGAGGAAGGTGTCGGTATTGATTAAAAATATAAAAGGAGAGATCTACTGTATGGGGATATTAAAAATTGGATATAAAACAGTTCAGATCAATATCAACATTTAACCCTTTGGGTCTGAGACTGTCCAAGAGGAATATCCAGTGTGTCTCATTCTGTGAGACCTCTATTCTTTTATTGCTCCCTCTCCAATTGTCTTTAATCCTATCAATACCATAAAAGATAAGTTTTTTAGGGTCCCTTTGGTGCATTTCATCAAAATGCCTAGACAGATTGTGTTTCGGGAACCCTTTTTTGATGTTCCTCACATGTTCTGCTATTCTTATATGCAGGGGTCTCGTAGTCCTCCCCACATATTGGAGGCGGCAAGGGCACTCGAGGACGTAGGTCACGTGTGTGCTATTACATGTTATCAGTTTATCGATTTTGTACTCCTTGCCATTTGTATTTGATCTGAACTTCTCCCTTTTCCTTGTTTGCTCCTTCGTCATCCTGCAAGGGAGACAATTCGAACAACAACTGGGCAACAACTGTATCTCGCTAGGTGGGTTGATGACATTGTGCACCAGACAGTCCCTTAAATTCCTTGCTTTTCTATACACGAAGGAGGGTTTTTTTGGGAGCAGGGATGCTAAGATCTTATCTGTTTTTAAAATGGGCCAGTACCTTTCTACTATCTTCTCGACTCTCCTATATTGTTTATTATAGCCAGTAATAAACATAACATTATCCTTCCTCTTCTTATTGTTGGCTTTTCCCTGTAGGATTTCTTTTCTGGGCATTTTTTTTACTTTTTCCTTGATTCTCATTAGATCTTCTCTCTGATAGCCTTTCTGTTCAAACCTTCTGATCAGGAGACTGGATTGTTCTTCATAGTCTTCCAGAGTATAGCAGTTCCTCCTGATCCTTAGTAGTTGTCCCTTGGGTATGTTTTGCTTCCATTTGGGGTGGTGACAGCTCGTGACTGGGATATACCCATTCCTATCTGTGGATTTAAAGAAAGTTTTGGTTAATAATTTTCCACCCGACTTGTAAATCTGTAGGTCCAGATAGCTAATTTCTTCCTTGTTCCATGTGCCCGTGAATTTTATTCCGTAAACGTTATTATTCATTTCGTCCATAAACTGTTGTAATGTATCTGTGTTGCCTTCCCATATAATCAAGATATCATCGATGTACCTTTGGTAAAATTTTAATTGTGGTCTTTCCGTATTGTATATATATTGTTCCTCCCACATGTCCATAAATAAATTTGCGACGCTCGGTGCGTATCTAGCACCCATCGCTACTCCCTTCTCTTGCATGTAGTACTGTTGATTGTACCAAAAGAAGTTATTTCCCATGGCCAATTCTAGTCCTTCTAATATAAAATCGATTTGCTCTTGTCTTAGTTCCGAATGGGTGTGTAGGGCTTTTTTCACTCCTTTTAGACCATCCTCCTGTACTATGTTGGTGTAGAGGGAATTAACATCTACTGTTGCCAGAATGCAGTTCTCTGTTCGTTCTACCTTTTCTAATTCCACAATTAACTGTGTACTATCCCGTAGAAAGGATTTCCCTTCCTTTACTAATGGTTTGAGGAACTGATCAAGATATTCGCCTAGTCTTGAGAAGAGTGATTGTAGCCCACTGACAATGGGTCTTCCTGGGGGTTTGACCAAACTTTTGTGAATCTTAGGAAGGTAGTAGACAACTGGTGTCTTTGTTGAATCCGGTATCAAATATCTAGCCTCTTTTTTGTTTAAAATTCCCAATTCTTTCCCCTTCTTAACGTAAGCTTTCAGTTTCTTCTCCAATTCTTTCTTGGGATTTTTCTTCAATTTTCTATATGTATTCTCTATATTTAAAAGGTTATCCATTTCTTCTTCATAATCTTATTTGTTTAAAATCACTAGTCCGCCTCCCTTGTCCGCTGAACGGATCACCACGTTCTTTTTGTCCCCCAGATTCTTTATTGTCTTCCATATACTTTTTATTTTAGGTTTTCCATTTATTAGTGTTTTAAACTCTTTCTCCACCATTCTTTTAAAGGCTCCGATGCATTCATTCCCTGGTACCTTGGGATTAAAGGTGGAATTATTTTTAAGGGAGGTATGTGCAAACACTGTGCTATCCTGGTTTTCTGACATTTTATTCAAGGCAAAGTATTTTTTCAAGTTCAGTTTCCTGATGAATCGCTGTAAGTCAATGTACAGTTCAAAATCGTTCAAATTCTTTTCTGGGGCATATTTCAGTCCCAGATCTAATACTTTCAACTCCTCCTCAGTGAAAACAACATTACTTAGATTAAAAATGCCTTCTCCTAGTGATATCTTCTTCTTTTTCTTCCTCCCTCCTCTGGTTCCTCTCTTTCGCGGTTTCTTTCTCCAATTCTCCCTGTTGGTGGTTCCTCTTGATGGCCATCTCTCCTTGCGGGTCTTCTTGATTCTTGGGGGGGTCCATATCCCCCTCTCTCCTGTGCCCAAGGGTCTCTTCCTTTGTGACAATTGTTCTCCCATGGAATGTTCCATGCTCCCCATTGTCCTCTGTTGTAATATCCCCTGTTCTCTATGTTCCTTGGGGGGCCATAATTCCTCCATTGTCCAGGTGGTCTCCCCCTGTTCCTCCCCTGAAAAGGATAATCATAATGGTCCTCTCTGGGCCTTCTCCCATATTCCCTGGGGTAATAGGGTGGTTCCCAATATCGTAGTGGTGAATACCTGTTCTGTGTCGGGATGTTGAATCTTGGGGTTCTGTGCTCCTCCCTTCTGTTCGCCCCTTGTTCGTGTCTCCAATCTTGTGGTTGGCTGTCCCTCCGCCCCCTTCCCAGATTGGGTCTGGGTGTGCGTGGGGTGGATAAGAAGGGTGTCCGTGGGAGTTCTTGAAAACCCCTTTCAACCAAATCTTCCAATGAATCTTCATCAGTAGAGATGTCAGATCTTACTTCCATAGTGGTAGGCATGTCAGCCTGCCATTTGTAGACTTTCTTATTATCCACAATGATTATAAACCCAAAGAGAAGGAACTACAAGAAATGATAGCCAGATATGATGTAAACATACAAAAGAAGAAACAGAAAAAATACAAGAGGGATGTGTTGGACTATACCAATAAGAAAGATGTTATGTTTATTACTGGCTATAATAAACAATATAGGAGAGTCGAGAAGATAGTAGAAAGATAGTGGCCCATTTTAAAAACAGATAAGATCTTAGCATCCCTGCTCCCAAAAAAACCCTCCTTCGTGTATAGAAAAGCAAGGAATTTAAGGGACTGTCTGGTGCACAATGTCATCAACCCACCTAACGAGATACAGTTGTTGCCCAACTGTAGCAAACAAGGAAAAGGGAGAAGTTCAGATCAAATACAAATGGCAAGGAGTACAAAATCGATAAACTGATAACATGTAATAGCACACACGTGACCTACATGCTCGAGTGCCCTTGCCGCCTCCAATATGTGGGGAGGACTACGAGACCCCTGCATATAAGAATAGCAGAACATGTGAGGAATATCAAAAAAGGGTTCCCGAAACACAATCTGTCTAGGCATTTTGATGAAATGCACCAAAGGGACCCTAAAAAACGTATCTTTTATGGTATTGATAGGATTAAAGACAATTGGAGAGGGAGCAATAAAAGAATAGAGGTCTCACAGAATGAGACACGCTGGATATCCCTCTTGGACAGTCTCAGACCCAAAGGGTTAAATGTTGATATTGATCTGAACTGTTTTGTATCCAATTTTTAATATCCCCATACAGTAGATCCCTCCTTTTATATTTTTAATCAATACCGACACCTTCCTCCAGGCCATATAGTTATTAATCGTTTCTATACTCACACACACCTCCCCTTCTTCAACGATCACGCATATTTTATCAACTTACATAGAATTTTATATATAAATAATTTATCCATTTTAAATATCATTATTACTATGTATGTATCTTTCTGAGTATTTTACTTGATTACAATTTTTATATATGGATATCCCTCCCCACCTTCTCATCCACATATACACCTACTCTTCCACCCCTCCCTATAGGTATATATTTTTAACATTAGTTCATTTTATGAGTCTTTCTAT
>BLSH010552593.1:0-13436 GCA_018402905.1 Glandirana rugosa | reverse complement strand
TATCTTTCTGAGTATTTTACTTGATTACAATTTTTATATATGGATATCCCTCCCCACCTTCTCATCCACATAATCTAAGAATTTATTTTAAATATATATATTTTTTAACCTTCCCAATACTATACTCACTTCATTCCACATGGCAATATCCTGGTTTGAAATCTTATATAAGAATATACATACAGATGTATTCCCCATTTTAATCATATATTTTCTGCACTGGGACTGACAGTGCACCATCTCACCCCACATAATTCATTTGACCGTTATCTCTAGCTGACCTTCTCATCCACAGCATTTAATAAAATTTAACTGCTATTTCCAGCCGACCTTCTCATCCACATCATTTAATGAAAGCCTCACACACATACTTGTAGTTTCATTAAGGACCTCTGGGAGGCGCTTGTTTTTATTCTTTTCCTATAATACTTATTAAGGTTTTTTTCCCATGTGTTATTTGTATACGGTTTGCTGTATTTATTTATATAAACAACAAGAGACAAACAGGAGCCCAAATACACTGGAAGGTGGGATCCCCTTCATTTTTGAACGCTGACCCTTTTTTTGCATTTTATGTATTTTATGTATGTTCTTGTATCCTAACCCGCTCTCGTTGACAATCCTTTTGACCCCTCTTTTCAACTTTTTAACTTTTTAATTTTCAATTCGGCATTCATTTCACTAATCCACCACTGGCTATTGTCCCCCTGTTGCGAATATAAATCGCTTGGCCGTCCGGAGCATTAATCTCCAACTCGGGTCTCCACCTACCATTTCGATACACGCCCATAAACAACAGTATATAAGGATAGATGAGTACTAGTATAGCCACTGCCTCAGAAGACGTCACTCTGACGAAATGCGTAAGGCGTGGCCTGTACGTACCTGCGTCACTTCCGGTTTAGGAGTCCAACACTGTGGAACGCAAAGCTAAGAGGAAGGAAGGGGCTCCTACCTTCCTCAAGCAGGTGATTCCTGCTGAGCTCATTACTCTCTAAACCCAGTGACTGCAATTGTTTATTTTTTTATTTATTCATTTGTTATTCTTCTTTTTGTCTGATACTGAGTTTTAATTTTGGGTTATATACCCTAATAAACCCCATTTAAACGTACTTCACCATCGAGCATCCCCGTTTTTTCATTTTATCCCCTACCTGAGCCGGATACTGAAGGAGGAACCCCCTCCTAGGACCAGGCACGGTGATTGAGGACGAAACAGCAGAGGAGATTGACCAGGATCCAAGGAGGAGGACCCCAAGACCCCATTTACCAAAGCGGGTACCCCTGCAGGGGTAGGAAATTTCTGGTAAGTGTGGGCACATACGGGAGAACACGCGTGGAAGTCACCATATTCCTTGAAAGAACACGGAAGTCACCTTTATATATATAAAGTGGAACATCTACAGCAATGTCATCGGTTTTTTGTTTACCATATCAGCGAACGAACAATGTCACATATTGCACAGTAGAACGATATTGATTGGAATTCACCAGTGTTTACAAACACACTGCCCTGTGAAACAGCACATTCTGACACAACATAGCACTTTCCACATCACGGAGTTTCTGGACACTTATGGATGTCTACGGACGAATCAGTTGAACTAATTCATCACTGTGACTACATATTTTGTGTTTATTGGTTTTGAGTTTTATATTTTTATATTTATGAGTTTGCACATTCTGGCACATTAGCACCTTGGTTATATACTTACGGACATTTACGGACAATACGGACATTTACGGACGATATTTTACCCAATTTATTATTTAATTTTCAAGTTTTAATATTTTCAACTTAAGTCACTTTGCTTTCACATCCACCTGTTCCTTATGAATTATCAATCAGTCGTTTTAGCATGATTTATACGTTTTAATCTTTATGGACATTTACGGACTTTTACGGATTTTTACGGACTAATATTTTATAACATATTCCTTTTATTTAATTTATGGTGTATAATCTATGGTGCATATAGAATTAGGGTGGTAGAGATCTACATGCGTGTACATCTGTATATCACAACAACATTAGAGTTTGCATCACAGAGACAGCCCCATTTCCTTACCCCCATACTTACTGATAGGTGGGCACTGGTAGGTGGCAATGGTGGGCACTGATATGTGGCACTGGTATGCATTGATAGGGGCACTGGTGGGCACTGATAGGGACACTGGTGGGCATATACACTGATAGGGGGCTCATTCCCTGGTGGTCTAGGGTGGCATCTGAAGGTGGCACTGTGTGCCATCCACACTGGGCACTATGTCACTTACCTGGTGGTCTAGGGGGGTCTCCCTGGTGGTCCAGATCGGCTCCCTTGTGGTCCCTGGTCGGCTCCCTGGTGGTCCTGGGTGGGCACATTCCTGGTGGTCCCTGGGCAAGCTCCCTGGTCGTCTAGGGTGGCGATCCGAGGGAGGGCTGTGCTGATAAATCATCAGCACAAACCCTCCCTGTCAGGGATGCAGCTGATCGGCTCTCCACTCATCAGGTCTGCAGATAACGGCTTTCCTGTGTTACACTGTGACCAGCCGTGATTGGTCACGGCTGGTCACATGGTAAAGTGCTTCGGATCGAATCGCTTTACCGAGATCGGTATTGTGGGGGGTCAGACTGACCTCCCACACCACCGATCGCCGCGATGCGCGCCCCCCAGAGCGCGCGGCGGCTTGTTATCCTGAGGACGTCATATGACGTCCAGTCAGGATAACTAAGCCATTTCCCGGCCGTCATTTTGCATACGGCGGTTGGGAAGTGGTTAATGTACATAATATTACTAGGTACTGACATTTTTAGGTCAAGTTGATTCAGGGAAAATACGATTGCCTCTCGGGGGATCAGGAAGGATTTTTTTCCCCTGCTGAAGCAAATTGGATGATGTTTTGCTGGGGTTTTTCGCCTTCCTCTGGATCAACAATGGATATAGGATTGTCTATATGGGATTGTATGATTTTTTGTTTTTTGTTTTTTATAGGTTGAACTAGATGCACTTGTGCTTTTTTTCAACCTGACTAACTATGTAATGTACTACCAGTGTTTCTAACTCAAACGATTTTTATAAAACTATTGCTTTGTGAAAGTTTCTTGCAACATGTTATGTACTTTCTAGAGTATATTGTTACAAAAGCTCTTGTTATATAAAACCAAACAGCTGACATTGGCACCTGGCAAAGGTGAGTGTATTAGTAGTTCCACTATTTGTGGAAAGAATTGAGGTCTGTTTTATTATTTCTTTTGCTGTTTTAGTCCCTGGAGCTGACAGTCACTTCCAAAATTCTGTATACTGAAATGTGTACTTTTTTGTTTTTCATGCTTTTACAAGCACAAGTGCTGATATTTACTTTCTAGATGCAATGCATTACAAACTGCATTTATACAGTCATTTTATGCATACTATTTGGAATTGGTGACATTTGTTCACACAATAAAAAAGGGGAGGGGCCTCCACAAAATAGCTTACTGCAACTTAAAATTTACTTGAAAACATTTAATGGTTGTACTGACTAAAGGAAAAAAGTGTTTTTTTTTCCCACAAAATACATAATCGTTTTCAACAACAAGTTCATGCGGCTGTTGCTGTTGACGGCCCTGTAAAAATATTTAAAAAATAATAAAAGACCCCAACAAAATGAAATGCAAATAAAATAGAACTGAAGGACAAAAAGTAGAATAACTAAAACAAAACCACAAACAGCAAGTCTATAAAAAAAGAAAACTGTTTTTTCTTTTCATTTTGTTTGTCCTAAACATTTTTATGTCTGCATTCAAATTTTTTATTCAAAAAAATGAACGCTTTGCCCTGAAAACACCCTCCGAGAAAAAAAAACAAACAAAAAAGGGGGAACAGCAACACATTAGCAGAAGTTATATCTTATTCCTTAACCACTTCCTTACTGGGCACTTAAACCCCCCTCCTGCCCAGACCAATTTTCAGTTTTCAGCGCTGTCGCATTTTGGGGACCAAAACGACAGACCTTTGTTTCTGGTGGGAACAGAATAGCAGTTGCTGTCCTGTATCTCAAACTGAAAGGTCATGCCTTTGTCATTGCAGGAACTTATCAATAAAAACACTTCTAGTTTCACCTGGCCCGCTCCCTTCACACATTGTAATTATTGACCATACTTTGAGCATATGTGCAACACGTTACTCCCAGTTTAACGCCATATAGTTTTGTGCGTTACTGCAAGTTTAATGCCATTTACTTCTGTGTGCGTTACTGTCGGTTTAACATCGTATAGTTTTGTGTGTGGTACTGCCAGTTTAACGCCATATAGTTTTGTGAGTTACTGTCAGTTTAACGCCATTTACTTCTGTGTGCGTTACTGCCAGTTTAACTGCATATAGTTTTGTGTGCATTACTGCAAGTTTAATGACATATAGTTCTGTACGTTTGACACATTATATTGCAGTATATTATAGTGTATCCGTGAAGTGTGTCTGTGTAGTGTGAGCACTCAAATTAAAGTGCACCAAACACCACTTTACACTGATTAAAGTGCACCTACATACAGATTTCCACTTCTTCTTTACTTTTGCTAATAAGCACCGCCCCCTCCCTCTCAATAATGCCTGAGAGGACAACAAGGAGAGGCAGATGTTCCTGTGACACTGTAAGGAGGCCAGCAACAAATGTGTCCACAGGCAAAGTTGGACTTGGTGGTCAATCCTCAGGCAGGGCATCATTATCTCCGTTTAACAAGTTTGCCTGTGCTATCCAGCCACAGCACACAGAGGAGGTGGTGGACTGGCTTACTAAACCTTCCTCATCCTCCTCATCCTCTGTCATGCAAGCAGAGACAAGTGTGCAGTCCCCTGCAGTTACCAGAGTGGATAAACCTGCCTCCTTGTCCACATCTATTCCTGCAATAGCCCCAACATCAGCCATTGAGGAGTCAGCTGAGTTATTTGACCACAGTGCCAGCCACTTGCTCCTTGTTGATGCCCAGTCATTACTGGATTCAGATGTTGGTTCTGATGTTGAGGATGACAGGAACATGAGCCTAGAGAAAGGGGAGAACACTGGTAGACAAATTGGCATTCATGTTCCCCCAGCCGCAGCGTATTGCCAAGTTGTCTCCAGTGGTAATGATGATGATGGAGGAGATGGAGATGATGATGATTGTGATGAGGTCACTGATGTGACTTGGGTGCCAGATAGAGCAGAGGAGAAAACTGAAGGTAAGGAAGCACAACCCAAAGAGGCCGACATCAAGAAAGAGTAGAGAGCAGCCATCCCATTCCATCACATTCTGCAGCTGTTATCTCCCGGCCCACTTCCCAAAGCTCAGCTGTCTGGGCCTTTTTCAGCACATCTGCAGCAGATCGCACTGTTGTTATCTGCAAACTGTGTCTCAGGCACAACAAAAATGGCAAAAACACCAGCCATTTGAGTACCACATACTTAACAAGGCATTTAACGTCCAACCACTCAACCCATTGTCAAGAGCACCTAAAAGCCACACAAAAGGGGCACAAATCTGTCCCTCCTCCTTACCCACATCAGTCTGCCCCTGCAATACCGAGTCATGACCTCTCAGCAGCCTCCACTGACAGGGATGATGGTATAGCACAGGTTGTCCCAGGTCCTAGCAGCACATCCGCCAGCAGCACACCACCAGCTGTAGACTGTAGCTGGCAAATTTCTCTGGCCCATCTGCTGCAGTGTAAAAAAATCCAGTCCCTGCCACCCACATGCCCAGCGTCTAAATGAAAGCTTATCAAAGCTTTTGGCTCTCCAACTTCTGCCTTTCAGCCTTGTGGATTATGCCCCATTTCCGTGAAGTGCTGTACCACAATGGCAGGTTCCCAGCCGCTACTACTTTTCATGTAAGGTCGTTCCATCTCTCTGCCATCACGTGGAAGGGAATGTTCTAGCATCCTTGGGCAAGGCAGTCAGCCGCAAAGTCCACCTTACTGCTGACACGTGGTCCAGCAAGCATGGGCAGGGACAATATATTTTGTTCACAGCACACTGGGTAACACTGCTTGCAACTTGGAAGGATGCAGGACAGGGCTCTGTGCTGCAGCTTGTTGTGCCCCCACGTCTCCATACAGCTGGTGGTGATGATACCAGACCTGTGAGCTCTACCACTTCTGCTCCTCCTCCGCTACCTCCATGCCCTCCTCTGCAGAATTGTCCTATGAACATCAGGAACCCCCTAAGTGTCCAAAGGGCTATTCCACAAGTCAGGCTAAAAGGTGCCATGCAGTGCTTCAGCTGGTGCGTCTAGGGGACAGAAACCACACTGGAGCAGAGATTCTTGCAGCTCTGCAGGGACAGGCCCAGATTTGGTTCACATCACGCCAGCTGGAGCCAGCAATGGTGGTGTGCGATAATGGCTCAAACCTCCTGTGCGCCCTTAGACATGGAAAGTTGGCACATGTGCAATGCCTGGCACATGTCCTCAATTTGGTGGTGCAGCATTTCCTAAATATGTACCCAGGGTTGGAAAATGTGTTAAAGCTGGCCAGAAGAGTCTGTAGCCATTTCATACTGTCATACACAGCCATACACAGCCAATACTTGGTTGGCTGAAATTCAGCGGGAATTCCATCTGCCCGTAAACCGCCTGATTTGTGACATGCCCACCGGGTGTAACTCAAATTTGGCAATGCTGCAGTGGCTATACATGCAGCAGAGGACCATCAACGAGTACCTGTACGAGTACGGCACAATGACAGGCTCAGGCCGCCTCGGCTTTTTTTCCCCACGCCAATGGCTGATCATTAAGGTTGCATGCACTGTACTGTCACCATATGAGGAGGCCACAAGGATGGTGAGCCATGTCAGTGCATGCATCAGTGACACAATCCCTGTTGTGTTCCTGCTGGAGCAGACTCTGCTTGGCATTATGGATAGGGCACTGGAGGCAGAGCAGCAGGAGGAAAGAAGAGGAGTTCCTTTCCTCTTAAGGCCCTCTTTATCCAGACACCATCATTCCTATGTCACAGAACACACAGGAGGAGAGAGGGGAGGAGGATTCTGGCAGTTTCGTAGGCTTTAAAGAAGAGGAATACATGCGTCAATCTGTAAGCGATAGCTTTCCAACCCCAGGACCCTTTGGATTAGTACGTGGCTGGGAAGAGGAAGTTCCAGGTGCTGTCATCCTGAGTGACCCCGAGGAGTCTGCTTCTCAAGCCTCAGCAAATTTGAGGCGCATGGGCAACCTCATGCTTCAAAGCCCGCAAAAGGATCATTACTGGTTGGAAACCCTCCTTGACCGCTATTATAAGGGGAAGGTCTCAGAACTCATCCCATCCCCACAGAGAGTGCAGAAGATTAAATCACTTGAGGACACGTTAAAGATGATTTTTTTGAACATTTTCCCGACTCTAGTAGGTTACAGTGTCTTTGAAAACGTAGTTTTGAGGCTTCTGTTGGTCAAGAGAGGAGCGTTGGAGAAGGCGTCCGCCTAAGTGATGCATTTCAGAATTTTTTTAGTCCTCGCTGCCCAGAGCTGTCAGCTTCCACATCCCATCGGCAGCGTCTGCATCACATGGTGGATGATTACCTTGTGGCCAAAACAGAGATGGAGAGCTTTCCAGTTGACGATCCATTGGCTTACTGGGTCAGGAGAATAGATCACTGGCCAGAACTTGCCCAGTATTCTATTGAGTTGTTGGGCTGCCCTGCATCCAGCGTGCTTTCAGAAAGGGCATTAGGTGCTGCAGGAGGTTTGGTTACTGGTCATAGAACACGTCTGTCCACAGACTCCATGGACCGTTTGACTTTTATCAAAATGAATCAGTCCTGGATTACCAGCTATGAAGACCCTGATGCCAATGTCACTGATTAAGTGTTTTTGGGATGTGGAATCTCTGCAGGACTTTGAGGCTGCCTAGCCTTGAGGGTGTTCAATCATTTCACCTGGAAGGATGTTTTTGGTATAGGTTTCATTAGCACAATTAACACCCAAAGACCAATTTTCAGCACCTGTTTGACAGGTGCATATCATTGCAATTTTTTTTGCCTTCATCAAGAGCACCTCTATAGGGTTATGGTGTGAAGGCACCACCGACACCCAAAGCCCAATTTCTACGCACCCATTACTTTTATCCAAAGTCAAAGTGACACCAGAATGTATCCAAAAAATCTCTAATCTTGTTCCCAGTGCACTAAATTGTGGCCTTATTATACACACTAGCTCCCCAGCTGTTGCTGAGCAAAATAAAGGCAGCTTGCAGGGAAAATTTATTTTTTTGGCTTTATAAATACAATTATTGCTGCTGCAGATTGTAGACATGGTACAGATCTGCCACTTTACAGGTAGACTAAGAGGACCCCTCAGGTACTATATTGTAAGAAATTTTCATTTTTATGCTTTCACTTTAAAAATAAAAAAATCACTGCTCATTTAAAAATGCCCAATTACTTGCATACAAGCCTTAAAAATGGGCACCTATGATTTTTGACGTTTGGGTCCCATTGACTTTAATGGGTTTCGTTTTACAGGTCCGAACTTTCGCGATGTTCGAAAGTTTTGATGTGAACCGAACAGGGGTCTGTTCGGCCCATCCCTATACATGTATGCCAATAAACCATTCTTATATGGGGTGTGCTCTACCTTGTGTGTGGCTATTTATTTATATTGCAATTATTGTGCATAGTTTGTTTTCTTCTTTAGTTTACAAATGCAGTTCTGAATGATTATTACAGAGTAATGCCTGCCATTCCGTGCAGTTACATGTATTTATTATTTACAGCAACATATATGTTATATGTTAATTTTTTTTTTTCTGTTACATTTCTTTTTTAGGAGACTATAGAGTTCTAATTATCTATGTTCCTTCTTTAACCATACTAAACTATTAAGCAAGTCTAAATGTGCTCAGCACATTGGCCTAGTGGTCTACACTCATGAACAAAAAGCACTTAGGTCATGAGTTCATATCCCAACCATGCTAACATCCTGCGTGTTTGATTATTTTATTTCCACACAATAATATTTTTGCTAAATAACATACCATTGCATGCAATTTAGCATTCAAATTACAGAAACAACCATGCTGATGTGGCAGTGGCAATTAGGCGTTTGCCTATTTTCAGCATACTATGCTGTTTAAAATTTAAGCAGTTGATACCATGCTTAGGGTTTGAGCCCATGTTCTGAGTCTTTCTAGGTAGGAATACTACCCACAAAGCCATTGAGATGAGCACAACTATACTTAGAATATACAGTAGTAGTACAATGATTAATGATTAAGATCATTGCTAAATGGTCAAAAATGTGTAGATGTGACTTGTTTTGCTGATATTTATATTATTATCATTGATGTAAGAGTTATATCTCTATTGTATATATATGTCAAACTTTTATAAATGTCTAATTCGTATTTTATGAAAAAGTTGAGTTCTATTTATATGTTCATTCTGTAACCATGTTATATCTTTATACTCTAGGTATAATTATACTCAGCACAGTGGGTTAATCTTTAGCACTCTTAACTAGCAGCACTTAGGTCATGAGTAGAGTTGAGCAGACACCTGGATGTTCGGGTTCAGCGGGTTCGGCCAAACTTCGCGAAATAGTTCGAGTTCGGCCCCGAACTTGACCCAAACTTGACCCCGAACACCATTGAAGTCAATGGTGACCCGTACTTTTGGGCACTAAAATGGCTCTAAAAAAGTCCTGGAAAGAGCTAGAGGGCTGCAAAATGGGAGTAAGTGTAGGACAAGCGGCATGCAAACAAATGTGGATAGGGAAATAACTTAAAATCACATAAAAAAAAAAGATGGAGGAGGAGGTGGATGTGGAGTAGGAGGTTGAGGAGGCCTCAAAAAAACAATAAGTTCATTTAAGTATACTAATGGCTGTGTGAGGCCGGTATAAATGTCTATTTTGCACAAGGTACAGACAAGTCTTGTGGGATCCATGCCTGGTTAATTTTAATAAACGTTAGCTTGTCCACGTTGGCTGTGGACAGGCAGCTGCGCTTGTCTGTGATAACGTGCCCTGCCGTGCTAAACACACGTTCAGACAATACACTGGCTGCAGGGCAGGCCAGCACCTCCAAGGTATAAATGGCAAGCTCAGGCCATGTGCCCAATTTGGAGACCCAGAGGTTGATTGGGGCAGACCCATCAGTCCGTACGTGTAGACGTGTGAACACATACTGTTCCACCACATTGCTGAAATGCTGCCTCCTGCTAAGGCGTTGCCTATCAGCTGGTGGTGCTGTTTGTTGTGGCGTGCTGCTGACAAAGCTTTTACACATTTCGGCCATGCTAACCCTGCCTTCTGAGGTGCTGGCGGTGCCACAGCTACATTGGCGACCTCTTACTCCTCCTCTGCCTTCGCCTTGTGCTTCCAATGAGCCCCCGGTGTCATTTGGGAATGCCCTCAGCAGTGCGTCTACCAGCCTGAGCTTGTAGTCGCGCATCTTCCGATCACGCTCCAGTGAGGGAATTAAGGACGGCACGTTGTCCTTGTAATGGGGATCCAGCAGGGTGGCCACCCAGTAATCAGCGCAAGTTGCAATGTGGGCAACTCGGCTGTTGTTGCGCAGGCACTGCAGCATGTAGTCACTCATGTGTGCCAGGCTGCCCAGAGGCAAAGACAAGCTGTCCTCTGTGGGAGGTGTATCCTCTGTGTCCTCCGTATCCCCCCAGCCACGCTCCAGTGATGCCCACGAGCTGCGTTGGGTGCCACCCTGCTGTGAACACGGGTCCTCCTCCTCATCATCCTCGTCCTCCTCATCCTCCAGAACTGTGCCCTGGCTTGAAATTTTTTTACCTGGCCTATGCTGGTGCAGGAACCCACCCTCTGAGCCAATTGTGAATGACTGGCCTGATAACCATGGAAATGACCCCTCTTCCTCCTCCTCTTCCTTCTGTGCCACATCCTCTTCCATCATCGCCCGAAGTGTTTTTTCAAGGAGACATAGATGTGGGATAGTAACGCTGAGAACAGTGTCATCGGCACTGGCCATGTTGGTGGAGTACTCGCAACACCGCAATATGGTACACAGGTCTCGCATGGAGGCCCACTCGTTGGTGGTGAAGTGGTGCTGTTCCGCAGAGCGACTCACCCGTACGTGCTGCAGCTGAAACTCCACTATTGCCTGCTGCTGCTCGCACAGTCTCTCCAGCATGTGCAAGGTGGATTTCCCCCTTGTGGGCACGTCGCATAGGAGGCAGTGAGTGGGAAGGCCGAAGTTCCACTGCAGCGCAGACAGGCGAGCAGCAGCAGGGTGAGAACGCCATAAGTGTGCACAGACGGCCAGCACTTTCTGCAGCAGCTCTGACACATCCGGTTAGTTTTTTAGAAATATCTGCACCACCAAATTCAGCACATGCACCAGGCAAGGGATGTGTGTCAAACTGGCTAGGCCCAGAGCTGCTACGAGATTTCGCCCATTATCGCACACCACCAGGCTGGGCTTGAGGCTCAGTGGAAACAACCACTCATTGGTCTGTTGTTCAATGCCCGTCCACAGCTCCTGTGCAGTGTGGGGTTTATCCCCCAAACATATCAGTTTTAAAACAGCCTGCTGTTGTTTCCCCCTGGATGTGCTGAAGTTGGTGGTGAAGGTGTTATGCTGACCGGATGAGGAGGAGGTAGAGGAGGAGGAAGCGGATTAGGAGGAGGAGGCAACAGGAGGCAAAGAGAAATGCCCTGCAATCCTTGGTGGCGGAAGGACATGTGCCAAACTGCTGTCCGCCTCAGGCCCACCCACCACTACATTTGTCCAGTGTGCAGTTAGCGAGATATAGCGTCCCTGCTCGTGCTTACTGGTCCACGTATCAGTGGTTATGTGGACCTTGCCACAGATGGCGTTGCGCAGTGCACACTTGATCTTGTCCCCGACTTGTTTGTGCAGGGAAGGGATGGCTCGCCTGGAAAAGAAGTGGCGGCTGTGAACCACATACTGTGGGACAGCCACCGCCATCAGGTTTTTAAAACTGTCCGTGTCCACCAGACGGAATGACAGTATTTCAAAGGCCAGGAATTTTGAAATGTTGGCATTCAGGGCCAGGGATCGCGAGTGGGTAGGGGAATACTTCCTCTTTCTCTCCAGTGTTTGGGAGATGGACAGCTGTAAGCTTCCATGGGACCATGTGGAAATGCTTGGGGACGGTGGCGGACATGATGGTGTTGCTGTCAATCGTCTGTTTGCTGGGTGGCAGGTGACACTGGCACTGTAGAGGTGGAGGAAGAGGCCGAGGCAGCAGCAGAAGAGGAAGCAGGAGGAGCCCGAGATGTTTCTTGGATTTTGAGGTGCTTATTCCATTGCAGCAAGTGCTTTGAATTTAGATGCCTGGTCATGCAGGTTGTGCTCAGGTTTAGAACATTTATGCCTCGCTTCAGGCTCTGATTGCACAGCGTGCAAACCACTCGTGTCTTGTTGTCAGCACATTGTCTGAAGAACTGCCATGCCAGGGAACTCCTTTGAGCTGCCTTTGGTGTGCTAGGTCCCTGGGTGCGGTGGGTAGTAGCAGGCATACTGTCTAGGGGACGGTCGCTCGGCTTTTGCAACCTGCTTCCTCTTTTGCTGTGCTGGTGCCTCTGTGCGACCACCACCTCTTCCTCCAAACTGCACATGCCACTCGCATGACCTTCATTCCATGTATGGTCTAGGACCTCATCATCCTCCACATCATCTACCACCCGCTCTTCACCACTGCCCTCCTTGTCAGTCTGCACACTGTACAAAGCCACAATAGTTGGCTCCTGTGTTTCGTCATCATCAGAGACGTGCTGCGGTGGCGTTTCCATGTCCTCATCCTGAAACAGAAGTGGTTGGGCATCGGTGCACTCAATGTTTTCCACTTCTGCAGCAGGGCTATGTGGATGGCCCACGGAAAACACACCAGCAGAGTCATCAAAAAGCATAAGAGACTGCTGCATGACTTGGGGCTCACACTGCTTGGCTGATTTACAAGGGGCTCAGGTGAAAGACAGATGGCCATGGGGTTCAAGTGCCAACTCTGAGCTTTCAGCAAGGGACCGGGTGGGAGACAATGTGAAGGAACTGGAGGCATTGTCAGCCACCCAATCTACTATCGCCTGTACTTGTTCTGGCCTCACCATTCATTGAGCGGCATTCGTGTCTACCATATAACGTTGAAGGTTCTGTCGGCTACTCGCACCTGAGGAAGGTGTTTCACTTGTGCGTGTAGCTGGCACAGATCGACCACATCCTCTCCTTGCAACAGGAGCTTCACCAACACCACCAGCACCAGCAGCACCATGACCACGACCACGTCCCTTATTTGACGCTCTCCTCATTCTGGACGCAAATGTACTATTTAGCACAAATTTATATTATTTTTTTTAAACTGGCTGTCATGCCTTCTGGCAAATTCAGCTTGCATTCTATTAATGTTATGCTGCCACCTTGTGACTGTTTTTGGTATGTATTCTCATTCCAGTATTTTGTTTATGTAATCATCCCACAATGCATTGCACTTTAGTTCAAGGGTTAGCAGCCATT
>BLSH010552589.1:55123-71032 GCA_018402905.1 Glandirana rugosa | reverse complement strand
AGAGAGAGGGGAAGAGATGGAGAAGAGAGAGGGGAGAGAGAGAGGAAGAGGCAGGAGAGAGAGAAAGAGAGAGAGAGAGAGAGAGAGGAGAGGGAGAGAGGAGAGGAGAAGAGAGAGAGAGGGGAGAGAGAGAGAGAGAGGAGAGAGAGAGAGAAGAAAGAGAGAGAGAGAGAAGAGAGAGGCGAGAGAAGAGGAGAAGAGATAGAGAGAGGAGAGAGGAGTGAGAGAGAGAGAGAGAGAGAGAGAAGAGAGAGAGAACAGAGAGGAGAGAGAGAGAGAGGAGAGAGAGAGTGAGGAAGAGAGAGAGAAGAGAGAGGAGAGAGAGAGAGAGAAGAGAGAGAGAGAGGAGAGAGAGATAGAGAGAGAAAAGAGAGAGAGAGAGAAGAGAGAGAGAGAGAAGAGAGAGAGAGAGGAGAGAGAAGAGAGAGAGAGAGACACCCCCCCCCACATGAGATTACTCATACAGAGCCAGGAGGGACTGAATGGATGGACGGATGGATCAGACTCCATCTTTTCTGTACATTTGCCGGGCTTTACTCTTGAAGCTTGAATCTTGCCGCGCCCACATCCCTTTCTCTTACAGAACACTGCCTATCGGGGAGTGTGGGCGGGGCAAATACAGGAGGAGGAGTAGAAGCAGCTCTCTGCTGTCTGGTGTGCGGGCTGCAGAGGGAGGAGGAGGGGTCAGCAGTGGCTCTGATGAGCTGAGCGCCTCTCTGGCTGTGATCCGGAGCTCTCAGTGAGCACCGATCACACGGCAATCTCTTCCCACTCGCAGCCTGTTTTCCCTGTATCAATGAACACGGACTCAGCACTAAGCAGGGGGGATCTCTGCTGATAGCAGAGGCGGATCTTTAATTAGGCAAACTAGGCGGCCACGAGGCCCCTGTGAGTGCGAGGCCTAAGCGACCACCTAATTTGCCTAATTAAAGGGCCGCCTCTGGGCCCTGGCTCCGGCGGGTGGACCTGGCTCAGTGCTCAGCCATTTGCTGGCCAAAGTGGGTTGGATGGACATGTGGCGCTTGAAACACTCTACTACTAAACAATTCTCCTGCTTCTCTAAGACACATGGTTCCCTCTCCCGCATAGATTTATGTATTGGCTCTGTTCATATCCTTAACGCTGTGGTCAGGGTCAAGTACCATCCCAGGGGGTGTTTCGGATCACTCCCCTCTGGTGGCACACTTAACTACAAGACCACGATCCACATTACCAAGGGCTCCCTGGACACTTAATGCCTTTTGGCTTAAATTGTTCCCCTCACACGAGAGAGTAGTTCGCCAAATCGAAACCTTTTTTACAGACCACTACGGCCATGGGGAAGCCTTGCTCAAATGGGACGCCTTTAAGGCGTACCTGAGGGGAGTCTTCATTGCAGAAATAAATAGCATAAAACATAACTCACGGGCTCTGGTGGACCAGGTGGAGAGCCAGGTGAGCAGACTGGAACTCTTATTTATTACTGACCCTTCTGACTCTGCGAGGGAGGCTTGGATTGCGGCCCAGGACTCCCTGGACCGGCTGAGATCCTCCACTGCGGAGAGAAAGCGATTTTTTAGCAAGGCGACATTGTATGAGGAGGGGGAGAGAACAGGCCGCTTACTGGCAAAATTGCCAGTTCTCACGCCTCCTCTCCCACTATAGGGGCAGTAAAAAACTGGCAGTAATGCACACAAAAATATATGGTGTTAAACTGGCAGTAACGCACAAAACTATATGGCGTTAAACTGGCAGTAACACACACAGAACTATATGGTGTTAAACTGGCAGTAACGCACACAGAACTATATGGCGTTAACCATTTAACGCGAATCGCCGTATATAAACAGCGGCTATTTTAGGTGGAGGTATCGGGATATAGCCTGCAGTTGCAAGTTATATCCTGGTACCATTTTTTAGAGTGGGCGATTGGCTATCCGGTGATAATGGCCTATTCGGCTTGGGAGCTGCTCGGTCATTATCCCAGGGAGCGGGAGGGGACATCCCCCCTTACCCCATCTTTCGCTGCTCTTCTCCGGCCTCCCGTCCCACTGGGAGACCGGAGCTCTAAAAAAAACAACAACTTTAAAGCGCCACCGTTCCCGCGAGCTTGCGCAGCAAAGAAAATGCATACGTAGGTCGCGCCCACATATGAAAACGGTGTTCAAACCATACATGTGAGGTATCACCACAATCGCCAGAGTGTGAGCAATAGTTCTAGCAGAAGACTCTGCACCTCTAACCTGGTAACCGTTAAAGATTTTAAGTACCAGATTTTATCGTCATTCCGCAAGTGTGCGTAATTTTCAATGTATGGTATCTATTTACTCGGTGTAACATCCTCTTTCACAATATACAAAAAAATGTGGCTAACTTTACTGTTGTCTTATTTTTTAACTCAAAAAAGTGAAAATTTTCCAAACAAATCACGCTCAAAAGACCACTGCGCAAATACTGTGTGACAAAAAGTATTACAACGATCGCCATTTTATTCTCTAGGGTGTTTGAAAAAAAATATATCTAATGTTTGGGGGTTCTAAGTAATTTTCTAGCAAAAAAAAATGTTTTAAACTTGTAACCAACAAATGTAAAAAAGGGCTCCTGTGGGTAAGTGGTTAAACTGGCAGTAACGCAAACTGAAGTAAATGGCGTTAAATGGGCAGCAACGCACACAGAACAATATGGCGTTAAACTAGCAGTAACACACACATAACTATATGGTGTTAAGCTGGCAGTAACGCACACAGAACTAAATGGCCTTAAACTTGCAGTAATGCAAACAAATAGACGGTGTTCAACCATCACTACACTGACGCTATCTGAACTGTCCCTACTGTAGCTGTACACTAATGTAAAGATTAGTGACACGGTCTCACTACACTACACTGAAACTATCTGAGCTGTCCCTACTCTACATATACACTAATGTATGTATGAATGACACGGTCTCACTACACTACACCGAAACTATCTGAGCTGTCCCTACTCTAGCTGCACACTATGCAAAGCTGGATGATGGTACTCTTCACTACACTCACACTATCCCTAGACTGACACTAAACTAATATTCTGCTGCGATAATTCAGGGGGTCTATCCCAGACTGATGAGCCCCCACGTGTAGCGGTACCCCCGAAGGAGCTGCTGATTTATTTGCCCCAGGCCTCCCTCTGATTATCCTGCAGCCAGTCACAACGGACTTCCACACTGTCAGGTGCCTACACACAATCCTGCTCGGTGCTCCAATGACCAGTCTAGGGGAAGAGTTTTGATGCTTTATTGTAGAACTTGGATACGAGAAGGGAATGGATGGGATACTCCAAGTTAACTAACTCCAAGTGAGGACAACTTCTCCTTAACTCTGTATAGCAGACTGTCAGTGGCACTACATAGCAGACTGATCCCAGTGACACAAGTAGCAAACTGATCCCAGTGAAACAAGTCCCTTTTTAAGTAGAAGAGAACAGGCTGGACTTTGTTTCTTCAAGACACTTACCAGTGTCTCCTTTCTAGCTCTATGTAGCAGACTACCAATGACACTTAATGGCAGGCTGATTTCAGTGAAACAAGCCCCTTTTAAGCAGAAGAGGATAATACGTACTTAGTTTCTTCAAGACAATCACCATTGTCTCCTTTCTAGCGCACACACCCAGTTAGCTGTCTATAAGTAGCAGGAGGAGGATTCTAGCAACTCAGTCTCAGGGATCCCTTTTGGAGTCTGTACTCACACCATGTCCCAGGACAGCCGGCAGCTCTCTCTCCCAACTTTCAAGCGACACTTTGCCATTGTGCTACCAGACAGGATCCAAGGATGTCCCCCTCTGTCAGCTTGCAGAGGGACTCTGGGCTGTAGCTTCAGCAACTCCAGCTAGCCTCGACCAGGCCCAGCATCTAACAGCCTCTTGGATAGGCCTCAGGCCTAGCAGCCAGGAGCTGAACACACACCTCCACCCCTGGGGTATGGGTGGGCAGGAACTCCTGACCTTGAGCCAATGTGCCCCTTTTTATATGAATGTGTTCACCCAAAATGCAGTGGGGCACATCTCCTGCTAATTGGTCAGAACTACATCTATATACACCTTCTGTCACTGGCTGGGTTTTCCTCCCACTCTCCAATAGGAACCCATACTACTGGACAGTGTAAAACTTTCCAGCCCACACGAATCAGCACCAGAGCACACTGAGCAGACCTTACTCAAATCAAGGTTCTCTGATAAGCAGACAGCTAAATTTACCTATCTGCTCTCCTGTTATCCCTTTGAGGGCCAAGGGACGTATTTATCCCATGTTTTTAATTGCCTGTATTATCTGATTAAGAACTTAAAATACTTTTTTTTTTTTTTTTTTGGTTTGAGTCAAAATATTAGTTCTTATCAACAAATGGATCTAGCTTTTTGCCAGTTATTTCATGTAATGGCTTACTTACAGCAACTGAAGTGTACGAACTTGAAAAAAAAAAGAAATGCGTGGAAATGGTTTTATTTATTGTTCAAATACATTCTTAAAGGGAAAAAATATAATTCTTTTTATATTGATGATGGTAATCTTATGGTCCTCAAAGGGTTTAGCAGAGAAAGCCAAAACTATATACACTCACTAACACCCAAACTAGAAGGGCGCTACACACACTAAATAACTAATAGCTCTGAACAGAGCCCTGTTCTATCCCGCCTATCTGCACGCCGAAATCACACTGAAAATGGCTGCCATTGAAAGAATACTTTTATACTGTGGGGTGGGAATGAGCCATGATTGGATAAAGTCATGATGACAGTGTCCAATCGTGACTCTGACAGTGCTCTGTGCCCTGATTGGCTGAAGCTTTCACTGCTTCAGGCAATCAGGGCTTGCAATGCACTGTTCAATGCCACAATGCATTTTGGTCGGTTTGGGGGGCCGAAAAAACGTTTGAAACTGGCTGGGGACTTTAACTTGCCAGGGAATTATTATGCAACTTTCCCACGTTTTGCTCAGCCAGTTTCCAGCGGGATTTCCAGAGATGGTGGAGTCTGATCTAGAACAGATACTGAGAGTAAGATGTAAGAAACAAGCCATTTCAAACATCTATAGTCACCTGAATTCATTAGCGCCACCATCCCTGGAAAGACTTTGGATACGATGGACCCGGAGTTAAAAGAGGAGGATTGGCAGGTTGCATGGGATTTACCCTTTGGTGTACTAGTTTCCCTCCGAGATAGGTTGATACAATTTAAGATAGTCCACCATGCATATTACATGCCAGATAGATTGTATAAAATGAACACCTCACATTCTCAGAGGTGTTGGAAATGTGGATACACTCTGGGAGATTTCTTTCACATATTCTGGCTTTGTCCAGCTATTAGTGAGTATTGGAGAGAAACCTTGGAGGTGATTGCTGGCATCACATCAATTATTTTGGAAAGGAACATGGAGACATGCCTCCAGGGTCTGGTGGGAAACGCTACAGTTAGTGTAGGAAAGAAAATGTTAAGTCTGTTATTGTTCTTCGCGAGAAAAGCAATCACATTAAACTGGAAAAAATCTGCCCTCCCTCAATAGCCTTTTGGAAAAAAATAGTAAATAATAATGTATCCTTAAATAAAGCCACATATTATAATAGAGGCTGTTCAGGTAAATACAAGAAGATATGGACTAGCTGGATACGAGGTCCTATTACAGCCACAGAAGCAGAGTAAACCGAGGAGTGTAGTGGTGATAAAATGAAAGGGACAAGGATTGGAGGTGTGTAGGTGGTGGAGTCACACAATGGAAGGGTGAGGGGTTTTTTTTGTTTTGTTTTTTTTTTTTTAATTTTTTGTTTTTTTTTAAGGTCGAAGTAGGCACGTATTGTTTCTTTTTGTAATTCTCAATGAATTTGTATATGATTGCTGCATATGAGTGCCTACGTGGGTTTGTATACTCTGTACGAGATGTATGCATATTTGTATGTGTCAATAAAGTAAAAAAAGATAAAAAAAAAAGAAATCTACAGGGTTTCCCCAGGGATTAACTGACATGGAAGAGAGCTGGCAGTTCTGTGGGAGGCCTAGCAAATCACCAGCTGAGAGCCAGATAAATACTGCTGGGGCCTGCCATGTGGAGTCGTGTGAAGAGATGAAGTGATGGAGTGTTGAGGTACGAGTGGGGTCCCAGGTGGAGGGAGGTGCTGCCTCTGGTTGGATGTATGGTTGAGGTGACCACCGCTGTCCCTGGGCCACAGTTAGGGCTGTCTGCTTGCATTCCCATGGCTGGTGAAGAACAGGCACCCCAGCGAGCTGTACTGTGAGTAACCATCCCCCTTAGAAACAAAAATCAGTGAAAGTGGGTCATCTGTTCATTTGAACCTCTATAGCCAGGAAAAGGGATAGAAGCAGCCAGGCACAGGGCCCAGATCGTTCCCAGAGATCCCAGGGGGGATCACACCCCTTGCTATAGGAGGACTGTGTTATACTTCATTTGGAGACTGTGGGGTGAGAAGAGAAGTGGAAATACAGTTGATGCAGTGTTTGTTAAGTTGCCTGTTTAAGAAAGAGACGGTGCAACGTAAGAGATGCTTCTCTTGGGCAGTCTGAAGATTATTTTAAGTGACAGAGTCCTCAATGTATAACGTTAATTAATTAATGGCATCCTGGACCTTTCTTATACCCTATCCAAGTTAAAATCCCCTAATAAATATAAAAACAACAATTCCATTGACCGTTCTCTGCAAATGAGTGTTACAAATGCTGGTTGCTTGGCTGTCAGACTGGAATGCCTCCCACCTGGCTGCACACACAAGGTGAACTTTTTTAAACCCAATGGCCCTCAAGGGTATAGCTCTACATGTGGGGGCTTGTCTGGGATTCCATGTGATGTGTAAAGTCGTTACCTATAGGAACCAGAAAGAGCCAAGAGAGCAACTGTTTCTATCACTAAAGAGGATTGTACAGTGTTCTCTTCAGAAGCTGTGGAATCAAGTCGCTCTGTTGAACTGTTGTTGCCCCTAGAAAATATCCAAAGGACTGCTTAAACGTGTGTTTCTGCCATCCAGGGGCAGACGCAGGGCTGCTCCTGGCCTGGGACTGTGTCCACGCTTTTGTTGTTTATACCAAGTCGCTCTGGCGAAGCTGCAATAAAGACTGTTACTGTGTTGTCAATGCCACTGGCAACCATTGTGGATTACAAATGGTGCTCAGGTGTCCGCAGAAGGCCAGGGATCGCTTTTTAGTATGTGACTGTTCAGAATGCATCTGGGGGAGTATCGGGATCCCCGTTGCCACGGGCAGCCAACATACTGTCGTGTGTGCAAAGTTATTGCTTATTGCCCAGCTGTCCAGCAATGGCTGGTTGCCCTGTGTGTGCTTGGTGACTGTCCTTGTGTTCCTGCATGGAACCAGTGCTACAGAAACCTGCAGTACAGTTAGCCAAAATGAACCTGACTTGGAAAGGGTTAATGCTGGTACGGGAAGTAACCAGCTATTCAGGAAGTTTGGCGCCATAATGTCTGCAAGAGAAGGTGGAGCACGTGTCCGAGATCAGCCAAACCGGAGAGAGGGACAGAGTAATGGTGCCATATCCGGGTGCAGCTGTTGCTAAAGGGAGTCCCCAGTGACTAGGGATGGATGAATGGTTCGGCCCGAGCATGAGTTTGGGCCGAACATTGGCTGTTCTCCACGTTTGCCAAACACCTGCATTATCAGGGTGTTGAGCCGTTTGTTCGGCCCACTGAACAACCACAATGCACTGTGCTGCCACACAGTGCATTGAAAGCCCTTATTGGCTGAAGAACTGAAAGCTTTGCCCAATCAGGGCACAGAGCACTGTCAGAGCCATGATTGGACTCTGTCATGATGACTCTATCCAATCATGGCTCATTGCTCTTAGTCCTGCCCCACACTATAAAAGTATTCTTTCAATAGCGGCCATTTTTAGTGTGATATCGGTGTGGAAAAAGCTAGAACAGAGCTCTGTGATTGTGATTCTATTGTCAGTGTAGAATATCAGTTTAGTGTGAATCTAGGCATAGTTCAGTCAGTGTGAGTGTAGTCACCGCCATTCATCTTTACGTTAGTGTGAATCTAGGGATCGTTCAGTCAGTGTAAAGGTAATGTGACCACTATTCATCTTTACATTAGTGCGAATCTAGGGACTTTTCAGTCAGAGTGAGTGTAGTGACCATTTAACACAGTGGGGTTTGCTAGTAATGTGTAATGTTTTCAAGTTTTGCTAAAATATATTGTAGCCCTGTTATGGGGGGGTCATATGAAGTTGAGTTGCCCTCTTCACACAGGCTAACCTGCAGGTAACCAAATGAGCCAGAGCCTTCGCTAAAGGAAGAGTGGACTATGCATATATGATTGTCAGTGCCTCTACCTAGAACAGGGCTCCTGCTTATGTAGAGATGATCCCTTTCTAGGACAATAACTAGTAACTCACCCAAAATAATTGACAGCTGTGGTACCAGTACACCCAGCATATATTTCATAGAGTAAAGATATGCAGCCCTACCAGCAGGTGATTAGTGTAAATTTATATATGATAAAATGATGGCATTACATACAACCAATGCAATAATAAGAAGAATGTACATGTGTCTTAGAAGAACAGTATATATATATATATATATATCTATATATATATATATCTATATATCCGGATATATAACTAAAGGCCTTTAAAACCAATACCTCCAATTAGGCACTGTGGCACAGTACAGTCGCAGGGGTCCTTGATGAGCTGACTTGCAAGGCTTAACACAATCCGGCTTGAGAGGACGAACACTGACACATCTGTGGAGTGGTAGCTTCCTGGGGATGCTTGTACAGATGAACAAACCGATAGCGAAGAAGTCTGGAATGCACCACCTGCAAGGTAAAGCAGGCCTAACTCTTGGTCCCTAACCTGACTATAGTCTATCAATGCTACCGGACCGCTAACTATCTAAGTGGCCATTGGAAGCCTAACCTGACGCTACCCTGAGCTGTTTACCATTCCCTAGGCTAATACTGGCTAGGAACCCCCAGACCAAAAAGGGACACTGTTGCTTCAAATAATGAAGTGGCAGATATATACTTCAACACAAATTAGTCAAATGAGTTATAATCAAATGAGCTTTGCTCTCACACACTTGAGAATAGCATAAAATATATTGCAGTATGCACATAGAAAGTAAGTCAGAAATCAGAGCAGCCTCTAAAACAGGGATATGCAGATACAGGATCTCTGATTCCCACACAGAAGTGTTCACACAGAAGTAACAGAAATATAACAGTGAGCTAAACAAGGCAGTAATACTTGCCTATATTGTATTGTCCCTTTTTAGCCTGGAAGGAGATATCACAAAATCAGTCTGCAGCACCTCTTGCGGGCATAGCATGTGTCTGGTCTCTCTCTCCTTCCACTTCCTGTAAGACATCCACATATATAGCCTTGAGGGGTTTCTTGACCTTTTAGCAGGGGCAGGAAACAACCTCTTAACAGGAAGAATATGTTTGTGATAAGAACTCTATGGTAGGCACCAGGCATTAATGTAAACAAACTCACAGACAGTGTACAAAGGAACACTTCCCTACACAATCCCCCTGGTGAAACCTTTACGTCCCATCAAAGACAACAAAATATATATGCAATATCCCGACAAAGGAACAGTGTTGATCCTCTCTCCATTACAATGGTTTGCTGAGGGAGAAGGCAAGTTAGTAAATCATTCCAGGTGAAGCAAAAACTGGTAACATATTGACTAAATTAGAAACTGCTCCTACCCAGGCATGATACAAGTGAGGCTGAGTAATGAGTCTGGGATCCCCCAAACTATCATAAGTCAAGATGGGTGGGGGATGCCTAGCTCGTTCTCCTCTTTGTACATCTCTGTGAGGTAAAGCTGTGTTCCCAGGCCCTGAACTAGGACTTTGAGTTGTGGAAAGGAATGGTACTGGTTGTGAGTCAGAACTAGGCCCCTGACTGGATGTAGGCACTGATTGGGGCACAAATTCTGGATATCCAGGATCTAGCGTCTCCCGGTTAGGAGAAGGAGTGTCGGTGCTGGCAACATCAGGGGTCACATTCCACTCACTCTCACTGACATCAGGAAGGTCAGGTGATGCATCCGCCTGAATAGGAGGCAGATCATTCACTGGAGTGTCACCTGTGATTTCCTCATCACTGACTTGAGGAATGGGCAGTAGTTGATTGTGATGCCAAACTTTGATTCTTCCTTCTGGCCCCTTTATCTTGTATACAGGGATCCCAGGTAATTTATCCACCACTGTAAATATTTCTTTCCTCTATCTGTCAGCTAATTTATGCTTTCCTGTTGCACCGAGGTTTCGTAGTAGTACTCTGTCGCCTATATTCAAGTTTCTGTATCTCCCCCAAAGATCAAACCTTTTGTTTTCTTCATTAATTTTGGCCACATTTTCATCAGCCAAGTGGTAAGCTGACTTAAGGGTATCTTTCAATCTAGCCACATATTGGTAGTGGCTTTGGTGACTGATCCGATCGGTGCAGACCACGAGTAGAAGGTCAATTGGTAATCTGGGCTCTCTTCCAAACATCAAAAAGTAAGGGGAAAACCCAGTGCTCTCATGCCTTGTACTTTTATATGCATGAACCATGGCTTCAACCCTATGACTCCTGGTATGTTTGTTATCAGCCTGTAGGGTGCCTAGCATGTCAAGCAAGGTCCTGTTAAATTTTTCAGGAAGAGTATTGCCTTCATGGTGATAAGGTGTAGTACGACTCTTGCGAATGTTTAGCAGCTGAAGCAATTCCTTAATCAACTTGCTCTCAAAATCCCGACCCTGATCTAAATGTATTCTATTTCAATACATTTTTATTTGTTTTGAGGAAATTAACAAAACAAAGCAATCAGAACATAATGTACTGAAGAGTAAGAAAAACAATGTATAGCATACAAAGCATAAAATGCACAGCGTACAGAAGCACAGCAAAGTTGTGGGTATTTGTACCGTAATGTACTGGATACCTATTCAATATTGGGGTTGGAGTAAAGATGGATTTGGGATTTTAATGGGTGACACCTGTGTTTTAATTTCCTGTATATGTGGTCCATATGCTCCAAGTCTTGTCAAAGGACAATCCTGATAATGAGTTAATTGCTATAAGTAGAGTTGAGCGGACATCTGGATGTTCAAGTTCGTCGGGTTCGGCTGAACCTCATGAAAACGTTCGGGTTCGGCACCGAACTCGATCCGAACTTGACCCCGGACACCGAACCCCATTGAAGTCAATGGTTACCCAAACTTTTGGGCACAAAAATGGCTGTAAAATAGTCATGGAAAGGGCTAGAAGGCTGAAAAAGGAAGCAAAATGGGGGTAAGAGTAGGGCAAGTGCCCTGCAAACAAATGTAGATAGGGAAATAAATTAAAATCACATAAAAATAAAAATGGGAGGAGCAGGAGGAGGTGGATGTGGAGTAGGAGCCTAGAGGTTGACTAGGCCATGATCGTGGCAGAGTAGGTGGAAGTGGCGGTGGTGGAGGAGGAGGAGGAGGAAGTAGCCAACACTGTTTTTTGTTTGGTGTTTTTTTAGAATTGGGATAGCCCCCAAAATATTGAGACATATTCAAAAAAAAAAAAAAAAAAAAGGATACTAATGGCTGTGTGAGTCCAGTCTAAATGTCTATTCTGCACAAGGTACAGACAAGTCTTGTGGGATCCATGCCTGGTTCATTTTAATAAAGGTTAGTTTGTCCAGGTTGGCTGTGGACAGGCGGCTGCGCTTGTCTGTGATAACGCCCCCTGCCATACTAAACACACGTTCAGACAATACACTGGCTGCAGGGCAGGCCAGCACCTCCAAGGCATAAAGGGCAAGCTCAGGCCATGTGCCCAATTTGGAGATACAGAAGTTGAATGGGGCAGACCCATCAGTCAGTACGTGTGCACACATACTGTTCCACCATGTTGCTGAAATGCTGCCTCCTGCTCAGACTTTGCCTATCAGCTGGTGGTGCTGTTTGTGGTGGCGTGCTGCTGACAAAGCTTTTCCACATTTCGGCCATGCTAATCCTGCCTTCTAAGGTGCTGGCGGTGCCACAGCTGCGTTTGCGACCTCTTCCTCCTCCTCTGCCTTCACCTTGTGCTTCCACTGAGCCCCCGGTGTCAATTGGGAATGCCCTCAGCAGCGCGTCTACCAGAGTGCGCTTGTAGTCGCCCATCTTCCGATCACGCTCCAGTGAGGGAATTAAGGACGGCACATTGTCCTTGTAACGGGGATCCAGCAGGGTGGCCACCCAATAATCAGCACAAGTTAAAATGTGGGCAATTCAGCTGTTGTTGAGCAGGCACTGCAGCATGTAGTCGCTCATGTGTGCCAGGCTGCCCAGAGGCAAAGACAAGCTGTCCTCTGTGGGAGGTGTATCATCTGTGTCCTCCATATCCCCCTAGCCACATTCCAGTGATGCCCAGGAGCTGCGTTGGGTGCCACCCTGCTGTGAACACGGTTCCTCCTCCTCCTCCTCATCATCCTCGTCCTGCTCATCCTCCAGAACTGTCCCCTGGCTTGAAAATTTTTGACCTGGCCTATGCTGGTGCAGGAACCCACCCTTCGAGCCACTTGTGAATGAGTGGCCTGATAACCGTGGAAATGACCCCTCTTCCTCCTCCTCCTGTGCCACATCCTCTCACATCATCGCCCGAAGTGTTTTTTCAAGGAGACATAGAAGTGGGATAGTAACGCTGAGAACAGCGTCAGCCGCACTGGCCATGTTGGTGGCTCAGTGGCAACAACCACTCATCGGTCTGTTGTTCAATGCCCGTCCACAGCTGCTGCGCAGTGTGGGGTTTATCCCCCAAACATAACATTAAAACAGCCTGCTGTCGTTTCCCCCTGGATGTGCTGAAGTTGGTGGTGAAGGTGTTACGCTGAGCGGATGAGGAGGTGGTAGAGGAGGAAGCGCAGTAGGAGGAGGAGGCAACAGGAAGCAAAGAGAAATGCCCTGCAATCCTCGGTGGCTGAAGGACATGCGCCAAACGGCTAACCGCCTCAGGCCCACCTGCCACTACATTTGCCCAATGTGCAGTTAGCGAGATATAGTGTCCCTGCCCGTGCTTACTGGTCCACGTATCAGTGGTTAAGTGGACCTTGCCACAGATGGTGTTGCACAGTGCACACTTGATCTCGTCCCCGAATGTTTGTGCAGGGAAGGGATGGCTCGCCTGGAAAAGTAGTGGCGGCTGGGAACCACGTACTGTGGGACAGCCACCGCCATCAGGTTTTTAAAACTGTCTGTGTCCACCAGACGAAATTACAGCATTTCAAAGGCCAGGAATTTTGAAATGCTGGCATTCAGGGCCAGGGATCGCGGGTGGGTAGGGGGGTACTTCCTCTTTCTCTCCAGTGTTTGGGAGATGGAGAGCTGTGAGCTTCCATGGGACCTTGTGGAAATGCTTGGGGACGGTGGCGGACATGGTGGTTTTGCTGTCACATGCTCTGTTTGCTGGGTGGCAGGTGACACTGGCACTGTAGAGGTGGAGGAAGAGGCCAAGGCAGCAGCAATAGAGGAAGTAGGAGGAGGCCGAGACCTTTCTTGGATTTTGAGGTACTTATTCCACTGCAGCAAGTGCTTTGAATTTAGATGCCTGGTCATGCAGGTTGTGCTCAGGTTGAGAATATTTATGCCTCGCTTCAGGCTCTCATTGCAGAGTGTGCAAACCACTCGTGTCTTGTAGTCAGCACATTGTCTGAAGAACTGCCACGCCGGGGAACGCCTTTGAGCTGCCTTTGGTGTGCTAGGTCCCTGGGTGCGGTGGATAGTAGCAGGCATACTGTCTAGGGGACGCTCGCTCCGCTTTTGCAACCTGCTTCCTTTTTTGCTGTGCTGGTGCCTCTGTACGACCACCACCTCTTTCTCCAAACTGCACACATAACTCGCATGACCTTCATTCCATGTGGGGTCTAGGACCTCATCATCCTCCACATCATCTTCCACCCACCCTTGACCACTGCTTTCCTTGTCAGTCTGCACACTGTAGAAAGCCGCAGCAGTTGGCACCTGTGTTTCGTCATCATCATCATCACAGATGTGCTGCCATGGTGTTTCCATGTCCTCATCCTGAACCAGAAGTGGTTGGGCATCAGTGCACTTAATGTCTTCCACTTCTGGGCCAGGGCTATGTGGATGGCCCACGGAAAGCACAGCAGCAGAGTCATCAAAAAGCATAAGAGACTGCTGCATGACTTGGGGCACAGACTGCTTCGCTGATTTACTAGGGGCTGAGGTGAAAGACAGATGGCCATGGGGTTCAGGTGCCAACTCTGAGCTTTCATCAAGGGACCGGGTGGGAGACAATGTGAAGGGACTGGAGGCATTGTCAGCCTCCCAATTTACTATCGCCTGTACTTGTTCTGGCCTCACCATTCGTTGAGCGACATTCGGGTCTACCATATAACGTTGAAGGTTCTGTCAGCTACTAGAGGAAGGTGTTTCACTTGTGCGTGTAGCTGGCACAGATCGACCACGTCCTCTCCTTGCAACATGAGCTTCAGAAACACCACCAACACCAGCAGCACGAGCAGCACCATGACCACCACCACGTCCCTTATTTGATGCTCTCCTCATTCTGGACACAAATGTACTATGTAGCACTATTTATTAATACTAAAAAAAAGAATAATACATTTTTTTTTTTTTTAAAGAAAATTGTAGATGCACTTTTTATTTTTGTGCAAGAAATGCACCGCTCACACCAGCAGCAGGAACCTCTCCACCGCTCACACCAGCAGCAGGAACCTCTCCCTACACCGGTATGAGATGATTTTAGAATGACAATCTGTCTTTCACAGCACCAACAGGAACCTGTCACTACTGCAGTATGAGATTATTTTAGAACTCCCTAATGCAGTAGGAGATAGTTTTATAACGATAACTCTCCCTTAGAGCACCAACAGGAAATGGCGTCACAGGGGGGTGATGCCACCAGGTGACGTCGCTGGGTTGCCCCACCCCTTCACTATTTATGAACTGTCACATGGCAGAGCAGGCAGACGGCGAGAGCCTTTGGCGTGAGTGAACCTTTATTTATTTTTATTTTTATTTGGGTCGGTGGTGGTGGCAGGCATCGTGATTGACAATGGATCTACACCGGGGGAAATTTTTTTTTGTTTTTAATAAAGGACCTGTCAAAAACTCATGTTGTGTCTTTACTCAATGTTTACACTTTTTTAGTGAATGGTACCCTATACTCATTTTCATAGGTGGGGCAGGATCTGGGGGCCCCTTGTTAAAGGGGGCTTCCAGATTCCAGATAAGCTCCCTGCCCACAGACCCCACAACCACCGGCAGGGATGTGGGGAAGAGGGTTTGGGGTGCCGCCCACTCATCCCCTCCCTTTCTTGACTTGCTGGGCTGCATGCCTGTATGCATGACAATAAGTGTCTGGTATGGATTTTGGGGGGACCCCATGCCATTTTTAAAAAAATGTTGACATGGGGTTTCCTTCAAAATGCATACCATAATCAAAGGGCCCCTTGCAGTTTTTTTGCATATTTTTTGCATATATTTTTAATGTCGGCAATCCTTGTTTTTACATTCAGCTGACAGCTGATGACTCATCCGTTGTTAAGATGTTGTGGCTGACTTCCCCGCCCGCTCCTTAACAGTCATCTAGAGAGTACGGGGTGACTGTCCCGCCCCTTGGCGGCACAAATGTAGCCGCCAAGGGGCAAGAAAGAGAAAACGGCGAGTAGCGCCGAGCGGCCGCCTGTAGCCCAGGCGGGCTCGGCGCCCGTGTGAGGGGTCCTCACGCCGCCCACGCGCGCGCGCGGCGGCCTCGCGCGCGCGGGGGACCACCGGTTAACGCTTAGCGGCGGATAAATGCCGCTAAGCGCGTCGCGAGGGGGTGACGGCGGCACTTTTCTGCCGCGCGCCACCCCTTCGCCAATTCCTCGCCCGCCCCTTCAGTCGGTGTTGTAGAATTGTTGCCTACTCAGTAGTCGACAGTCGACTTAC
>BLSH010552589.1:26938-44846 GCA_018402905.1 Glandirana rugosa | reverse complement strand
TATTGTTCAAAAATCATCTCCTAGTTCTAAAGGGAGAGTTTCCAGCTGTTGCTTAGAGGGACAGATTATTGTTCAAAAATCATTGCCTACTCCTATAGGGCCAGGTTCCAGCTGTTGCTGTAAGTGACACGTTATTGTTCAAAAATCATCTCCTAGTTCTAAAGGGAGAGTTTCCAGCTGTTGCTTAGAGGGACAGATTATTGTTCAAAAACCGTTGCCTTCTCCTGTAGGGCCAGGTTCCAGCTGTTGCTGTAAGTGACAGATTATTTATTGTTCAAAAATCATCTCCTAGTTCTAAAGGGAGAGCTTCCAACTGTTGGTGTGAGCAGTGCATTTCTTGCACCAAAATAAAAAGTCCGGCTACTTGGTGTTTTCCAAAAAAAAGGTATTAATTGGTATTAATAAATACTTACATAGGGCTACATAGTACATTTGCAGGCCCAATGAGGAGAGCAAATAGGGGACGTGGTCATAGTGCTGCTGGTGATGCTGTGCTGCTGGTGTTGGTGGTGTTGGTGAACCTCCTGTTGGAAGGAGAGGACGTGGTCGAGGTGTGCCAGCTACACGCACAAGGGAAACACCTTCCTCAGGTAGCCAACAGAACCTTCACCGGTATATGGTAGGCCAGAATGCCCCTCAATGATTGGTGAGGCCAGAACAAGTACAGGCGATAGTAGATTGGGTGGCTGACAATGCCTCCAGTTCCTTCACATTGTCTCCCTCCCGGTCCCTTGATGAAAGCTCAGAGTTGGCACCCATGGCCATCTGTCTTTCACCTCAGCCTCTTGTAAATTAGCCAAGCAGTCTGAGCCCCAAGTCCTGCAAGAGACTCTTATGCTTTTTGATGACTCTCCTGGTGTGCTTTCCGTGGGCCATTCACATAGCGCTGCCCCAGAAGTGGAAGACATTGAGTGCACCGATGCCCAACCACTTATGTTGCAGGATGAGGACATGGAAACACCAGCACAGCACATTTCTGATGATGATGAAACCCAGGTGCCAACTGCTGCAGCTTGCCTTAGTGTGCAGACTGACAAAGAGGGCAGTGGTGAAGGGCGGGTGGAAGATGATGTGGAGGATGATGAGGTCCTAGACCCCACATGGAATGAGGGTCATGCGAGTGACGTGTGGAGTTTGGAGGAAGAGGTGGTGGTCACACAGAAGCACCAGCACAGCAAAAGAGGAAGCAGGTTGCAAAAGCGGAGTGAGCGTCCCCTAGACTGTAGGCCTGCTACTACCCACCGCGCCCAGGGACCTAACACACCAAAGGCAGCTCAAAGGCGTTCCCCCGCATGGCAGTTCTTCAGACAATGTGCTGACGACAAGACAGGAGTGGTTTGCAAGCTGTGCAATGATAGCCTGAGCCGGGGCATAAATGTTCTCAACCTGAGCACAACCCCCATGACCAGGCATCTAAATTCAAGGCACAAGCTGCATTGGAATAATTACCTCAAAATCCAAGAAAGGTCTCGGCCTCCTCCTGCTTCCTCTTCTGCTGCTGCCTCGGCCTCTTCCTCCACCTCTACAGTGACAGTGTCACCTGCCACCCAGCAAACAGACGATATGACAGCAACGCCACCATGTCCGCCACTGTCCCCAAGCATTTCCACATGGTCCCATGGAAGCTTACAGCTGTCCATCTCCCAAACACTGGAGAGAAAGAGGAAGTACCCCCCTAGCCACCCGCGATCCCTGGCCCTGAATGCCAGCATTTCAAAATTCCTGGCCTTTGAAATGCTGTCATTCCGTCTGGTGGACACGGACAGTTTCAAAAACCTGATGGCGGTGGCTGTCCCACAGTATGTGGTTCCCAGCCGCCACTACTTTTCCAGGCGAGCCATCCCTTCCCTGCACAAACAAGTCGGGGACGAGATCAAGTGTGCACCGTGCAACGCCATTTGTGGCAAGGTCCACATAACCACTGATACATGGACCAGTAAGCACGGGCAGGGACGCTATATCTCGCTAACTGCACACTGGGCAAATGTAGTGGCGGGTGGGCCTGAGCCGGCTAGCCATTTGGCGCATGTCCTTCTACCACCGAGGATTGCGGGGCATTTCTCTTTGCCTCCTGTTGCCTCCTCCTCCTACTGTGCTTCCTCCTCCTCGACCACCCACTCATCTGCTCAGCGTAACACCTTCACCACCAACATCAGCACATCCAGGGGGAAACGGCAGCAGGCTGTTTTAAAACTGATATGTTTGGGGGATAAACCCCACACTGCGCAGCAGCTGTGGACGGGCATTGAACAACAGACCAATGAGTGGTTGTTGCCACTAAACCTCAAGCCCGGCCTTGTGGTATGCGACAATGGCCGAAATCTCGTAGCGGCTCTGGGCCAAGCCGGTTTGACGCACATCCCTTGCCTGGCGCATGTGCTGAATTTGGTGGTACAGAATTTTCTAAAAAAACTACCCGGATATGTCAGAGCTGCTGCATAAAGTGCGGGCCGTCTGTGCACACTTTCGGCGTTCTCACCCTGCTGCCTCTCACCTGTCTGCACTGCAGCGCAACTTCGGCCTTCCCGCTCACCGCCTCATATGCGCGTGCCCACAAGGTGGAACTCCACCTTGCACATGCTGGAGAGATTGTGCGAGCAGCAGCAGGCAATAGTGGAGTTTCAGCTGCAGCACGCACGGGTCAGTCGCTCTGCGGAACAGCAACACTTCCCCACCAACGAGTGGGCCTCCATGCGAGACCTGTGTAGCATATTGCGGTGTTTTGAGTACTCCACCAACATGGCCAGTGCCGATGACGCTGTTCTCAGCGTTACTATACCACTTCTATGTCTCCTTGAAAAAACACTTTGGGTCATGATGGAAGAGGATGTGGCACAGGAGGATGAGGAGGAGGAGGAGGAAGAGGGGTCATTTCCACGGTTATCAGGCCAGTCATTCGCAAGTGGCTCGGAGGGTGGGTTCCTGCACCAGCATAGGCCAGGTCAAAAATATTCAAGCCAGGGCACAGTTCTGGAGGACGAGGAGGACGAGGAAGATGAGGAGGAGGAAGAATTGCAGCAGGGTGGCACCCAACGCAGCTCGTGGGCATCACTGAAGCGTGGCTGGGGGGATACAAAGGACACAGATGATATACCTCCCACAGAGGGCAGCTTGTCTTTGCCTCTGGGCAGCCTGGCACACATGGCCGACAACATGCTGCAGTGCCTGCGCAACGACAGCCGAGTTGCCCGCATTGTAACTTCTTCTGATTACTGGGTGGCCACCCTGCTGGATCCCCGTTACAAGGACAACGTGCCGTAATTAATTTCCTCACTGGAGCGTGAGAGGAAGATGCGCGACTACAAGTGGTAGAGGCGCTGCTGAGGGCATTCTCAAATGACATCGGGGCTCAGCGGAAGCACAAGGTGAAGGCAGAGGAGGATGAAGAGGCCACTAACGCAGCTGTGCCATCGCCAGCACCTTAGAAGGCAGGGTTAGCATGGCTGAAATGTGGCAAAGCTTTGTCAGCAGCCCGCCACAACAAACAGCACCACCAGCCGATAGACAGCAGTATTTCAGCAACATGGTGCAAGAGTATGTGTGCACACGCCTACACGTACTGACTGATGGGTCTGCCCCATTCAACTTCTGGGTCTCCAAATTGGCCACATGGCCTGAGCTTGCCGTTTATGCCTTGGAGGTGCTGGCCTGCCCTGCAGCCAGTGTATTGTCTGAACGTGTGTTTAGCGCGGCAGGAGGAGTTATCACAGACAAGCGCAGCCGTTTGTCCACAGCCAACGTGGACAAGCTAACCTTTATTAAAATGAACCAGGCATGGATCCCACAATACTTGTCTGTACCTTGTGCAGAATAAACATTTAGACCGGACTCACACAGCCATTCGTATACTTGTTTTTTTGAATAGGCCTCAATATTTTGAGGGCTACCCCAATTATAAACAAACAAAAAAAAATACAGTGTTGGCTATCTCCTCCTCGACCACCGCCACTTCCACCTACACTGCCATGGTCACGGCCTAGTCAACCTCTAGGCTCGTACTCCAGATCCACCCCCCTTCCCATTTTTTTTATTTGATTTTAATTTATTTTCCCTATCCCCATTTTTTTGTAGGGCACTGGCCCTACTCTTAACCCCATTTTACTTCCTTTTGCAGCCCTCTAGCACTTGCCAGGACTTTGTTACAGCCATTTTTGTGCCTAAAAGTTTGGGTCCCCATTGACTTCAATGGGGTTCGGGGTCTGGGATAATGTTCGGGCAACGTTCGGTGCCGAACCCGGACTTTTTTCCAAAGTTTGTTCGGACTTCGGACCCTCTGAACCCGAACGTCCAGGTGTTCGCTCAACTCTAGTGATCAACTCTCTTAGTTTTTCCCTGAGTTGGGATAGCGTTTGTGTCGTGGTGTGATCAGGGGAGGTTTTATTTGCCGATTCCAGGGATCTAATGTTTGTTAAAAAGGAGTTGAGTTGTGCATTGTGTTGTCTTTTAACCCTTGCCCCTTGTTGGATGAGTATCCCCTTTATGTACGCTTTGTGGGCATTGCATAGTGAGTATGAATTCTCTACAGATTGTTCGTTAGTGGTGAAAAAGCTTTGTAGATGTTGAGCTATGGTCTGACTATACTGGGGGTCCTGTATCATTTTATTGTTGAAGTGCCAGATGGGGAAGGAGAGGGGGGCATCCCCTACATTAATTGACATAGTTATAGCAGCATGGTCGGACCATGTAATGTTATGTATTGTAGCTTCTGTATTTTTTTGTAGCAACCATTTATCTGTTAGGAACATGGCGATGCGAGAATATGATTGGTGTCTATGGGAAAAGAAGGTGTAGACCCTTTCATTTGCATGGAGACACCTCAAAACATTGAATATCTCTTCCGAGTGCAGGAGACGGTTTAGGGTAGCTGTTCTTTGTGATGTATGTGCGGTTATGTCCAGTTTCAGGTCTACTAAGAGGGTTAGATCTCCCATAGAATAAGATTTCCATATTTCGTGTCTTGTATTCTTTTCAACAGTTTGTGCATGAAACGTAGCTGATGGGTATTAGAGGCATATGCCAACACTACCGTGTATGGACGCTCATTTATGTCCGCATGGAGGATAACATATCTGCCTCCGTCATCTATAACTGTTTCCTTGAGGCGGAAAGACACAGAGTTCCTGACCGCCAGGAGAACTCCACCTTTTTTGTGATGAGGGGTATTGGCTAGGAGTATGTGGGGGTAGTTCCTATGTTGGCAGTAGGGAACCTTGGAGGATTGAAAGTGAGTCTCTTGTATGCACAAGATGTCCGCTTTCTGTGTGTTGGCTTCTCTCCACAGCGAGTGCCTTTTGGCTGGATGGTTAAGGCCTCTCACATTTAAAGACAGGCACTTAAGAGTCATTTGTGGTTATAAGAGTGAGGTTGGATTGTGCGATATGGTACTCACAGTTGTGTTGGAGCTGGTCCATTGCTCATAGCATTGCTCTGGGCACTCGAGGAGTATATGACCTGAGCTGGGAAGATAATGCCGGCAATTGGTGTTGGTCTCTGGATACGGTAGGTGAGAGAAGGGTGCTTCTGTGCTTAACAAAAAGGAAGAGAAGAAATAACTAGAACGTAAGGTTGAAATGTAGAAAAAGTTGGGGTCCTTTGGCGGGCCTGTAAGCAGGGAGTACTGCTGGAAAAACATTGGGGGGGTAAAATGGAGTGACTCTGTGGTCCTCCTTGGTCGGAGAATATTGTAAGAGGATGTTTGACTAGATGCTTCCACTGGTTGGTTTTTTATGTTGCCTTTTGTGGGAAACTGCCTGCCACTGTTCTGGAATGGTGCTCAGTTGTGGGTACTGAGTTGAGGCAATTGGTGCAGGTGGGGAGGATTCAGGTATAAATCCCCACTTACGTAAGGCCGCAATTCCCTCTTCAAGGGTGGAGCTTTGAATTGTTGTCCCATTGTGGGTTATCAGTAGAGTCGCTGGGTATTTCCACTTATGTAGTATCTTGTGGTTCCTCAGGGCTTTTGTGACCATTGATATGTTTCTGCGGCATTGCATGGTATGCCTGGACAGGCCCAGGAGAAGCTGAATGGATGCATAGGGAGAAGATGCATTGTCTGCTCTTCTTGCTGCTATCATAATCTGCTCTTTTATGTGATAAAAGTGAATTCAGAGCAGAATATCTCTTGGGGAATCTGCAGATATGAAGGAGGGTGTTGACAGCCTGTGAATCTGATCAATCAGAAGATCATGTGCTGATAATGTTGGTAGTAAAGTGCAAAAAAGGGCTTGGGCGTATTGTTGTAGCTGGTTGGGTTGTACCTTTTCTGGTATTCCGCAGATTTTTATGTTATTTCTCCTGGATCTGTCCTCCAGATCTGAGTTTTGGTCTTTCAACGAGGCTATCTCATCGTTTTGGGCCTTATGGGCATCCACCATGATGTTGTAGGAAGTAGAGTATTCATCCATTTTCCTTTCGACTTGGTCAACTCTGTTCCCTATGATTTGTACTTCAGTTGGCATTGTAGGGATGCCCTTAAAGATAATAACATTTCTTTCAGCATGGTGTCTGATATTGGTTGTCCGGCCGTTGGGAAGCTGGATATAGGATCTGCCCCTTGTATTGGGGCGTGTTGCTGATTGGAAGCAGGTCCGCTTACCTCCATTTCCCCATTGTGGTGTGAATCATCTTGGGAATCCAAACAAGGTTTTTGTTTCTGGAGACTCCTTGTAGAAGCGGTAGAGGCTCCCGAAGAGGGCACACTTCTGCTTGCTGCCTTCTGGGAATTTTTTTGCTTGCCCCCACCGTCCATAATGTGGTGGTTAGCTGGTGTTGTTGGCTGGGGGTTTTGGGCACAGTTACCATCCTGTAACCCTCGTGTTGCTGAGGTGAAATAACCAGACAACTTGCAGGGCTGTTGTTGATTTTCTTGTTTTTGGTCATCTTGTTATATGGTGGTATAGCTGTGGTGGTGGCTGAGGTGATTTGTGGACACTTAGATACAATTGATTATTCTCTGACCGTTAGGAACCCTCAAATCATGGAATTGAAATTGTTGTTTGACTACTGAGAGAGACCATGTAGGTGTTGTAGCGCTAGTTGGCTTCAGATCTTAGGCATTCAGGTATTATGGTGATTGTAGTGGCTGGAAAGCGATCGTACAGCCGATCATTTGCGGCCATGGATTTAGCAGGCCACAGCTGGGGCTTCAAGTTAAGATACTAGCTGAGTTTGGCAATTGTTGCTTGGCTTGTAGAGGGCCGCTTGGTTAGTGTAACGCTTCCCTGCTCCTGGGCTGTGTGGATCAGATTAGTAATCCAACTGTTCCTGGGCACAGGAGTTGTGGCGCCTGGGCCATTTGAACAGGCCGCAAGATGGCGGGCGCGCCTGTATTGAGAGGAAGGGGGAGGTTGCTGACGGTTCCCCTGGTGCCCTGGACTTGCTATGTCCGTTACAGAGCCTGGAGGCAATGGATGGGGGTGCAGGGAGCAGGATGGTTCACTGTGACCGCTCGTTCGGGGGAGACAGCGCTGGAGGATACCCGGTCTAGGCCCCAAGATGGTGGCGGCCGTCGCGAGGTTGCGGAACTACAGCAAGGTGTGGTAGGCCACAGGTGCCCGATTTAACCAATATATGGCTAGATGCACAGTTCGAGTGGTTGGGGACCTGGTGGGGGGGTGTAAGTTTTCTCACCCTGCTGTAGATAGGCGGATGGAGACTGATTGGGCTGTGTGAGCTGGCGCTCTCCAGTGCTCTCCGTCCGCTGCTGTCTGCTTTCCCTCACCGTATCCACGGAGATACCCCCTTTTGGAGCTCTGGTGGGGTGGCTGGTTGTCTTGTGCACCTTCCGAAGTTGTGGAGGAGCAGGTTCAGACTGTGATGCGGCTTGAGATGGGGGATTTCCACACAAGCTGAGCGGAGCTGAGAATTAGGCATCCATCTCAGTCCGCAGCCGGCCACGACCCCTGATCTGAATGTATTCTGTAGGGGAGGCCGTAGTAGATAAAATATTTTTCTCAAAGCACTTGAGCAACCGTTACTGTCTTTTGATCCTTAGTAGGGAAAGCTTGGGCATACCGAGTAAAGTGATCGGTCACCACAAATACATTTCCGATCCCTCTAGAATCTTGGTCAATACATAGAAAGTCAATACAGACCAGATCCATGAGACCTGAACTTTGTAAGTGCTTCATGGGGGCAGCACGGACTGGCAGAGCTTTACTCTGAAGACATCGAAGGCAACATCTGCAAAGATTGACCACAGTGTCCCTCATTTCAGGCCAGTAGAATCAGTCTTGGATGAGGCCATAAGTCTTTTCCAGCCCCAGATGGCCATGATGGTCATGCAGACTCCTGAACACCATGTTGCGGAAGCATTCTGGGAGCACTAACTGACGCCTCCCTGGGTGGTCATGATACAATACCACACGATAGAGTAGTCCTTTGTCAATCTCAAATTTCTCCTAATCCCTCAGGAAAGGTCCACACTCAGTGGGCAGGGACTTTTTAAACATCTCTGTATCTTTAGCACTCACTGCTCTGTACAAAGGTCCAATAACAGGGTACGACTTCTGACTTTTAATCATTCGCTGGGGGGGCTATGGAGCATCTTTCAAATGACCCCAGTGCAGCACGGTAAGCAAACATATCAGGGACAGCTTCTGGCCTACTACCCATGCAGTCCACGAGCCGTGTCTCAGAAAAGGCCACATTATCTTCAATAACTGCGGCTGTAGCACACAGGGCTCCAACACTAGGGCCAGAGACCTCTTCCCAGATATTCTCTTCAGATATAGGGGCCAACCCTGGGCGTCTTGATAGGTCATCTGCTCACTGCTCCAATGTTCTTTGGGCCTGGTTTGTACTTCAGTGTAAACTGGTAATTGAAAAGAGCGGCTAACCATCAGTGCCCGGTGGCATCCAGCTTGGCTGTAGTTAGAACATACGTCAAAGGATTGTTATCAGTTCTTACTTGAAGCTCTGTATAGATAATCATGTAACTTGTCAACAATGGGCCATTTGAGTGCCAGGAACTCCAACTTGTGAACCGGGTAATTATGCTCACTAGGAGAAAGACTTTGGCTGATGAAGGCTATGGGGCATAATCCTTGGGGATTCTCTTGATGCAAAACTCCACCAAGGCCCTCAAAACTCGCATCCACATGAAGTACATAGGGTTTCTGAGCATCAGCGTAAGCAAAGACCGGAGCTTCTGTCAATTTCTTCTTCAATTGATCAAAGGCTCAGTCACATGCTGGAGTCCAGTCGCCCCCAAAGGGGCTTTTGGGAGACCTCTTTTGCTTCTCAGAGCTGTTCATATCACTCTTCAACAAGTCATAAAGGGGTTTAGGCACTTTTGAATACCCCTCTACAAATCTGCGGTAATATCCACAAAAGCCAAGGAAGGACCGTAGCTCTGTAATATTCTGAGGCTGGGACCAGTTCACCACAGCCTCGACTTTTGTGGGGTCAGTGGCCACACCTTCAGTGGAAACTATGTGACCCATGTATGTGACTGATGATCTGCAGAACTTGAAATTGTCTGCTGACAGATTTAGTCCATCATCTCTCAGACGCTGTAACACCCGCATGAGCCTCTCTTCATGTTCTTCTAATGTTGCCCCGAACACAATAATGTCATCGAGATACACAAGACATTCCCCGAGGACTAAGTCACCTAGAACTTTTTCTATCAGTCTCTGGAAGGTTGCAAGCGCATCTCTTATGCCCTGTGGAATGCGTGTGAACTGGTAGAAACCCAATTGACATATGAATGCAATCTTCCCCTGGTCCTGGATGCCATCGGGACTTGGCAGTACCCAGACGATAGGTCTAGTACAGTGAATCACCGATTCCCATTGAGAGCTTCCAAAGCTTCCTCTATCCTGAGTAGTGTGTGCTGATCTTTTATGGTCTTCCAATTCAGGGTCTGGTAATCTACACACAGCTGGATGGACCCACACTTTTTTCCTCACTACTAGAATCGGGGAGGCATAAGGGCTTTTACTGTCCACGATAATCCCTTGGCCCTTCATCTGGTTTAGGGTCTGTCTCAGCTCATCAACATCTTTGGGTGCAATTCTTCTAGGTCTCTCTCGGAAAGTAGTAGCATCCATTAGTTGAAAAGTGTGCTGGGCACTTCTAGCACAGCCCACATCCATGTCATCCATTGAGAACACGTCCCGTAAATCCGACAATTCTTTGTCAGCTTTTGGCTCCAAGCCTCTGCTAGAGTTGGATCACTCAAATCAATTTGGAGGTGAGGAGCTGCACTCCTGACCTGAACTCTACACCCTTCAACTTAGGGGTTTACACAGAGCACTGGGTAACCGTGGGCAACATCTTGATGAGGATCAATTACAATGGAATGAAGAGAACAGTTTCTCAGAGTTACAACCGTAGACAGTGCCACTCTAGTTCTCCAATCTTTTCTCTCTGGGATCACCATCCACCCTCCTTGATCAATTATTTCTTCGGGAGTTTCCATTAGGACACAACTCCCATCTCCAAGCAGTTCTGGGGCAATACTAGAGGCCACCCTTAGCACTCTCTCTCCCCCTGGTGGAATTTCCACTGGGTGTTCGACAATATGATATACCACTCCGTGGCGGTGGTAAACGGAAAGGGCCTCACAGAACCCTTTAATATCAGAAGGTAGGTTATCAGATTCCGATGAAATAGCCCAATTTCCTTCAAGAAATTTCACTGCTCTGCAATTAGTGCCTAGTATTACTGGGGCTGCACTGGCATCACCTGTGTCAGGGCAGACCAGAGCCGTGATCTCCATAGGGGGAATACCCTTGCTCTCTAACTCAGGTACAGTCACAATCACTTGTAAACTTCCATCAACGGGGTATGAATCAGAGTTTAGCCCCCATAACTCCATCTGTCCAGTAGATTGAAGAGTTGTACTGCTTAGATACTTCTGGTAGAAAGAACGATAGATAAGAGTAACTTGGGACACAGTGTCAAATAAAGCTTGAGTGGCATGTCCATTGACAGTAACTTTAGCAAGGGACTTAGACCCTATAATATGTCTTCTTGGTTTTGGTTGGTTTTTGAAATGTCTTCTTCCTTGTTTCTGTTTTCGTACAGGGAACACTACACTTTGCACTGTTCTCCCAATGTCCTCCTGACATATTCTAGCTGAATGACCCGTCTGACCACACCTGAAACACTTTCGGGGGTCCCTCTCCCTTGGTGATACAGCTGGTCATTGACTTGAAAGCTGGGGCTGGTAAGGCTCAGGTTTCTCTCTTTGGGTCTGATCAGGGGAGTAATCCTCTTTTGAGACAGCTTTTATTTTCTTAGGAGTACTAAATTGAATGTCAACTTCCTGTTTCTTTACTATTTCCATTAACTCATGAATGGGAAGTACTTTGTCAAATAACGTCATTTTAAGGAGCTGTGCAAGAGGGTGGTGAGGGAACAAACCTCTAACGAATTGCTCAGTCCGCATAGAATTTACTTCATAAGTGAATATAGCGTGGTAATATACCAAATGGGACAAGAGTAGCTGTAATCGGGTAATAAAAGTAGAAACACTTTCACTTCCTTCTGCCGAGACATGAGGTAATCAGCAACCATCTGCTCAAGGTCATGGTATGGTTCAAAGTGATCAAACAGTACCTGTATGTAGTCTGTTGCACTTGCTCCTTTGTGTGCGTCTTGGTACAGGCAAATTATTTCAGCGGCTGAGGAACTCAGGCTTTTGGTGATACCTTGCTTGTTAGTTTCCTCTGAGCAAGACCACTCCCCCAGACATTGAAAGGTGTGCTCTTTCCATGCCTCAAATCCCTCTTCTCCTTGTGGTACAGGAACATTACCAGAAAATTATTTAAACTTTTTATAGTGTGCGGACTGTAACCCCTGTGCCAGCATTTCTGTCAGCTTAGTTAAATTATACATTGCACCGTCACTAGATGATTCACTCTCACTAACCAAACTGGGAGGATAACTAGCAGACATTGGTTCTTTGTTTACCTGATCCTGCAAGGGGGTAGCGGGAGCAACTGCAGGGTGCCCCTCTGAATTGGGTTTCTCATCCATATTGTTTGTACCACTTCGATCTCAGCAGTGCCTCCAAATGTAGCCCTGTTATAGGGGAGTCATATAAAGTTGCCCTCTCCACACAGGCTATGGCGCTAACCTGCAGATAACAAAATGAGCCAGAGCCTTCGCTAAAAGGAAAAGTGGACTATGAATATATGATTGGCAGTGCCTCCACCTAGAACAGGGCTCCAGCTTATGTAGAGATGATCCCTTTCTAGGACAATAACTAGTAACTCACCCAAAATAATTGACAGCTGTGGCACTAATACACCCAGCATAGATTTCTAAGAGTAAAGATATGCAGACATACCAGCAGGTGATTAGTGCAACTTTATATATGATAAAGTGATGACATTACATACAACCAATGCAATAACAAGAAGAATGTACATATGTCTTAGAAGAACAGTATATATATATATATATATATATATATATATATATATGTATCTATATATCCGGATATATAACAAAAGGCTTTAACACCAATACCTCCAATTAGGCATTGTGGCACAGTTCAATCACAGGGGCCCCTGATGAGTTGACTTGCAAGCATAGCACAATCCGGCTTGAGAGGACGAACTCTGACACATCTGTGAAGTGGTGGCTTCCTGGGGATGCTTGTACAGATGAACACACAAATGGCGAAGAAGTCTGGAACGTGCCACCTGCAAGGCAAAGCAGGCCTATCTAGCCTATCTCTTGGTTCCTAACCTGACTACAGGCTATCAATGCTACCGGACCGCTAACTATCTAAGTGGCCGTCAGAAGGCTAACCTGTTGCTACTCTGAGCTGTTTACCGTTCTCTAGGCTAATACTAGCTAGGAACCCCCAGACCAAAAGGGACACTGTTGCTTTAAATAATGAAGTGGCAGATATACACTTCAACACAAATTAGTCAAATGAGTTATAATCAAATGAGCTTTGCTCTCACACACTTGAGAATAGCCCAAGTAAATTGCAGTATGCAAATAGAAAGTAAATCAGAGCAGCCTCTAACACAGGGATATGCAGATACAGTATCTCTGATTCCCATACAAGAGTGCTCACACAGGAGTAACAGAAATATAACAGAGAGCTAAACAAGGCAGTAACACTTGCCTATATTGTATTGTCCCTTAAGCCTGGAAGGAGATATCACAAAATCAATCTGCAGCACCTCTTGCTGGCATAGCATGTGTCTGATCTCTCACTCCTTCCACTTCCTGTAAGACATCCACATAGATAGCTTTGAGGAGTTTCTTGACCTTTTAGCAGGGGCAGGAAACGACCTCTTAACAGGAAGAATATGTTTGTGATAAGAACTCTATGGTAGGCACCAGGCATTAATGTAAACAAACTCACAGAGAGTGTACAAAGGAACACTTCCCTAAATTATTTTTCTCTGTCTCTTTCACCTGTTGCTCTCCATTAGAGTTGAGCGAACCCGGACTGTAAAATTTGGGTTCGTACCGAACTTTGGGGTGTCCGGAACCCGGACCCGAACTCAGACTTTTCAAAAAAAAGTCTGAGTTTGGGTCCGGGGTTCTGGTATTTTATTACACGTGTTTAATAGTTGCCAAGGGCAGCCAATCAACAAGTGTTTCACTGGTTTACCCTTAGAAGCCATCACAGCCATGCCTACTAATGGCATGGCTGTGATTGGCCAGTGCACCATGTGACCCAGGCTCTATATGGGGCTGGAGTCACCGTGCTGCATGTCATATGCTCTCAGGATAGTTTAGGGAGAGGATGCTGCTGGCTCTGTGAGGGACAGATTGCAGATATTATAGAACATCTCATCCTGCATTACTGAATTATCTGATTGTGGACTAGGGAAAGATACTAGTACTGCTGCTTTGAGGGACAGATTGCAGACCTCATCCTGCTGCACAGAACGATCTGACTGGACTAGGTAGAGTCTGTTTGCTTTAAGGGAAAGATTATTGTTCTAAAACCATCTCCAAGTTGTACAGGGAAAGGTTCCAGCTGTTGCTTTAAGGGAAAGATTATTGTTCTAAAACCATCTCCAAGTTGTACAGGGAAAGGTTCCAGCTGTTGCTTTAAGGGAAAGATTATTGTTCTAAAATCATCCCAAGTTGTATAGGCAAAGTGTATTCTAGCCGCATAGAAGCCATATTATTGTTATAAGATCATCTCCAACTTTTATAGGCAAAGTGTATTCTAGCCGCATAGAGCCATATAGAGCCGCATAGAGCCATATTATTGTTATAAAATCATCTCCAAGTTCTATAGGCAAAGTGTATTCTAGCCGCATAGAGCCATATTATTGTTATAAAATCATCTCCAAGTTCTATAGGCAAAGTGTATTCTAGCCGCATAGAGCCATATTATTGTTATAAAATCATCTCCACCCGCCATCATTTTACAGAAGACCAGCTGAGCTCTCGTGAGGAAGAAACAAGAGGCAGTGCCCTGGTGGCAATGAAAGTGGCTGCCAATAGAAATGGAGCGGCTCCATTTCTATTGGCAGCGCTTTCATTGCCACCCAGGCTCTGCCTCTTATTTTTCCCCCTCTGCCTCACCAATACACCAATACAGAGCAACATGAACTAGCTGCATCTGTGGTGACAAGCTGCTGCATCTGTGGTGACAAAGTGTATCTGTGGTGACAAGCTGCTGCATCTGTGGTGACAAAGTGTATCTGTGGTGACAAGCTGCTCCATCAGTGGTGACAAAGTGCATCTGTGGTGACAAAGTGCATCTGTGGTGACAAGCTGTTGCATCTGTGATGACAAAGTGCATCTGTGGGGACAAGCTGCTGCATCTGAGGTGACAAGCTGCTGCATCTGAGGTGACAAGCTGTTGCATCTGTAGTAATAAAGTGCTCCATCTGTGGTGACAAAGTGCTGCAACTGTGGTGACAAAGTGCATCTGTGGTGACAAGCTGCTGCATTTGTGGTGACAAGTGACACGCTGCATCTGTGGTGACAAGTGGCACGCTGCATCTGTGGTGACAAGTGACACAAACTGCATCTGTGGTGACAAATGAGCGCTGCATCTGATAAGTGAGCCAAGATGCATTTGTTAGCAGGCAACGTGGCAAGTGACCTGCTGCATCTGGTGGCAGTCAACGTGGCAAGTGACATGCTGCATCTGGTGGCACACGACGGTGGCAAGTGGCACGCTTAGGGCTCCCCCTGATTCTGCATTATGGTGAGTTAAACTATTTCATTCTATATTACAATGTAATATAAGAAATAGTGCGCTTCAATCATCCTGACACCATCACAACCATGGTGCCGTGATGAATGAAGCGCTGACACCAGGTGTTTGGATAATCTTTATCTGCTGATTGTTAAACTCTCTGGAATACACATATTTCTATTGTAGTGTAGGATCTGGGTCTGCTGTCCCTCCATCCCTCTTTCTTTCCTTCTTTCTTTCCTTCCTTCCTTCTCTCTCCTTCTTCCCTCCCTATCTCTTTCTTTCTCCCTCCATCCCTCTCTTCCTTCTCCCCCATCCCTCTTTCATCCCAGACTCTTACCACACCCCCTTTAAGCCACTCCCAATATTTTGTTTATATGACGCCCCTTTTCTCCTCATGCTGACAGTAATCAGCCATACCCAGATGGCATATCACAGAAACAGGTTATTCAATAGCTCTCCGGCCTTCAACAGTATACTGTATCTTTCTCAGTCTCTGAATAAATATTCAAAAGTTAGCAGCGCTAAATACGAATGAAATACATAATGTCCATTGCTAGCATAAGTTCATGATGATCCTATGGTTGGTGTAATGTCATCAATGAGAAGCTCTTCATTCAATCTTATCGCTGCAATGTTCACTTTACTTCTGTGTCACTCGTTAGGAAATTTGCTTACCAGAGGGTGTTGCCTCACATTCTCATGCTCGGCACAATCAGCTGTTTTGTTTCACCATATACTCGCCGATTTTTCTCCTCCAATTTCTGTTGATTCCTCTGTCTCGCTGATGTCCTCTCCCGATCAGAGTATATTCATATATATAGGAAAAAATAGAACTCGATAGTGTGTTATCGTTTAAAAACCGTTTTATTGCTTTAAAAACACACACTGGTACTCACAAACAGCGCCTGTCACGCTGGCAGATGGCTCATTTAAACAGCTGATGAATAGTGCATCTGAGCTCAATGATTACACTACCCGCCGTCTTGAGATCCACACTTCAGGTTATGGTGACATTCCCTGCTTTGCTGTAATAGTAGTCCACTCTCCCAGATGATCTGCCGCCTGCAGCGGACCTCAGGATGTGGTGGATGTTGCGAATGGATTGCCGTGCACCGTGTCAGACGCGTTTCGTCCGAAGACTTCTACCGTGACACGGTGTATGGCTGGCAATCTCACTAATTATACTCAAAAGTCCCTCCCCCATTTACTCATTCATCAGGGCGGGATCAGCGGTACAGGTGTCCCCATACTGCTCAGATACTCTACCATCCGGTATGCTGACTGTTTGAAGTCGTACAATAAATGATAAAATCTTCTATAGACTGCTACTGCATACTGTTTAACATTACATAATCTGGTGATATATACTACCTAGTGTCAAACAGCATCCATTAATACAGTAGTAAGTTATGCTTGAATTAAAATACAAATCACTCTATTTAACACACTATTTGTTGTCTAACTGTTAAACTTCATCCAGGCTGATGCCCACATACCCCAAATAATCTATATATGATTTTTGATATTGCATATATATATATCTCGTTTCACATGCAACAAATATAGAGTATAAGGCGCGGTGGATAGATCCTAATCAGTGGGGATCATTTGAGTTGAGCTTAGGATCTGTGATATATTTGGTTGAGTATACTGTATCTGCATTCACGGCCTGAAGAAGGGGCAGAGCCCTGCAACGCGTCGCCGTTTCCAGCTGCCCATTGGACGAAGAGGACCACCTGCATCTGCCCCGCATGGACCGAATGAACGCCCGAACGGTCGTTCGCGCCAAAATCCACCGGAGCCAGAAGAGGAGACGCCGGGAACCACCGACGCCGCCCCCCCAGCCCATCACCGCCAGGCAGACCAGGACATCATCCCAGCAGCCATTCCAGACAGACCAAGGACAACTATAGCCAGCAGTGGCTGACACTGCAATGCGCACCTGCACACTACCATTGTGAGTAGTTTTAATCTTGTTTAATAAATTTGTTTTATACACTATTGCACTTAGAGGCGCACCTTTCTTGTTCTTTGTTACCCACAGGAGTCCGGTTACTTCTTAGTGGTGCAGCCTACCAGTGTCACAGTGATTTCCACCATCCCAGCAATAGACTATACCAGGAATTTTGTACGCACGGACTTGTGTACATACCTTTGTACATATAGGGAAGGGAGGGTTCCTGCGCTAGGAAAACCTGATGTTTAAGTTGCGGCAAGCTGCCACTTGAAACGACCAAAATATCGTGTAGTAATGTGTATATAAGTGAGTGGTGCTAAACCGTGATACTTGATGGATATTCAATAAAAGTGCAAGTGCGTCAAATAATGTGTTTGGTCAATACGGCTGCAAAAGCCCTGTATGTAGAAAGGGAGGTGAGTGAACGGGAGGGAAGGGATATACATGTTTCCATACATGTGTTCAGGCACGCATGTTTTAAGGACCATATCAGATAACGACCCTACCACCTTTAGTGACACTGTGACCATCCGACGTGGTGATTCTTCATTGGCCTGAGGACACCCATTGTTTCTTGTTCTTTCCACGCGGAGATTCACGTTATCACATATTTTGTTTAAATAATTTGTTCTAATTTTGATGAGTGTTACCATCACACGTCCACGCGTAACGTCACAGTCGGTGACGACCGATATCAACAGGAACCAGACAGACCTTACCGACGACCCTACTACAGGACCAGACGGACCGCCACTACCCGACCCCCCCGCCGCAGCCACCAAGGGCCGCAGAGGAGAAGACCGAGGCCACCT
>BLSH010552589.1:7505-26867 GCA_018402905.1 Glandirana rugosa | reverse complement strand
TTCCTAGCACACAGTTTTTCTATACGTTGTTTTTTGCACTATTACCTGGAATCAGGACTTTCACATGGACCTTTATTTAATCATAGTGTTTTACTGAGTCCATACATGTATTTCTAATTTATTTGTTTGTTTTATGTATACAGACACTGGTTCACTCACCTCCCTTTCTACATACAGGGCTTTTGCAGCCGTATTGACCAAACACATTATTTGACGCACTTGCACTTTTATTGAATATCCATCAAGTATCACGGTTTAGCGCCACTCACTTATATACCCTTTGTACATATAGACTTGTTGAACATTGCCTTCTGTTCCTCCAGGTCACTTGACCATCCCTCAACCTGCCCAACCACCAGGTGACTAACCGAGGGTCCCCCCTCCCCCCCACCCCCCCCCCAAGAGCCCGCAGCCTCAATTTGTCCGGGCTCCCCCAACCCTCACTCCCATGTTTGCGCTGCCAACTCCGTTTTCTCTTACTGTATCTGCATTGATTAACTTATTGCACCCCTGGGACTTAGGATTGTTTGACACCAAAGAGATGCAGTCTCCATCCATGTGGCAGCACAGTGGCTAACTAGTTAGCACGTCTGCCTAGCAGCACTGAAGTTGTTGGTTCGAATCCCAAATATGCTGCTAACAGGCTAGAGGTTTGTATGTTCTTCCTCTGTTGTGGTGTTAACGTTTATTTTTCACCAGTGATTACATTTTTGACGGGTTTCACATAATGGAAACCCACCAAATCTATAACTGTGTGTTTTGGGGCAGATATGGATGTATAAGTCTGGTGTGATCCTGCACACGTATTTTAATGCTGTATGCTGATGATGAACGACGAATGCACTTTGTCAACAATTTGTGTGAAGCAGCCCTCACAAACTGTCATCTCCTGTTTTGTACCCTCGACATGCCCAACAATGTACAAGTTTAATTTTTAGATTTTTGCTATCACTGATCATGGGCAGAGCCTTGGACATTTGTTATTTTTAAGGTTTACCCTGCACAGATATATATACTGATGCATTTTCCATTTGTAAAGAGTGTGTGTTCCTGATGAACAGGTGTGAGCACTTGAGGCATACATGAAGAGACAGAATCAATTACCCTGGTGGGTGTGTCTTTTACTGGGTGGGTGTAGGCGTGTTAGCAATTCTAGCTAGATTATATAAAGGCCTGCATTTGTGGTGGGTGTTTGCCCTGAGAAGAGGCCAGAATCTTTGTTTGCAGTGCTTATATTGTTTGAGGAATAAATATGTTTTTTTTTGGGGGGGGGGGGGAGTGCACAATGCCCGACCCATGCCCCACTAAGGTTGTGGTTTGATGATTGCTTTATGTGTTTGTTTGTATAGTTTTGCATTAAGACCCTCAAAAGTGTGCTTTTGTGGGCATGGTTTCCAAATGGTCTTTGTCCAGTCTGACCATGTGTTTGTTTGTGAGCCTCAGCAGACCTTTATCTTGTTCTAGTTACTTCTAAATCTCACATTTTAGACTTACAACTGCTAATGAAGGCACCTTGACCCACCCCTGTACTGGGGAAAGGGAGCCATGACTGATGGGAGTGGGGCACCGATGGGGCGTGAGCAAAGCAAGTTGGGGAAGTGGCACAGATGGGATTGGCCACTAAGGTATGAGGGGATGGGGTGGGCTGGGACTCAAGAGAAAAGGCTGCGCAAGGGTAAGTCCCACCACTCTGAGGAGATCCTGACGTCAAGAGTTGGGGGGGGGGCCGCCCTTTGGAAGTTGTCACAGCTTTGTTGGCGGTTTTACCTGGCCAGCGATGAATATTGCTTTATGGGCTATGCCCGCAAGTTTAAGATCGGTGATCTGTTTAATGCCTGTCTCACACTAATGGTGGAGACGGGCCTCTTAGACAATCTGGTTTAGTTATGTATGCTCACGGTATACCCGTGACTGGCATTATTATGTGGTATGTTGAACGTTGTTACAGTTGAATGGAGTTCAATAAAGCTGTGGCCTTGCCCTTATTCCAATTTAAATAAGTTTGTGTGTCTTTTTTGGGGGGGCAAGGTTTTTCTGATGGTCGGTAACAAGTTTAAATCGTGCCTTAGCTCTCAGCAGTCATGTTAATCTAGTTTATCCAATGGTTTAGATCAAAAAGGGAGGAAGCTTCCTGCTAATTCCAAGCATAAGTGTGTGTGTTGATTTTGTTTGTGCGCTGTCTTTTTTGGATTTTGTATTAATTTTGTCTCCTACAATTTAACTTTTTTAGGGGTTTGGGGCGAGGAGTTCTGCTCAAGATTTGTCATGTTTATTAGCTTGATTTGTATCCCTGCTTTTCTAATGTGATTTTTTTTGTAACAGATTTTATTAAAGAGTTCAACATACAAGGCATAAGAAGAAGGCAAAGGGGAGAAAACTCCCAATTGCTTGACATAACAATTTCTGTTGTTCAAAAAGAGAATAAAGGATGTAGTTATAGCATATCCTAAAACATGTAGGAAATTGGATGGATCTTCAAGGAAGAGGTAAAGGAAAGAAAGAAGGGGGAGGGGCCTGCAAGTATTTGCTTGGAGATCCCCAAAGTAGCCTAAAAACCTTTCAGTCCTTCATATATAACAAGATAAGCTAAGGTATATGACGGATATCAAGAGAGTTTATTGTTAACTGGTACCTAGGCCAGAGAAACAAAAATATGGGGGAACCCCCATAGGTGTGGACTTTAAGGGCACACCACGAGATAACACAACACAAATATGATAAAAACACATATGTTTATTAGAAAATACATAAAAAGAAGAAGCCGAAGCTTGACATTATATAAAACAATGGACCAAATACAGTCCACAACATAGCCTATACAGAATCTCTAAATCACATTATTGTAAGTACTGGGCGATACAAAGTACCAAAAAACCATGATGTATAATGCAGAGCAGGTCGATACGTTTCGCCTATATAGGCTTCCTCAGGACCCCTCAAACCATGGATTTAGATTTGAGATTAATTAATAGAAAAGAAAACACTGGTATAAATATATCACATAATAGTACTACAAAATGCATATTGAATAATACATAAATATAACAGTGTATCGCGAATCTGCATGCCGTGCACGCATCAAAGATGCTTACGGTAGACTGTATACGGCCGTGGGAAATACTCAGGGGGGCGGGCACAGGGGGCCATGTAAACAGACCAGAGTGGTGTAACAGAGATCGCAATGAAGCAGTATTTCAAAACCTAAGTGTGTAAATATTAATTTCTATTAGAATACACTCAGTATTATAAACCATATTCTAGGGTTTCAAACTCTTATAAGAGGGATGTTATTATAAATAATTCATGATAATGTGTACCTACAAGGGGTAGTGTCTCGTGGATCTCCGAGAGGGAGGAAGTCACTAGATAGTAAGGTGATCAATCCCTGTAGTTCCCAATAAAGTGTAAATGGATGCAAACACCCAGCTATAAAATAGGAAGAAAATATCCTTCTGTTTGCATTGTAAATTTAAGCTAATTATATACTATTAGTAAAGGGAATATATGGGGGAGATAACTTACCCTCTGTTCAGATACAAAGCCGCTCAAGGCGGACAGGAGGACAGAAGGATCCCCCAATCGGTATGGCGCAGCACCAGGATGGGCAAGTTTAGGGTCTAAAAAAAAAAATATATATATATATAAAAGAAAGCCCGTATGGTGGCCTGAACTTATTGGAGGAGCCTGGAGGGTATTTAAGCAGCTCACTCCCCAATGCCCTTTGTCGGTTCCAGTGTGCGATAGCACATGTCACTGGGCCGACTCTCCCTGGCTCACTTAATGTTTGTGAATCTGTGCATTCGATTACCAGGTGTTGCGGCGTCTCAGTTTGTGGTCTTCATCGGCGGTTCTCGCTTGCTGTTGCAGGTGGGATTCAAATCTTTTAATTTCTTACGCAATGTTACAATTTGTTATATTTCCTATCCTGCATCCCTTTAGTACTTAGCGGCCTCCGAGTTGTTGCCGGTCGTGCCCCAATATCATTCATCACAAGCATAGCAGATTCACAGGTTCCCTCCTGCCTTGTTTGTCATCCCATCCACAAACATATGATTCGTTCGTAGGTCTAAGCCTCCGAGACACTGTTGGTCCTTGTCTGATATCACTCGACACAGGCTTCGATTGCTTACCTTGACTGCACTTGAATAGCCTCGGGGGTTGGGTGGTTGGTATGTGTTCAGTTTTGGAGGAGAAGGTGGCACCCTATACACTCTATGATGGCCCGATTTGAATCCCGGTTGCATCGGCGATTTAGTGTTTCGTATCCTCGGCACAACACAAGTCTATTACAGTGTCACACACAGCACAAACTTCCAGCAGCTCGGTCTTCTTCGCGGGGCTCCTGCCACAAGCACCAAGTCGTTACTCAGACCATTCATACAATCACACCTACTGAAAACACACACGTTACTCCAGCTTCATAACTCCGACCTGATTTGGCGCAATTTGTCCTCATCTTTGCCTCCCTGATGAGGCCGCTTTCTTGCGATCATTGCAAGCACTTCTCTAGTAACACACAATCTGACCACTCGTTGGTTCCAGTAGCATACAGTTCGGTCACTCACGTCTCTTGTCTAACGTTTCTCCCCTAGGTCAGTTGAGTTCAGGTTGTTCCATCCTGCACTAGGCTTGGATGTGCTTTCTACAAAAAACAAAAAAACAAAAAACGAATGACAGCAGCCAACTCGTATCAGGTTAAATTCATGCACGCTATAACCAATTCATATAGGTCACGTCATTCACCCCACAATCAATTAGTATCAAATCCATTGCATGCTTACCACTGTCTGATTCAAAACCTAGTCGCGTCGTTGGCACAATGGTTCGTATTGGATACATTACACACACCAATTCACATTGGGCCATGTCACTTACTCTGTACTATTACCCTATCTACCGATTCCTATTGGTTCATGTCTTTCCCTTCAACCGATTTTGATTGGTTCATGTCATTTACTCTTTACTCTCTCCTGCCTACCGATCGGCATCTTTGCATGTCCTACTCCACAACCGATTCATATCAGATACCTACTACAGTCCTGTTAGAACCTACTTACCGATTCGAATCGGTCACATTGGTTACTTGGCCCATGCTATTCTCCCTCTTGGTTACTCTTCCTACCGGTTCATACCATTTCCCACTACCAATTCGCATCGATTCATGTAATTTCCCTACCACCGATTTGCATCCGTTCTGGTCAGTCCCTACCGATTCAAATCGGTTCATGTCATTTCACTTCTCGTTGTTACCCTACCTAACTGGTTCATGTTATTTCCCCATTACCGGTTTACATCGGTTCATGTTATTTCCTACTACCGATTTGTGTCGGTTCATGTAATTTCCCTACCACAGATTCACATTCGTTCAGGTCAGTCCTTACTACAGATTCAAATCGGTTTGTGTCATTTTTCTGTTCATCATTACCCTACTTAACAATTCGCATCGGTTCATGTCATTTTCATACCAATGATTCGCATCGGTTCATGTAATTTTCATACCAACGATTCACATTGGTTCATGTTATTTTCATACCAACGATTCGCATAGGTTCATGACATTTTTATAACACCGATTCGCATTGGTTCATGTCATTTTCATACCACCGATTCGCATTGGTTCATGCTGTTTCCTACCACCGATTCGCATCGGTTCATGTCGTTTTCTTACTACCAATTCACATCAGTTCACGTCGTTTTCATACCACCGATTCGCATCGGTTCATGTTATTTCCTACCACCGATTTGCATCGGTTCATGTTATTTCCTACTACCGATTTGCATCGGTTCATGTTATTTCCTACTACCGATTCGCGTTGCTTCATGTTATTTTCTTACTAGCGATTCGCATCGGTTCATGTTATTTCCTGCTACTGATTTGCATCGTTTTCATACCACCGATTTGCATCGTTTCATGTCGTTTTCATACCACCAATTCGCATCGGTTCATGTTATTTCCTACCACCCATTCGCATCGGTTCATGTTATTTCCTACTACCGATTCGCATCGGTTCATGTTATTTCCTACTACCAATTTGCGTTGCTTCATGTTATTTTCTTACTACCGATTTGCATCGGTTCATGTTATTTCCTACTATCGATTTGCATTGGTTCATGTTATTTCCTACTACTGATTCGCATTGGTTCATGTTATTTCCTACTACCGATTTGCATCGGTTCATGTCAGTTCCTACTACCTGTTTGTATCGGTTCATTTCATTACTCTGTGCACATAATCCCCCTGCCTACCGATTCATATCGGTCCAGGTTCTACTCCAAAGACAATTACGAAAAGTCACGGTGACAATGCATTCCGGCACATTCAATTTCTGCTATCCTCATGTTCGCCTATCAGTAGGTGACTTTTTTGTAATCACTGCAAATTCGCCTTCAGCTGCACAGACCCTTGCTGTCGTTGCAAGCACGTCTTTGACAGCACTACACTACGCGGCAAGCACAAACAGATAGACTATCTCTCACATTCTCCATAAACACACCTTCAGTGACAGCCACCTTTTCACAAACTTTCCAAACACAATTAAGCACAACTTCTCGCAATCGCTGCGAACACTCATAAACGTCACTTGCAAATTGCAGCACGCATACGAGCACAACGTCTTGCAACCGCTGCAAGCACGAGTACAAGCATTACGTCACGCGTTACGGTAGGCATGCACGTGCATAACTCTTTGCAAATCTCTGCCAGCACGCATTTACGTAAACCCCTCACAATCACTGCGAGTACGCACAAACTCAAACTTCTTGCAATTGCTGCAAAGCACGTGTTTACATAAACTCTTTGCAATCACTGCGAGTACGCATCAACATAGACCTCTTTGCAGTTGCTACAAGCACGCATAAATGAAACTTCTTGAAATCACTGCAAGCACGTATTTACAGTAATTTCATGCAATCGCTGCGAGCATGCATCATCAACCTAAATCCCACGCAATCGCTGCAAGCATGCATAAACAAATCATATTGCAGTCGCTGCAAGCACATATTTACATTAACTCTTTGCAGTCGCTGCGAACACGCATCAACACAAATCCCTTGCGAGCATCCATACCAAACTTCCTGCAATCGCTGCAAGCAACTACTTACATTAACTCCTCGCAATCGCTGCCAGCGCGCAACTACACAATCCCTCACAATCGCTGCAAGCACACACACTTGCAAATGTTGCAAATATGTATTTACAATAACTGCTTGTAATCGCTGCGAGTACACATCAACACAAATCCCTCACAATCGCTGGGAGCACACATACTAAACTTCTTGCAATCGCTGCAAATATGTATTTACATATACGCCTCGCAATCGCTGCGAGCACGCATCTACTCAATCCCTCACAATCGCTGCGAGAACACACACTTGCAATCGATGCAAGCGCATTACATCAACCACTTGCAAGCGCTGTAAGCACACACACTTGTTATCGCTGCAAGCACATATTACAACCCCTCGCAATCGCTGCAAGCAGGTACACACAAATCCTTACAACCACATTCTCAGTGGCACACAATCAGCCACACACCATTTTAGTCACACTTAATCGGCCACTCCTCTTTAGTGGCAGTTGCTCACGAGCCACTCATCATTTTCTCTGTTATTTCTCCAGGTCAGGTGAGTTCAGGTTGGACGTTTGCCTAAAAAAACACCCCAACATAGGGTTCGCTTCTTCATCAGAGCTACTCACATAACAGGGGTGGGACAGTCCGTTCAGGAAAATAAGAGATATACATTTTTCACTCATATCACCCCTACCACAGGTTTCCGGTTGACCAGGCTTCGATCCTTATCAGGACCTCCCTACTAGAGCGGCAGTCAGGTGTAGTCCACGGGTATCTCTGTCACATTATTCTGCACTATCATGCTGCTACGACTCCTCTTGACACGTGCCCCCCCTTGTTTTGTCTTATAGTCACAGCCATGTCATGGGCCAGCAGTGTGGACTTCATACACATCCCTCTGTCACCCTCTGCGGGCGTGTAGTCCCTCAGGGGATGGACCATCCCCAAGCTCACAGCAGAGCTGCGGTGCAGGTGAGCTCCCTACCCCACTACAGCCAGGAAGCCTGAGCTCTCCAGGCTGCTTCTTAACTGCTTCCCGACCGCGCGCCGTGTATTCACGGCGGCAGTCGGGGAGCTGGGCGCGAATCGCCGTAAATATTTGGCGATTCGCATTTTGGCCACCAGGGGGCGCGCGCGCGCCGCCGGCGGCGCGCGCGCGCACCCGCCGCACTCCCGAGAAGGGAAAAGAAGGGGAACCGCCGATGTAAACACGGCGGTTCCCCGCCCTGTCAGTGGGGCATGGGTGATCTACTGATCCCTGTCACTGGGATCAGTTAGATCTCTCATGCCCATGTTAGCCCAACCCCCCACAGTAAGAACACACCCAGGGAACACAGTTAACCCCTAGCTCCCCCCCCCAGGTTAACCCCTTCACTGCCAATGACATTTACACAGTAATCAGTGGACATTTAAATTTCTGATCGCTGAATAAATGTCATTGGTCCCAAAAATGTGTCAAAAATGTCCGACATGTCCGCTGAAATATCGCAGTACCGCTAAAAATCGCATATCGCCGCCATTACTAGTAAAAAATAAAAAAAAAATAAAAACCCCAGAAATGAATTCTCATCATCCGTAAACGCGGCCACTTTTGCGCAAACCAATCAATAAACGCCGATTGCGATTTTTTTTTATCGCAAATATGAGGAAGAATATAAATCGGCCAAAAACGGTGAAAAAAAATGTTTTTTATATTTTTTTTTTGGATTTGAATTTTAGCAAAAAGTAACAAATTTGTTTTTTTTTGCAAAATGGTCGCTCTTCTTTTGTTTATAGCGGCGATCAGAAATGACGCAGAGGCGATCAAATACCACCAAAAGGAAGCTCTATTTGTGGGGAAAAAAGGACGCAAATTTTGTTTGGGTACAACGTCGCACGACCGCGCAATTGTCAGTTAAAGCGACGCAGTGCCGAATCGCAAAAAGTGCTCTGGTCCTAAAGCTGCAAAACCTTCCGGGGCTGAAGTGGTTAAACTGGAGTGTCATTGACAGAGCTTTTCTGCCACCACTTTGCCAATCTACATTTCCTGTTTTGGGCTATTTGCCAATTCTTCACCATACGGCAAACGGATGCTCTCATACAGTTACTAAACACCTCAACTTTCCCTCCACCTTCGGTACCAGTCAGAGCTTGCTGGCCCCCGCATAACCACACCAGGGGGACAAGTTGGGACAGCCTATCCCGTCAGTGGGGGGGGGGATGTATCAATCTGCATCCTGAAGTAACCTTAAATATGTGCTAAGAGTGGTATTTGGCAATCTACGTGCCCATAGCAGAGCCCTACCTCCCGACCAATTGTCCCGAATCAAGTCGGTCATTCATGCCTTTACCTTTTTGCAGGGCGTACTATCCCCTATCAGGGATGTTTAACTTTGCCGTAAGGTTTATCCCTCAGGGGGGGTCCTTCATTTCATGCCTCTTAGTGTTCCTCACTTAGGTACAAACCCAGATCAAGTTCTCAGGCTGGACCCAGCAGCAATAACGAATATGACAACATGGGGCGAAATCCTTGCAAACTGGAACAGCATATTTGTTTATTCCGTTAGCATCAGCTTTATAGCCTCAGGTAGTCACAAATACCGCAGCCTTCACAGGTGTCTCTGCAATTTTTGGCCATCGCTGGTTCGCAGGGCCATGGCCACCAGAATCCTTCAGGTCCCTGGTTTTAGTCAGTCATTCCCCCTTTTGTTAACTCTATCCCATTAAGGAAAGCAGCTCACGCTCCGGAGCAACGACAGGTGACACAAGGAATGTCCTATCTGTTTAATCTACAACTGCCATGATGCTGCGCATGTGATCAGCTATGACACCAGCCATTGGATGGTTTGACAGTTTGGTTTAGAGCACAACCAATGGGAGTGTTACATTTCTGGCACGTGCCGGAAATGTGACTGGTTTTTAACCTGTTAAATGCACGGGTTTACTACCGCTTTAATATCGTATTGCCACATGTAGCTGGCTCTTTCTCATAACACTATCAAGCTATACCCAGCTAGCCTCCAGCATTTCCTGTCCTTACAGGACCCTGGAAAGCTGTCTGTGTTCATAGCCCACACAATGAGATCCCTCATACGTGGCATGCCAATGGCAAACGCTTACCCATCACCAATGCTATCTTTAGGGACATGTCTAAAATCCTGGCCTGCTCCCATTTACCTGGCCTTCTATGGTTTTCTGTGGCATAGGGAATTGACCTTTAGTGGCACTAGCAGCCAGATACTATGCAGACGCCACCTGACTAGCATTCAAGACTATTATGTCCTTCATCTCGTGGTCTCCAGAACACAACAATTCGGACCCGGGGGTCGACATCAACCTCTTTCAGACTAACAACGCCTACTATCTCACCTGCTCAGTCAATCTGACTCTAGCCCATCATTGCCTTTTCCAACCAGCCCTCTGAGTGGCAGCCAATTTATCAGGCACGTTAAGATCCTATGGGTCAACTTAGGCTTTGACCCCAGATGGTACTCTGGACATTCCTTCCGGATCGGAGCAGCCTCGGCTGCATCTCGGCATGCAGTACCACACCTAGTGATCAAGGAATTTGCTAGATACGTTCCAAATCCTCAGCTGGAGATGACATAAACTTGCTCAATGATCATAGTACCAATAAAGGACAACTTCCCTAAAACTGGATATTTTTGCCCCCTTCGCTTGGCATACCAACCAGATGACCAGGGCACACCTCAGGTCTATTTGTCTTGTAAGTCTTGTCTCGTGTTTATGTGATCCACATCTATCTTCGATCAGAGGGCTACGACCATAAATAAGAAGGCCAGTATGGTGGCTTGAACTTATGGGAGGAGCCTGGAGGGTATTTAAGCAGCTCACACCCCCATGCTCTTGGTCGGTTCCAGTGTGCGATACCCTCCCTCCCATCCCCCTTCTCAGCACATTCTTCTCCACAATCTACATTACCTATATAGGGAATGCCCCCTTCACTTGGCATACCGACCAGATGACCAGGGCACACCTCAGGTCTATTTATGTTGTCTCATCTTGTCTTGTCGCATGTTTATGTGATCCACATCTATCTTCGGTCAGAGGGCTACGACTATATATATATATATATATATATATATATATATATATATATATATGCAATAATTATGTCTCCCCTGAAGCCTATATATCTATAAGACAGGAGACAGAGGGTATGTGTGTAGCTAAATGTTATTTGAGAAATCCTCAGCCAGACACATAAAAATACAGAAAGATGTCAGGTAATAGTGTGGTCTGGGGGGGAGGAAAAACGAAAGACACTATGCATCAATAATATATATATGTATATTGCCAAAGACCATAGGTGGCACTACAATTAACCAAAATGTACCTGTGAGCTGGTAAATATGTGGTGACAAAGGCGTCACTACACCAGGTATAATTCAAACCGCTAAGGCCACATAGTTCAGACTGGAGGAAGGAAGAGAAGACAACTGATTCAACATGCCGTGTGTAAAGGGAGGCGCGCGCAATTGCCGGAGAGCGCTGGAGGAGGAATAAAGACCTTCCCTGTATGCTGCCTGGAACGCACGTGTCTACCTAACGCCCCCAAAATGGAGACATGGAACGCATATGCCCACCCCAGGAGCCCCCAACCGGCCGAACGTCATACCGCCCACTGAGACCAATGCTCAAAAAACTAGGATATTAGGTATATAATCCCATGGGGGAAAAAACACACAAGTAGGGAGCAAGAATCAGGATAATACAAACAACGAACCAGGAAATTCCTCATGTATCTTAACTAGGACGCCAGATAGAGAGAGAATAAACAATGAGAAAGGATCCGTGATCTGTTCAAGGAGCCCAATAGGGGGAGGAAAGGGAGAAGGAAAAGCAGAGATCACGCGAGGAGAGCAGAGCAGGGACACTCTAATAAATCCTGTAAAATAATAATAATAAGGGGGAGTCACATCAGGTATGAGTACTGGAAGCCTCGGAACCAGCCAAAACATTGTATTATAGATAAGGTTTATAGCTAAGTGCCTCATTGAGGCCCGGTACCTCTGTGGCTTTCAAGGTATAAATCCAGCGTGTTTCGCGCTGGAGAATGATTTTGTCAAATTCTCCCCCTCTGGGATTAGGCACAATTCTTTCCAGGGCCGCAAATTGGACCATTTCTGGATTGTTATGGTGATATAAACTAAGATGTCTACCTATGGGTGTGGACAGTATATTCTTATTGCCATAGTATATATGGAGAAAAAAAAGAAAAAAGTTAAGTCTATACTGGCATATTACATTTTTTGAACGATATCAGACACCGCGTGGACTGCCAGACCATTGGGGTGGTCTATGTGATGTTCTGTGTGTGCGGAGCATTTTACGTTGGCAAAACGAAGAGCCAATTCTGGCGCAGAATAAAAGACCATATATACTATGGCAATGAGAATATACTGTCCACACCCATAGGTAGACATCTTAGTCTGTATCACCATAACAATCCGGAAGTGGTACGATTTGCGGCCCTGGAAAGAATTGTGCCTAACCCCAGAGGGGGAGAATTTGACAACAATCATTCTCTAGCGCGAAACACGCTGGATTTATACCTTGAAGGCCATAGAGGCACCGGGCCTCAATGATAAACCTTATCTATAATACAATGTTTGGGTTGGTTTCGAGGCTTCCAGTACTCATACCTGATGTGATTCCCCCTTATTGGAGTTTCCCTGCTCTCCCCTGCTCTGCTCTCCTCGCATGATCTCTACTTTTCCTCCTCCCTTTCCTCCCCCTATGGAGCTCCTTGAACAGATCACGGATCCTTTCTCATTGTTTATTCTCACTCTATCTGGCGTCCAAGTTAAGATACATGAGGAACTTCCTGGTTCGTTTGTTTGTATTATCCGGATTCTTGCTCCCTACTTATGTTCCCCCCCATAGTATTATATACCTAATATCCTAATTTTTTTGAGTATTGGTCCCAGTGGGCGGTATGACGCTCGGCCGTTTGGGGGCTCCCAGGGCGGGCATATGCGTTACACGTCTCCATTTTCGGGGAGTTAGGTCGACGCGTGTGTTCCGGGGCAGCATACGAGGAAGGTCTTTATTCCTCCTCCGACGCTCTCCGGCAATTGCGTCCACCTCCCTTTACACGCGGAATGCCCGCTTCCCTGGGCATGCACCTTAGCGTTGGGGCGCACGCCACGCGTGATAATAGGAAAGTCCCCCCGGATGTCTTTTGGCGTGTTCTAAGATCATTAGTACTTTGCATATATTTAAGGAGGCCGTCCTCCCTTTTACGAAACCTGATGAGGCAGAGTGGATTAGGTGGGGGATAATAGTTGAAAGTCTAGTGGCTACTATTTTGGAGAAGATCTTGACGTCCAAATTTAAAAGTGAAATGGGCCTATGTGGACCTGGGTTAAGAGAGTCTTTTCCTTTCTTTGAAAGTAGCTTTATGATGGCTTGGTTACCAGAGAGCATTGTAAACCTTGATGAGGGTAGGTTCCACTAGCTTCTGAAGTGTTTTGTAGAATTCCCCTGTGAACCCATCTGGGCCTGGAGCTTTGTTAGGAGCAAGATGTCTAATGGCTGTGGATACATCAAGGTTAAAAACGGGAGCGTTAAGGAATTCTAGTTGGGTGGGGCAGATCGAGGGTGGGTCTAGTCTGTCGAGGAAGCTTTGGGCTCTGTCTTGGTCTATTTTGTCCGGGGCATAGAGGGACGAATATAACTTTTTCATCACTTGGCTGACCTCCAGAGGAGATTTCCTGAGGATTCTTGAGGAGTCCCACTGAGAAGTGATGTGGGTAGGGCTGTGTGGACCTTTAGAGAGTCTCGTCAGCAGTTTTTCCAGATTTATTGCCATATTTGTATAGGGAGGCTTCTGCAAGTGAACGTTTGGTCAGTTCTAAAGTGTCTGCCCAAGTGTCAAACTCGGAATTGGCTCTCTGCCATTCGTCAATGTTTTGGGGGAAATCCTGAGTGGACAGGACTCTTTGTGCTAATTTTAGGCAGGAGCTAGCCTTCCTGAAATTGGATAAGGAGTTTTTTTTGAAGGAGGATGCATAGGATATATTTTTACCTCTGATGTAGGCCTTCCCTGCTTCCCAAAAGAGGTTAGGGTTTTTAGCATGAGGGGCGTTGGCTGTGGAAAACTCCCACCAGGCTGCTTCCATGTAGGCTTAAAAGTTAGCATTATTGTGGAGGTACGACTGGAAATGCCACAGACGAGGGTTGGGATAGGATAGGGTGATAGAAACTGGTCCATGATATGAAATGGCTATATCATGTAAGTTGATTAAGTTGTCGGTGCAAAAGATGTAGACAATTCTGGTGAAGATTTTGTGTGGATTAGAGTAAAAGGTAAATTCCTTGTCCATTGGGTGGTACAAGCGCCACATATCAGTCAGATGTAGGGATTCCATAGTGGATGCGAGAATAGTTTTTTCTGAGATTGGTAATGTATGTCGCATTCGTTTGGGGGGAGGATCTGTCATCCATCATGTGTGCAATAGTGTTAAAGTCCCCGCCTACCATGTGCAGACGTGGGGTAGTGTCAGCAGGTTGGTAGATAGATCTCTGAAGAAAGCCTTCCCAGGGTTGTTAGGTGCATAAACATTCAATATTTTTAGGTCTTTGTCACCCAAGCCAACACGAATAGTAAGAAGGTGTCCCTGACTGTCTACTGTTAACACTTCTAAAGGGAGGTTTTTATGAATCAGTATGATGACCCCGGCTTTATGGCCGATAGCGTCAGAGCCTAGCAAAGTACCCACCCATAATTTCTTTAAGCGGTGAAAGTCGGTAGAGGTGAGATGAGCTTCCTGAAGTAAGGCGATGTTGGTTTTCAGTCTTTTGAGGTGTCTCAGTACCTTGAGTCTCTTAATGGGGGACCTAAGGCCCGTTACATTCCATGAGGTGATTCTCAGGGAGGGGTTTTTCTAGTGTGAATTTGAGCTAGAATTTGTATCGAGTGGGATGAGCTTGTAGAAGGTGAGAATTGGCGACTAGGATTGAGTCTGGTGCAAACTTTAAGTAGATGACATAACAGGTGCAGGGGGGGTAGCGACATCTGTGGTAAGGCGGGTGAGCAGAAAAATACAAAGCAGAGTAGATACAGCAATAAACCACTTAGCAAACTGTTCAAGGGGCTTCACTTTTTCCGCATGGGTTCACAATAGAGAGCAGTTCCCATACATCGGCCATGCAGGCTGGATAATTTGAAGCCCAGCTTGTGTGTAGGAACTTTGTCAGGATAGACTTATGGCATCGGTATAGGGGGCGACATCCGTCATTTAGAGAGCCCACGGGGAAAAGGCAAAAACTGTAGCATAACTTGGTATTTCAGCGTATAACCATACATTAGCATAACCTTGCAAGGGTATAATCCTGAATATATCAGGTAATGAAAGACCTTGTAGAGAGAAAGAAAGGTCAAAAGACAATAAATATTACCTGTATATTTCGGAGGACGAGGCCAGAATCAGGAAGTCAATATGGCTCGAGATGGTTTAGAGAGCTGGATGGTTTGAGGCATTTAGGAGAGTCTTTACGCAGGCTGCGTTGGTCCAGAGGCCTAGGGATTGGGGAGGCCCTGGAGGAGAAATTTGGACGAAGAAACGTGTGTGTGGAACGTAGGTGTTTCTCTGTTTCCTTCGGGTCTTGGAACGTGAGTTGGTCCCTGCTGGTTGCTTTGAGGCAGAGTATTGCCGGAAATGCCAGGGTGAATTTCATCTGTTGTTGGTGGAGGGCTGAGCATATATGCTGGAAGGCTTTTCTCTTCTTTGAAACTTCATTAGAATAATTAGCGAATATCAGAATTTTTATGCCGTCAATCTGTAATGATTTGATTTGCCTGTACCGTTGCAAGATAGCTGTCAGCGTAGTTGAGATATTTGGCAATAATCGTTTGTGGCGTGGTGTGATCAGAAGAGTAGGCCTCCATATGGTGTGCTCATTCCACCCTGAAGGGTCTTGGCAGGCCTAATGCTTCAGGTATGCGCCGGGTACAGTATTCTGTAATAGCAGATGTATGCATAGATTCTGGTACAACAACAAAGCGCAGATTGCTCCTTCTGGATCTGTTCTCTAAGTCTTCACGTTTTTGGATAACATCTTGAATTGTTCTATCCTGTGCCTGCTCTGTTGCCTGGGCTTGATGCATATCCTGATATTTGATTTGGAGCATTCCTGCTTGAACAACCCTTTCCACTATTACAGTAATGGTGGGGACAAGGATCGCTGCCACCGCCTGGGCAATCTTGTTGTTGTCTGCCTCCCCTGTGTGTGAGGAAGGGGAGGAGGTGGCACTCACCTCCATGTCGGGCGCGTCCGTCCTGCTCAGTGACAAGGCCGCATCCCCGGGCTCAATTTGGAGCGGAGCCGGAGGAAATCGCGGGCCTCTTTTCTCTAGATAGCGGTCTATTATTGAGGAGAGGCTTGCCGGGTGTCCTACGGGCAGTAGCAGGGACCCGGGCTGGCTTTTAAAGCTGATTTGGTCGGCCAGGTAGCGGGAGCTGCTGAAGGGGGCCGCTACTCCATGCGGCGCCGGAACCAGAAGTCCTAATGTGATTTTTTAATGTGTCTAATTTTTAGTGTCCTACCCTTGTAGATTGAAAGCAGGGCCCTTCTAACTATATTGCCAAATGCTGGAGCAACATTTCCATGCCTTTTATTTTTTTTTTTGCTCAAGTACATTAATGTACCAAATGTTTATACTAATGTTGGAATAAAAAGTTGATTCTTTATAAATACATGTTTTGTAAGTGCAAACTATTCATACCCCTTCAAATCTGTATTAAATCTAGTTGCATACAAAAGTATTTGGTTGTGCTCACATGCAAGTCCTTGAGTAGAAAGTGTAATGGGGGTAGGGGGAAGAAAAACAAAACCAAAAAAAAAAAAACAAATCCCTGCTTCAATGCTGAAATTTAAGGCTCTATTAATTATTTTGTGGACTAGGTAAACCATGAAATATGTCAACTAAATGCGAATTCTCTATAAGCACCAAAACCCCCCATCCAAGTTTTTTTTTGTTTTAAATAGCATGGGGTCCCCTCCAAAATGCATACCAGGCCCTTTGGGTCAGGCATAGATTTTAAGGGGAACTCCACACCAAAATAAAAAAAACAGCGTGAGGTCCCCCTAAAATCCATACCAGGCCCTTTGGGTCTGGCATAGAGTTTAAGCGGAACGTCATGCCAAAATTTAATAAAAATGTGCCCCCCCCCAAATCCATACCAGACCCTTATCTGAGCATGCAGCCTGGCAGGTCAGGATAGTGGAGGATGAGCAAGCGCCCCCCCTCCTGAACCATACCAGGTCCCATGCCCTCAACATGAGGGGGTGGGTGCTTTGGAGTGGGGGGCCCTGCCCCCCACCCCAAAGCACCTTGTCCCTATGTTGATGGGGACAAGGGCCTCTTCCTGACAACCCTGGGCTGTGGTTGTTGGGGTCTGTGGGCGGGGGGCTTATTGGATTCTGGATATTTAACACAGGGTGACCCCAGATCTCAGCCCCCCCATGTGAATGTGTAGTGGGTACATCGTACCCCTACCCATTCACCAAAAATGTATCAAAATGTAAAAACCACAAGAGACATATTTTGCCAATTCTTTTATTAAGAAAGAAAAAAGTGTCCCGCTATGTACATCCACTGTACATCACACCGCCTGACGAATCTGAAAAATAGAAGAAACGAACAAAGCTTCACCTCAATGGGAGGCCTCCTGCCGACTGCTGTCTCTTCACTTTCACAGTTGTCATATAGGCAAGGGCGGGGCCACCCAGCACATTATGTGCCGTCAGAAGCGACAGGGTCATCCAGTTATGTCTCTGGGTGGCCTCGCCCTTACCTATATAACAGTTTTTTCTATTTTTCGGGTCCGCCGGGCGACGTGATGGATGGTGGATGTACATCGCGGGACAAAAACTGTCTCTTGTGGTTTTTATATTTTGACACTTTTTTTGGGTAGGAGTATGATGTACTCGATACCAATTCAGATGGAGGGGGCCAGGATCTGGGGGAAAAGGGGCTTCCAGATTCTGATAAGCCTGCAGACCATGAGAACCACAGCCCAGAGTTGTTGGTAAGGGGCTCTTGTCTCCATCAACATGGGGACAAGCAGGGCCGATCCTAGGGTCACAGACGCCTGGGTGCAGAAATATTTCTGGCGCCCCCACATGGGCGTGGTTATCTTGTTAAATCCTCCCCCTTACAAATGTTTCCATGGCAGCGACGTAAACACAGAGATGCTGCCCTAAGGAGTCTGTTACCTCAATATCCTCCCACAATCTCTTAACAATAAACGATGGTCAGAGACTGCAGACATTATACAGGAGATGGTCAGAGACTGCAGAAATGATACAGGAGATGGTCAGAGACTGCAGAAATGATACAGGAGATGGTCAGAGACTGCAGGCATGATACAGGAGATGGTCAGAGACTGCAGACATGATACAGGAGATGGTCAGAGACTGCAGAAATGATACAGGAGATGGTCAGAGCCTGCAGAAATGATACAGGAGATGGTCAGAGACTGCAGACATAGTACAAGAGATGGTCAGAAATGATACAGGAGATGGTCAGTGCCTACCAGTGCCATCTCATTAGTGCCCATCAGTGCCACCTCAGTGCATACCAGTGCCATCTCATCAGTGCCACCTCATTAGTGCCCATCAGTGCCACCTCATTAGTGCCCATCAGTGCCACCTCATCAGTGCATACCAGGGTCACCTCTTCAGTGCCTGCACATCAGTGTCTACCAGTGCCACCTCATCAGTGCATACCAGTGGTATCTCATCAGTGCATACCAGTGGCATCTCATCAGTGCCAGCACATCAGTGCAGTCTATCAGTGCCATCTCATCATTGCCAGCACATCAGTGCCACCTCATCACTGCCAGCACTGAGTGAAGACACCCTAAGGAGGCATGTCACTGGCGGGATCACCAGGTGAAAATAAAAGGAAAAAAAGCCTAAAAAAAGGAGAACTAATGCAGCCACCACATCGTAATCAAGAGGAAAAAAATCCGAAAAAAAGGAAAATAAAAGTGGACCACTAGGGCGGTCACTGTACGGAGGAATCCCACAGAAGTGAGTCACGACCGTCACTACTCCACCGTGACTACACGACCGTTACTACTCTACCGTGACTATCTGACGTGACTACACGACCGTGACTACTCTACGGTGACCATACGTGACTACTCTATGGTGACCATACGTGACTACTCCACCGTGACCATCTGTGACTACACGTCCGTGACTTCTCCACTGGGACCATACGTGACTACTCCACCGTGACTACCCGTGATTACTCCACCGTGACTACCCGTGATTACTC